>JAEIFR010000295.1:7197500-7595000 GCA_018904105.1 Zaprionus tsacasi
ACACTTCTATCTGACTGGAGTTTGGGGTTTCTGTTTGGGTTTGGACTGGGATTGTGGGATTCTGCGGCGTTGCGTGCGCTCCAATGAGGGCGTCTCTGTAGCTCCTGCCAGAGGTAACGGTTGGGGATGTCACGGGCGGCACCTTATTAACATTCGCATTCGCGACGGGCCTTGTTTTGGGAGCAGCGAGTGCTTTGGCCTTTTTGTAGGCAGGGCATCCCTTAAAGGACGCGGGGTGATCCGCCTGGCAGTGGAAACAGCACGGCTTGTCTTCCTCCTTTTTCTCGCATTGCCTCGATTCGTGAGGGCCTCCGCATTTGACACAGCGGTACTCCATGAAACAGTACCGCTGTGTATGACCGAAGCCTTGGCATCTGTAGCATTGAGGCACATCATTGAACTTCTGTGGCGGTTCGATGGTTACTACCGACCTGCAGATTCGCTTGACCTGATAGACGTCCTTGTTGTTACTGGAGGGCTCCAGGTTGGCGAAGAAGATTCCCAGAGGTTCCTTACTTCTTCTGCCAATGGGATTGTGCAGATCTCTTACAGCGTGCCCTTGTCTGCGAAGGTCTTCAATAATTTCCTCACGGTCAGTGGAGTGGTGGAGTCCTTTGATGACAACCTTGTATGCTCGTTCATCTTTCGGCTGGAAAGTCCGATGCCTTTTGTTTTGGGCCACAAGTTGGAGACGCAGAGCTGTGTAGGACTCTTTGTCCGGCATCATGACACGAACATTGTTGCCATTCACAGTCTTGTAAGTAAACTCGTTCCTCGGGCCTACAAGCGTCGTGATCATCCTGACGAGTGCCGAGATGTTGGTCACATCAGGAATGAATATCGGAGGTGGTTTGATGGTCTTCGGGGTGGGTTTTGGTTTTTCGGGGGTCTTGGGCTTAGATTCCTCTACAGGTCCGGGTTCGTCATCAGAGCTCTCTTGGTCGTCATCGTCTTCTTCGCTCGAGAGTAGAGCGAAGGTGTTATTAGCCAGCTTCTTGCGCAGAGCTGCGCTAGTGCTTGGCCTAACATCCAGCTCCTCTCCCTGCGCTTTCTTAGCCGGTTTGCGCTTGATCTCGCCCGGCTCTGAATGCGAGGTGCTTCCCTCGCTGCTGGAGCTGCTGGAGCTGCTGGAGCTGCAACAACAAGCCACAGGGCAACAACAACTATGTGTTTATCGCAACTATACTACATACATATCCAGACGGCTTTGCGTGCACTGTGCTCTGGATTTTTTTTTGTATTTTTATTATTTTTATGCCCTTTTTGCTTGGCTGTAATTGCCGCACAGGAAATGGCCGAGTCCAAGGACTCGTCTGGCACGGTCGACGCGCTCTAAGAGGTTTTTTAACCCAGACTCTAATGAACTTTGCCACTCGCCCCGCTGCATACGAGCAATATTTTAATTAAACGCGAAACAGACCTTTGGCATAATTCCAGCACCTGAAGCTATGCAAAATTAATGCCTAGATATAGTAAATATATGAAACTATCTCAGTGAAAGTGCGGCACATCAATTAAATGATTTAATCGTCAGTTGCAACAGCCTAGTAAGTATTTACCCTGCTAAGTACGTTTGCATTCACATTTTTTATGCCACGATAAATCAACAAAAAGTCACAGTTTATAGAGGAAGAGATGGTATGGTTGGATAATGCGGGCTGCAAATCACAAATCACAGTGGATAGCAGCTGTGGAAAGGAATGTAAATATTTAACAACAGGCATGGGAAGTTGTGTAATGGCTGAGGAGGAAACTATAAAATGTAAATGTGGAACCTCTGCTCTAGAGAACTCTAAAATGATAGTAGTTATAAGAGGGAGCAAGGGAGGAAGTTCAAGTTTTGACAGTATTGGGGCATGCATTTTATATGAATAAATTATTTCTGTGTTTGTTATTCGATCTTAAAGAAAGTAACATAAGTGATTTGGACTCTGAAAATTAATAAGTGAATAATTACAACCTTAAAATTGCTTTAGTTATTCGATTTTTATTGAGTTTAAGAAACGGAAAAAAAACCTGTCCGCATACTAAAATAATCCTGGGCGATTCTTTGCGTAATCCTGATACAAAATGAATAACATCGAGTGCTTGCAAGTTGCTTGAGTTATTAAATTTGTACTCCCTGCAAATTAAATATTATAATGCAATGATAAATGTATTAATTATATTTTAATTTTTTAAGATATAATGAAGGAACAAAAAAAAAAGTTGATCAATTAATCAATTAATAATTTCTGTAAGAGCCTCAAAAAACGTTCCAAACATTTTCTCTCGTTTGCTTGCCACTTTATAAAGGATACCCTGAGGGGGGTGGCCTCCCTTCGCCATTGTACAATGTTAGTTAGTTAGTTAAAGGGGTAATACTTTTGGAAAACTTTAAGAATTTAATGATGATCTTTTTTAAATTTGCTTAAGGCTTTTGTCTTATTGCAGCTATTTAATTTGAACAAATTAACAATATTAATTGTAACTGAGCAGAAGAGTCTCCAGGGCCATTGTTAAATATCCATTTAACATTTCAAATCAAAATGCTAATTTCTATCAATCATTTGCATAAACATGATGGCGCATTTTGGCCGGTCTGCTAAGCTGTCACTTCGTCAACCTGTCCAACTGTCCCTTGTCCCTTGTCCCTCGTCTCTGTCCTTCAGTCACAGCCACAGGCCACGTCCAGTTGGCATATTTAATTATCTGTCAATTCATCAGCAAGTTTCGTGAGTATGTGTGAGTGAGTGCGCCTGTGTGTGTGTGTGTGTTTTGTTTAATTTGCAGCTGGCCGAGCTGAAATAATGGCGCCCGCATGGAGGCATAAAGAGGGGCGCAAACAGGGGCACAGACACAGAAGCGCACTGTTGCGATAATAATAAAAGAGTAATAAACAATAAAAAAAGAGAGAAAAGAGAGAAAAGCCACAACAGCAGCAAAGGCAGAGGCAGAGAGAATGAGAACGGCCCGAAAGGCACGAAGCGTTGCCAAGTGCGGCCTGCGCATAAATGGAATGACAATGAAAGGGACCACAGTTGTTGCCACATGTGGGCGCAAGGTGAGGCGACACTCCATCCAAACCACAAAAACAAAATAAAAAGGGGAAAAACGACAAAAAAAAAAGGAGAGGAAAATAAACGGAGGAAAAAGGCCAAGGCAAGCGAGGCGGTTACAAATGTCATGTGCTTGCAGTGCAACTAAGCTAAGTAGTGTGTGTGGATGAGTTTTGAAGCAGCACAGCACATTACGTATACGCCTCGTGCTCGCATTATGTTAACCCCAAGCTGCCCCCCGGCCCAAGCCGCACGTTGCGTATACGCAGAGTTGCCGCACGAATATTACCAAGAGTCACGTAGCAAACCAAATGCTGCCGCGTTGTTTTAGTGTATGTGCGTGACTCCTTTGCATGTGTGTGTGAGTGTGTGCGAGTGTGTGTGTGTATGTGTGTGGGTCCCTTATCAGCCATCATAATAATTGTTGGGGCAATTCCCTGGCACTAAACTCACGCTATTCGAATGTAACATAAAAGTGCGCTCACACGGCACACACACACACACATATATGTATATGTATTTTTATATGTATAGAGACATGTATAGACCCGCTCCCACGTACACTAAACAGCTGCAAACACGCGACCATTTGGTCAGCCAGTCACACTCTTTGCGGCCAGTTGGAATGTTGCCCCAGGCGCACAGTCCGAGGCATAATTACACACGCATTTGGTGGTCATAAAAAGAACATTTGTGCAATTGTATAATACATAGCTGTGAGTGGAAAAGAGACAGCACAGCCAGAGAGAGAAAGGGATAGTATACAAACTGAGTTGGAATACATGCAACAAGAATTGTACTATCATTAAGCTCATTCAGCGTACGTTGTCAATCTTTTAATTATATTGACCCCTCCGAGAGTAGTTTCTTAGTTCCAAATGAGCTTGTGCTCGCAGAGAGAGAAAGGATACACTATATACCAGATTATCGAGCAGGGAAGAAAACTATTACCTGGCTTGGACAATGAATTCAGGCACAACACAGGAAATGTTGAGGCACAGCCAACTTAACTCGGTTTAAACAAGGTGGCAACACTGCGCGTAGGAAGTCACAAGCGCAGGTAAACTTAAAATAATAAAAATAAAGAGAGTTCCTCCTTAGAAATAAATTATCCGCTTCAATTTTGATTATTTTTAAAAGAATTATTTATATTTAACATTGTCTATTTTTTGGTATAATAATTACGAAATGAATCATATAGTGCCCCCTAATTTATCTCTGCTAATTTTACTACATTTACTCATTTCTTTCTCATAAACAGGAAGTTAGTATCATAATTCATGTAGCCCACAAAATAAACGTAGTATATAAAATACAAGGTAAATAATAAACATATTTAGCCAGCAAGTTGTAGTGCAAGCGATCTACACTTTAAATGAGTATTATATAAAGATGCCTCATATTAAAACCCTCTCCATATTTTCTATGCTCTTGAGCCGCTCATTTCGCCTTGCAAATTATGACAAATGATTGCAGTCGATGGTCCCAAGTCGTAAGCTGTAGTTTACATAACATTGAGCACATCATTTATGGGGATTATTAGACAAGGTCTACCGGGACTCCCCCCTCCCCCCAGCTGGCTTAAGCCATGGGGTAATCAATAATGATTTATGCCAGCTGAACATTTTCGTTAGTCATTTAAATTTTACGCATAGCTTAGCTTTAAAATGAAATTATTTGCATGCCTTCTTTCTACGACGAAGCTGGATGGGCAGCAAAAGGAAAACCCAAAAGGAAAATCCCTTTTTGGATGAATGTCGCCATTGCGTTAGTTGCGCCTTTTATGTGTACACATAGTAACGCTATCGTCTTATGCCAAGGCGAAAGCCAACATCCTTTGACAGACGCTTGTTTGGTCAGCTTCGCTTTGGGTATTCGAGCAAGTCGTTTAGCCCCCGGGCGAGCAAACAATATCAGAAAAGAGGAGGAATATAGTACAGACGGAACTGAAGAATTTAACTCTGCTCTGCTTGGCGAATTGAGGGCGAACTGGCTGCGCATTTGGCGAATGGCTTAAAGCACTGCAAACGGAAGATATACAGTCAGAGAGAAAGAGATATAGAGACTTTTAAAATTTACAGCATAAATTTCAGAGACACTGAATATGGATTATTACTTTCCATTCGAGCAATAAACAATTCCATTAAACTGTCTGTATGCCCCACGCATTGCGCGTCGAACTTGCCAATCAAATCAGCAACGCGCCTGGCATGATATATGAAAGTAAACACGATTCATGTCAGTTCGGGTAGGGGCAGAGAGACAGAGAGAGAGAGAGAGAGAGAGACAGCAAGCTATGAAAATAAACGAGGCAGAAGCAAAAACAAATATATGTATAGCCAGGGCACAGCCGGGCCAGCAGGGCAATCAGACAGTATCATAAACAAATGTTTTCCTTTTTTCTTCAGATTGACATACTATAGCTCTGCGGCTAATGAGCATTGACATTTTTCTCGCAATAAATGAGAATTGAAAAAATGAAAACATGCAAATTATTACTACGACACTTGAAATTCGTTGAGTGTAGTTGCAATATTAAAGACGCGACTAGAATATTTTGCAGTGTATTTTAATATATTTCCCCTTTGATAAACATGAAAAGCAGCTGTAATTAAATTTCTAAGCTGAGTTTCCTGCTCCTCTTTATCTTGGCTATTAAAATTTCCATACTATTTGCAAATTAGCCACTAAGCAGACTAACGGGCTGGCTAACTGTCGCTCCGACTGTTTCCCAGGAAACCGTATTCGACGCCCGTGTTGGCGGAAACGGAAGTCGACCATTCCCCTCTCTCTATATATTTCCCTTGACTTGCCTATTCTTTGACCAAATGAAGTTTACCTTTTGTGTGACATTGTCTTGTTGTATTCCTGTCTGTGGCTCATAAATATATAAATACGAGTGTATAGAACGTTTCTGCTGTCTCTGGCATCCTGGCAACAGTCTGCAGACAGAGAAGAAGAAGACAGACAGCCATTGTCATTGTCCTCTTTTAACGACTGTCGATGTGCTTGTTAGTTGCAGCCTCATCGGAGCACGTTCTCGCCCCTCTCCCTCCCTCTCTTTGTGTGCGCCAAGTCTTATTTAATTTTGTGGACAGGTACATAACAACTGAAGACCGAACCGTGTCAACGTTTATGACTAGGCAAAAGAAGGCAGCATGTTAATCTTCTTCTCTTTCCTTCTATGTCTCCTCTTCTCTCTCTTCTCTCTTCTTAAGCGGGAGAACTCAATTAGATAGGTTTCCTTCAAGATAATGTGCATGTTCCACTCAAAGTCTTTTGTGCTGCCTATATAGACATCTATCCAGACTGAGAATAATCTGCTTTATGTGGGCGGCTCTTTCGACTGCCCCGTGGCGGATTTAAAAAATGAAAAATGACAAAGTGCTCGAAACCGAAAGTCAGCGAAACAAATCCCATTACTTTTCCTGAAACAGAACCCTGAAATGGAGGGCCATTAATTTCTTAACCTGCTTGTAAATGAAGGAGGATAGGAAGAGGGAGAGAGAGAGGGATGCTGGACTTAATGGTGGCCACGAGCGGATATATTTCAAGCTGATTTTAATTGCGGCTGCTCATTAGGTTCAGGGTCAGCCAAGGTAGGCGCCACCTGCGGGCAAACTGTGCCAAATAATTGGCAGGAAAAGTGGAGTAACTACAATCGGATTGGGATAAATTCAGAAGAGGCTTCCCCTGCCCTCACTCTCTCCCTCTCTCTATCTTTGGCTCTGTCTCTGGCAGAAGCCGAACCAGAATGATTTATTATGACTGAGTGATAGCAGTGACAATGATAATCTGCACATAAGAAGGCGAAGGAAATCCCCAGCAAATTCAATATTATCAGTGTAGCCATCGCTGCCTTTCCTCGTTTCATCCTACCATCCCCTCCTGCTCAACAGCTGACAAGGGTTCACAGTGTCGGAGGCGACAAAAAAGTCAATCCTGGGGCAGGCAAGCAAATTCTGGCCAAAAGTTTAGACAAAGGTCTGCCCTCCCTCCCCTCTAAGACCATCCTATGTCCAGAACTGCCTGCTAAAAGCCGCGTGTGTCATTGTGCCCTAATGGCCTGGAAGTAAATGCCAAAGAGCGTTCATTTTCCTCGGCCCGGCTCTGCTTTACAATCAGGATTGAAAAGTTTTGCACTTTTTTTTTAAAGATTTTCCTCACTTTGTGGCGCTTTTTGCAGCCTTAATTTCAATTTGAATTTCTGTCAAATTAGGTTAAAATAAATTAAACCTAAACAGGCGAAAGCGAAAGCAGCTCAAGATGAAAACTTCTGCAAACTGGAAATTGTCAATTATTAAATTTACTTTCCCTTTGTGTCTGCAAAGTTTCCCCCGTCGCCCCCAAGAGAGAGAGAGAGAGAGTGAGAGGGAGAGAGAAAACTTTTCCTGTTGTCGTTGTAATTACTTTCGTCCGAATTGGCAAATTGGAAACTTTGTTAGTTAATTTCCATTAGATTTTCCTTTGCCCTTTGCCCGTTTCAAAGCATATTTTTGTCATGCACCTTTTATGGCATGTGGCACCCTGTGATGCCACTCACACACCCTATCGAATGTGTTTCACACATGACCACACTCATACACACACTCACACACACACACACACGAGTGTGGGAAATTTGCATAGCTCCAGTGTTAGGTGGAAAATGGGGGAAAACTGCGAATTGCATTTGCAATTTACAGCTGCAATTTGCAGTTAACTGGGCTGCCTGTGTGTGCGTAATTGTTGTGATTCCCTCACGTTCCCGATGAGTCCCTTTCTGGAATTAATGCAGCAGCAGCAGGATTGAATCCTGCTCACGCTGCAATTTGGCTATAATCCTGCATAATTTAATTAATACAACTGCAAAGTTTGTTTAATCACTTTGCAGAGTAAACAAAAAACTATAAAATATGCAAATTCAGATCAATTGATGGGAAAACTTTTCATTTGAAATTGCAAATTATTTAAATACCATTTAGGGAATAATATACAATAGATAGATAGATAGATAGATATGCGATATAAAGATAGATAGTTACACTGAAAAGAGGAGTTGCCTGTCGTGTGAACCCACATGAACTGATTTCGCATTCCATTTGCTGCCTCTTCCTCTGCCCCTATTCCTCTTCGTGTTTCCCGTTGAGGACCAATTAACTGTGTCCTGTCCACGACTTACTCCCTGTTCTCTCCCACTATTTATGGCCCTGCTCTGTGGGCCTTAACGGAAAGCGTTTAATGGACGCACACTCCAAAATGGGGCAGACTCACGCAACGATTTTTGTCCAGCCCAACTTGTAGGTGATTTATGTCAGTCTCATAAGTGGGATTCACCCTGTGTATGTGTGGGTTGTTTGTGGATCGACTTATTGCCATGCTTACCATTAGTTAAGCACTTAAGCCAATTTTTCAATCGTTGCAGCCCTCAAAGTGGGAACTGATGCTCGCAATGGCAGATGCCAATTTGAATACGCTGCAAAGCCGATAAACCGGCATAATCCGCATACACGGAAAAATTCCTACCAGGTAACCCTCCTGCTACCTACCCAACCACCCTGTGAAACCACCGCAACCACTGCAACACATTTGGGCTGCATTTGCGGTGGCCCAGTCGGCAATGCGACAAACCACAGCACATTCCAATTAGGGACTGACTACGCCCATGAGTGAGTGCACTCTGAGAGACCCCGAGTCTGCTGACAAGTATAACCAATAGAGTTATGGTGATTTGCAGATCTAATGGCAGATGAAAGGGAAATAGTAAAGTTGAGCAGGAACTTCTTTAACAGTTTCCTTATTGCAGTCTTTATTGAATTCGATTTAATTTCCTTGCAAGTTTTCTGCTTTTGCATTTCAAACAGCTTCGAAATGCATTGAACCTTCTCAATCTGCAGCACTAAGCAGGCAGTGGCCATTTGCACTTAAGAACCGCTTGAGACGCCTTCGCCTTCGCCTTCGCTGATCCTGTTGCATGGCCACTCGGATGGAACGAGACAAGATAATCGCGCTAAGACTGCACTCAATACTTGCAGGGGTAGAGGGAGAGGAGGGGAAAAGCAGCTTAAGACATTTTTCAGCAGCATGCAAAGCAGCTCCCTCCCTCCCTCTCTCTCTATCTGTTTCTGTCTCTCTCTCCCTCTCTGAGTGCACTCCAAATATGGCAGCTGGGCTAATTAAGAACTTAATGATGTGGCAAACTGGCTGCAAAAGGCTGCACATCAGCTAATCCCTCCCCTCTTTGGCACCAATTGCTCTGTCTCTGTTTCTCTCTACCTCTCTCTCTCTCTCTGTGTGAGTGATTCAATGAGTGTGTGTCAGTCTGCTGTGTTCGATGACACTCGACCGCAATTGGCCGCAAACCGCAAAAGCAACGGCAAAAGCGACCCTCTGCTTGATATCCCCCAGCTCAGAGTGTATTTGCCACTCAATGAGTGCCCCAACTGGCTGCTGTCTCGCTGTTTTCTTTCCTATCCTTCTATTCCTCTCTTTTTCATCGTCTATTGCTCACACGGTTCACTGACCAAACGAGGTTGCACACTTTGTTGCCTCTCCAAGAATGATCTCTCATAGAAAAAATTCAAATCACTGAAAGGAATACAAAGATTAGGTGTCTGGCACAAGGTAAGGTTGTTTTCTCTTCTGCTCAGTTAAATATATACCAAAAAGGCACAAACTTGATGAAACCTTCAACACCTTGATATTTCCCCACAACATTTAAGTAAAGAATCACTTTAACAGTTTAAAATGGAAATCTTTTAAAGTTCGCTTTCTCCCATATTTTCTACAGCTCGTTTTCCAGAGAACGATCCTAGGCAGAGCTATTATTATCTTCTTCTGAAACCCTGAAGTTTTCTTAATGAACAATGTAAGTTAACCCCTTAAGAACAAATATTTTCTAACTGAATTGTTAATTTTAAAATTGTTCATCCATTCCGCATTATTTTCATTAGGAGCTCTATTAAATTATGCCAGTAACAAGTAAAATATGTTACCATATCTACGTAGTATTTTAGGGGAATTCTCATTAATTTAGGGAGGGTGAATACAAGCGGTTAAATTAATTATAATATGATAATGAAAATTTAATACGATTATAGTTCTCTCAAATGAAAACAATTATAAATTTGCTGGGATTAGAGCGAGAATGAGAGATAAATAAGAAAGTAATGAACAAATAATAATTATTTTAAATACGTATAGTTTCAATTTATATTTTGAAAAATAAAACAATTATTGCACATGCATTTAAGAATAGTCGAATGCCGAATAGATTGCACCATAAGAACTAATCTAAGGGACTTTATTGCATTCCCAATTGGCAAGCTGCTTTCAGTTTGCTGGAGCAATATGAACAGTTAATACCATTGGCAAGTTTCAGAGCAATCTAAATTTTTGAACAATTTCATGAATAACAAAACAGCAATCAGCACATAAAGATGGGAGTTGAGACCGTAGCATCCTATAGCAAACGAAGTGTAGTCTATTTAATTCTTCCTCAGTCTTTCATCAGTGTGTGGAAAAGTTGTGCAAAGATAACTCAATTTAAAGTTGAGTTCCTAAGGCATTCGCCTTGTGGAAAATTGATGATGCAATGCTTCTATTTTTGATGCATGTGTGCGAGTGTGTTTTGTGTACCCTATTAAAGCGTATATCTTTCTTTTGGCTATCAGTTTGCTACGCATATTAAATGAAATTTTAAACCATAACAAAATTATATAAAACGCATTCGAACTCTTGATTACAATCTGATATTCTTTAAGCTCAGACTTTTCTGTTGATGCTGTTACAATTAAAATTCTGCGTATATCTTTAATTATATTTAATTTTCAAGTGCCTCTTAAAGACGCATAATGGCAAAGGCTTTTGGGGGATGAGCACGCGGTTCTGTGTCCTTGTTTGTGTTTATCTTGGTGTCTCCTGACACTTATTGCCTTCCCTTCTTCTTGTATAAGATATGTAAGCCTTTTGTGGATCTTTTTCCTGCTTTCCCTCCTTGCTTATCTGACAAGTAACTGTGGCTTTGTCTTTGGTGTGTCGCGTCTTGGATTTTCACATCTAATTAAGCTAATCACCTCATGTACACTGCACAGCATAAGCGAGGTACTTGCGAATTATTGTGTGATAATTATGGAGTGAAAAAAGATACAGAGATAGATAATATTATATCGAATCCAGGTGAGGTAACTTGCTCATTCGTTTTGATGTTATTTATTACAACTATCACGGAGAGCTGAAAGTCAGAAGCAATTTTGTATCTACAAACCAAGCAACAGCAATGGTCGAGGTGTCCTAGTTTCGAGAACTTGACTATTTCCAATAGAAGCCAGGGAGCAGGACGTGAGAGCTTCTTGCATCAATACCCACCTGATGTATGTGCCATGGGAGCCTGCATAAATTCCAATAAGGCAACAGAAATATGCATTGTTTTTGCTTGGGGCAAGGCTTGATCTCTGCACCTGCATATACTACGTGTGTAAGTGTGTGTGTGTGTGTGAGTGTGAGTCACTCGAGATCGAAAACATTTCCAATTTATGCTATGGCTGTAAATTTAAGCTGCTTCTTATTATGTGATGCAGCCACAATGTTTCAGAAAGCCGATGAAGCGGAAATCTAAGGGGAGACCAGGTGGAACACCTCCTCAATAAGTTGGCAAGAGTCTTATTTCCATTTTAGATACTCCACTTTTAAAGCTACGCTCATTTAATTTATTTTAAATTGCATTTAAGTTGAACTCTTGAACTCGTTCTCCAGCAGAGCCAATTAAATGTGAGCTTAATTCAATTGGATACCCTACAGAGGCATACGTGACGTATACGTAATGCCATCTGGCAACGTCACTCGTCGTCGTCCCTTCTCGAAACGCATTGCGCCAATAATTTCTCATTATTTTTTCAAAGAGCTGAAAAGGCAGCCCCCAATAAAGGTGAAGGCAAGAAAAGGCGAGCTGTCAGTTATCCTTAGGTCTGTGGGCCCTCTTTAAAGTGCGAGCTCCATCTGGTCTGGTTTATTTTTCAGCTCTCCTGCAGTAGCTCATCAAACAAAGTGCATTTTGTCGTTATGCAGCAAACAAACAGAAACAACAACGAAAAAAGAAGAAGAAGAACAACAACAACATCAACCTGCAACAGTTCATTTTTCTTGTCATGTTCTTTTTACTTCAGCTCTCTATTTTCTGAATTTTCGCACCGACTATTTCTTTTAATTCGAAGTATAACAATTTTCTTCATTTTTTCTTGTTATTCACAAAGTGCGCAAAACGCCGCAAAGTATTCGAATGGAATCGCAACTGTTAAAAGTTGCAAGTCCTGAACTTTAAAGGCTCCAAGGAGTGCAGTAGGAAAAATGGAAAGCGTCTTCTCTGTCCCACTCGATAGTGGAAACTTTCGACTTGCATTTGCCCAACTTGAGCGAGAGCCCCGAGTGGAGGAGAAAGTTTTCTGCGCCTTTGTGCAAATATTTTGCACGGAAATTGCATTTGCGGTGGCGCTTGCAACAATTACAGCAACAGTACGGATATAGTACGTTGATGACGATGGCGTGATAATTAAAATTGCAAAAAAAAAGTCGAGGCGAGAAATATATATATAGAGAGAGAGAGAGGTGGAGTAAGTGGTAATGAGGGAGGGAAGAAATTAGTGTAATAGAGTCGCAAACGCAACGTAGCGTGTGTAAATGCAGCGAGTACAATGGGGAACTGCTCCAAATTACAATGCATAGGAAATGGGTATGAATAAAGACGTGATGGGAGAGTTGGGGAAATAAAAGAACCAGCATGCAAAGTATATATTTTAATGCTTAATGATTAATGATGGCATATCATATTTCATTTAATTTTCATTAGTTTTTCATTCTTTATACAGTTAGTCTTAAGTCTTAAAGGAATTTCGAATTATTATATTATAGTTCTGCTTGAGCAGTGAAGAAAATGCAATGGTTTACTCAAGAACAAATGCCTTTATATACCATTCTTTGCATAAAACTTAACATGAGTTCAAATTGCATTTTGCATTTGGAATTCTCATTTAATATATTCAGAACCAGGCCAGAACAATTCAATTTGTCTTGAGGCAAATGTGGAAATAATTAAGGCACACTTGGTCGAATAATGAACTCGATAAAGTTTTACCAGCTGAATAAAATATGAGAGAAACGCCATGAAATTATAAAATGCTACGAAAGAACGAAAAGTTGTTGCCATTTAACGGAAAGTTTCTTCAAGAATCCCAGTCCAAAGCCAGAGTCGAGGGAAAGTTTTTCAATAAGCAGGAATGCCAAAAACAAGGCTCAACATGTGTTCCAGCTACAGGGCCAGGGAGGGAATCGAGAGAAAACAGAAAAACTAAGGAACTGTGAAAATGTTAGCAGGCAAGTGAAAGCTAAGTGGAAACGAAGGCAAGAGAGCAGGGAAAATATGTAACTCAAGGCCAGAGGGCATTATAATTTATGATAAGCCAATAAAAATAATTGAAATACATTAAGGGCAGGCAGCAGGCAGGCTCGATGGCAGCCGCACATCAGCGACTCCATACGAGGTTACAACGAACCCGAAACGAACCTGAAGTCGAATGAAAGAAGCCGAGGAAGTCAGAGCTCCCTGTGCCTTGAGTCCCCTTATCGATTGGGGAAGCAGAAGGGAGAAACAATAATATATAAGTAATGGCACGCAATAAAAGGCGAGACATAAAAAACGACACGGCCATGTCAAAGTTGAGTGAGTCGAGGCTTCAGTCCGTGTTCCAATTTCAGCTCGGGGGGCCTCAAGGCATTGTGATTGCGGTGGCTGTTGCCGTGTGAAAGGCTGCGAATAAATAAATAAAACATTGCGGAAAGTCGAAACTCGATGGGTTAATATTCCTGTAAGAGGAGCAGCAACTAAGAGATTGCTGTTTGATGATTTTTGTGATTTGTCTCCCATCCAGGCGCTAAAATACTCATGACACATCACTTCCATTTGCGTGTTCTAAAGCAGATTTCCCATATGGTTTCTTTTTCAGCTCAGGCAGCATTAAAATGAAAAATTGCACACGTAATTCACATTACATCGAGTCGATTGTGACATGCTCAATTTATAAAATGAAAATTGAGTGTTTTAATGTGGCGTTTTGGCTTATCCTGAGTATGAGTAATGTTTCATTTTAGCCGAGCCAATAAGTTCCATAAGACTTTATTGTACACTCTGCTACCATTTATAGCTCCATCTTCGGATATAATTGCTTCAGGATGTTCAATGGAATGCCATATCCTACTGGCTAAATACAAATAAGAGGCTTATAAAAATGTTCTTTTTATTTTTTGAGGTTTTTCGCGAATGTCTTCATTCAATTTATGTTAAAAACTCGTTAATCTCCATATTTTTAATAATTTTTGTATTTTATCGAACATTTAAATCAAGATTTATTATACTGTCCCATTCTTTCATGTTTATCTTTATATTGTGCACAAAAAACCGACAAGGAATCAGTTTGCCGATGATTGTAAAATATTTTTGCCACATCATCAAAAATGCAGTAAATTAATAAATTTCATTAAATTTCAATTTGCTGCTCTTTTGTGGTTTTCAATGGGTGGCAACGCCAACAAAGCGCTGACAGTTATTTTCGTTGTACTTTTTTTTTGGTTTTCAGTTTTCGGTTTTCTCTTTTATTATGTGCCGGCACTGTTATGTAAAGCAGCAGTTAAAATGTCGGAGAGACAACAACAAAATATTTTCTTTTCATTATGTTGGTGAACAACGAAAGACGAAGTGAAGTGGGGGATAGTCCGGAAAAATGTGACAACAATGAGGATAATCATAATGGCAACAACAAAGCCAAGCGACATCGTTAAGAGACACGTAGTATGACAGCATGGGGCGTATGATAAACATTTTACATATTATAAAAAAAAAGTAAAAACGTATAATCAAAAGTTGTATATTCGAGTTGAACCACGTGTGCTGTTAGTCTATCAATTAGAGACTGTTCTAACAGACCCTTTTTTTAGAAACCAATTATTATTCCTCGCTTGCAGAACTGAAGGTCGATCAGCGAATCAATGCTTGTAACTATATATTCTCAAGGACTTCAGCAACAAGATAATGTTAATAGAGTTGAAATAAATAATAGATAATCTAGAAAAATAGGATGAAGGGTTTACTTGGCTTTTTCGCGCTTCGTTTAATGTTAATGGGACCACATGGTCAACCTACATGATGAGTTTTTTAAATATCACGTATACGCACTGCGCACAGCTCGTTGAGAGCGGCATCTATAGCTACCACATACATAAATCAAAACGCATAAATTTTATTATGTTTGTTTTTTATTTTTGCTTGAACGTCGAGGGCGAAAGAGACTTGCGATAAACTCTTCAGCGGGCAGTAAAAATCCCCAGAGGGCGAAAGAAGCAACTCGCATACTTGAAATTCTTTTCTCACAGTGCTTTTTATTAACTCTGCTAAATAATATGATTAGGCTGAGAATTATTAATGTGATGGGAATCTGTTTAAAGTGAAGTTAGCGTATAATAACCAATGATAAGAGTCATATAAGGGTTGGGAATAAATATATCTGCCTCTGGCCCAGGCAATTAGCCGTAACATCGCACAGAGATCAATTTATCGGGTTGATTGTCACTCGACAGCAGCCAACAAGGCGACCCCAACGGATGTGCAACACTTTATGGCAGGAGGCGGAGGCCATGTTGTGGCTGCCGCTGCCTGCTGTCGGTTTTCCTCGCTCTGCCTTTCTCCCCTCTCTCTCTCTCTCTCTTTCTCTGCTTCTCTTTCTTCCGCTACTCTTGGTGTAAATTTAATGAAATTTAAATGGAAAATTCCTGCTTTCATTTATTGAACACGCATTGCAGTACAAGCAGGAAATAAATGCAGCTGCGAAATTGAATATCTGCCTCGTAATTTGAGTAGCCCTACGGGATATGCTTCGAAATTGACCTCAGGATGATTGCAGAACGTAAACTTAAGCGAAGCTTCTGTTGCTGACAGGCAGAGAGGGAGAAAAAGAGAGAGAGGGAGATATCTGTAGTCGCTGTCATCTGTTTTACTTGCTTTATTGTCGCCGAACACACACACACATACCTCCACATATAGGCAAATAACATTACGTCTGATTTACACTCTTTGGTCTGTTTGTCTCTAATGTTTGCCATGCCCTGCCTGATAGGAATCCCCCCATGTCCCTTGTGGGACTTTCTTCTAATAATTCACCAAATTATATTTACCCAGCTTGTCGCCCTACTAATGTATTATCCCAGCGGTGCCAGCAAAGAGAAAGCAAATTAAAGACAAATACGAAGAGGAGCAGAACAAGGGGAGGCAGAGGAGGAGAGTGAGAAAACAGAGTCACCCTCCTCGCACATAAACTCTAAACATAATTTTAAAATGGGAAAACTGATTGTCATGTGGTTTCTTGTTTGCCATAAAAACGTTTTATGCCAGTGTTGTAAAAGTCACGATGGCTCCAACTGGGTCGCTAAGAAGTCGACGGTTAAAAAGAAAATATACGAAATAATTTGGAACATTATTGCCAGTTGGTTTTTGTCAATTTAGCAAAGTTTAATTTAAAGTTTAAAAAATAAGCTGAAAAACTACTTAAAAGTTAAAGCGAGATTGGTCAGTTGCCTGGTGTAACTCAAATACGGTTAAGGTCTTCTACCTTCAACACCCTGACACGTTTAGGGCGATTTTTCTGTTTGCCTCCTTCACTTTGCTTTTGCCTAAATGAAATTTCGACCTGGCTTGGGCTCTGCTGTTGCTTGTTTTGTAGCTAAGCAAATATTTACTTGGTGAATTTTTAATTTAGAGCTTTTTTGCATGGAAGCAGGGAATATGGGCGTATTCACACGCCTCCAAAGCGCCCCCAGGGTAATGAAACTAAATGAAATAAAGGCGAAGCCAAGTTCAGGTTTAGGTAGAGGTTGAGGTTGAGGTTGCCCAAACTCATTTCAGGACCAGCGCGCAGTTTTATTTCCTTTTTATTAAATTTGTGAAGCCTCTACAGATTTTTCATGGGCAGAAAAGGGATCTGTTGACACTTGTGGATACTAAAGAAAGCGCCTTTACCCTGGTACATAACATTTATTTGCTGGACCCTCTTATCGCATATTTATTTAAGGAATCCTGAAGGTAAATTCATTGGTGGTTCTGCGAAATAAAACATATTGGAAATTTAATTTCCTCTAAGCTCACAATCTTAAAACAATTTAACAATTCTTTTAAAAGTATTCATTTTAATCATATTTATTTATTCATTTGTTATTATTCTTTATTTGTGAACTGGAAGTAATATTAGCTCTGCTCGCTTTTGTTTAAAAGTAAATTTAGTGGAAAACATGGAAATGTTAACAATGAAAAGCCGAAAACACAACAGATGCCATATTCAGGAAATCAACAATTAAACGAGCTGCCAAATAAAACAAAACAGGCAACACAATTGAAACAAAGGCAGCATAATAAAAGCTTACAAATTTAAATAATTGTTTGGCACAGAATTCATGAACTTTAAGTGGAAACTGTATCATGGGCCAGATTGCCTGAATTTAGATGGCAACATTGAAACATATTTGTTGCCGTACATATATATAGTATTTTAATCGTTTTACACCTCAGTTTTTCAAGAGGGCTATAAAAGATGCCAAAGGTAGAGTTTCCTTTTAAATTTCAGGAAGTAAAGCACAATAATAAACACAATACAATTTGTGAGTCAAGTTAAAAAATTCCTCCATCTGTTGTCCCATTCAGACTTCGTTTTCTCTGTATGAAGAAGAGTATGTTGGTGATTTCTCATCAGCCCTTTAGCCGTTAGTCTATTAAATATGATTTATATAGGCAAAACATAATTTTTTCTACCTCAGCATCCGTGGATAAACTTTTCCACAGCCCTCAAATAAATTGTATGAAACGGAAAACAAATCACCGCAACTTTTCCGACAGACAACGAATTCGTTTCATTCAAATTCCAAAGTGTAGGAAGGAATGTTTTACTTTTCTCGACTTTATAATGTCATTCGGACTGTTTTCCATAATGTTTCTGTCCCTACGGGGATTCGACACCTGCGCTACATTTCCCAAACCCCTCTAAGAGAAAGTTCCCCTCGTAGCCGATCTCCATTTGTCCAGCTAATTTTTCATTTTTAATGAGCTCGTTTCGAGCTGTCTGCCCCTCATCTCTCTTCATCCTTCCATGGGAACTGAGAGCATGCTGTCAGGCGATAATCCCACCTCCTGTCTTGCTCCCTTGTATCCCCCTTAGTCTATCGTAAACTCAACAGTTTATCAAAATGGCACAAGGCTTGGCTTGGCTTTAAACTCAGTTTGTCACTTTATTAATGACGGCAATTGCAGCACTCATTATTTCTTGTCCCAACTCCCCTTTCCTCCATCCCTCTCACTCTCTGTTCCCTCACCAGTCACACCCACAGGAAATGATGTTGTCACCAAGTCAAATCGCTTTATATCCGCTTCGGGGGAAATGATTTGGACACGGACTTACCTTTCAGTTAGTTGCTTTGCTTTAGTTTTGCTGCACTCCCTTCTCTCCCTCTCTCTCTCTCTTTCTCTCTCTTTCTCTCTCTCTCTCTCTCTCTTTCACTCTCTGTCTCATTTCATTTTATTTTCCTAGACTGCTGTGGGCGATTTTCAATTATAAATATGATAAAATTGGCTTAGTGCGCTGAGCTTTATCGCTAGAACGTGTGTGAGGTGGGAAAAGTGTGGAAAAAGTGCAATCAAAGTGGGAAGGCAGGATTTCCTTTCCCTTGACAATCTGTGACATGTAAGAATTCTATTGGAGAATTTCTGTTGATGCAATTTAAGTTAGAAAGAGGTTCCATTTCTTGATTAAAATTGTATGACCATCCGAGCTGTTATTCACGTCCAATGACATAAAAAGGGCTAACCAAATAATTATAATAGTTTCTTTATGGCTAATTAAGTTGGCACTACCAACTACAGAAATTCCAGCAAAGCATTACAAGTTTATTGATTTATAACTTGGGTCAGTTAATGATCACATTAAAGAGGTTGGAAAAACTATGAAGCAAGTCATCAAACTAAAGCCGCAGCCTGGTCAAGCGGTTAATGGCAGCCCCTGGAACACTTTAATAAAATGAGCTAAAACCATGTAGAGAAAGAAAGTGAATGAACCGGCAAGCTGACTGGACCACACACTTAAATCTAGTAAAGAAAAAAAAGGATAAAAAACAAAGAGGAAACATACATGAAATGCAGCGAGAGGCATAAACAAACAATGCGAAAACTATAACAAAACAAATTGTAAAAAAAATCAGCAAACTTTTATAATTGGGCAGTGTGAGGAACTTGGAGAGAGGAAAAACAAGGATAAGGATACATAGGAGGGAGAACTGTGACTCGCAATGAAAAATTGTTGCAGCTGCTTGTGCAACATGAGAGCAAAACTAACCATATATGGAGCAGCCAGATAAATGTTCTGGCAGAGTCCTTAAGTACTTGCAACAACGTATGTGCTCTTGGAAGTTTTAAATGTAGATTTCTGGCCTCAACACACACAGAGCGACTGCAGCCCTCGCTTCTCTTTTCTGGTTATCGTGCCCAACCTCAGTGACCACTCGGCTGGGCATCTCATTATTCATTTCTGGTTGAGCACAATTAATGAGCTTGGAATGGATAGGGACAGCAGAGGGAATGAATGTCAGGAGGATGCACAGAGTCACAGTCGGAGCAGCTGCTCTTGTGGTTCCTTTGAAGTGGTCTGGCAAAATGAACTTGTTGGGGATGACCGGTTAGTTGACTCTGCAAACATAAAAGGAAGGATTATAAATGCCAGCAAGTTTTGTGAGATTGTAAAGGATAATATGTTCATAAGACAGATAAATGCTACGAACGCAAAAGTTGGCATAATAAATAAACTAAAGAGGAACTAAAATACGAGTTGTAGTTAGACAAATGGAGTTCCGATTTTCTTGGATATAAATACATCAAACTGGATGTTTATTTAAATTCTTCTGTGCAATCCCAATTCCCTTTCTTTATGTTATCCAAAACACACTTTCATCCGAAACTATTCTAATTCCAAATACCGTGAAGAGAATGCGTTAACCAATTTAAATGCTGAACCCAACAATGACAAAGGGATCGAGTGTGGATTGTTCCCGGGCTACCCACATCACGGGGTGATTCCTTTTCGACGTTTCGCTCTATGGCGCTTTGTTGTCGTTGGCACGGGCAATTAGACGCCGCAGAATGGCAGATCAAACAAAGCGTGCGAAATACTGCAGCGGACCTGCAAATGGTGCGTATACGCAATATTCGCTTCCTTTTTTCATGAGGACTTCAACCTCCTGGCAGTTAACTGTGATTGTTTTCGAAACTCAAAATGAGATGGAAGAAGCGCTAGCTAACAAACAAAGTACTGCAACAACAACCCGAAATCCAGCATCCTGCTTCCTCTATGAAGCATGAGCCAGAAGAGCCAACATCGCAGTGCGTATTCATTGCGTATTCTTTCGTATAACGGATGAACTTCATCATCCCCTGCAGATACACGTACATATGTGTGTCTTATACGTTAATGTATGCGTGAGGAATCTCTAAAATATATTATCCTGGGACACGTTATTTTGCATATATCATTCTATCTATTTATTTATCTATCTATCTATATCTAAATATTCGAGAGTCGTGAAAAAAAGGAATAAAAGAAAGAAATAATTGTTTTCGTAATGCCAATCCAAATGCATGTATATATCGTTATACTCATAATCACCCCACTTGCCTTGGGAGCTCTGTTGTTCAGTTTGTGAAACAGAAAAAAATAAAGAAAATTTTGAAAAAGTACAATAAATATTAACATACTCAAAACTATTAGATAGTCTCAATGAGAATTTTATATTTTATTATTTAAAATTGAACTTTGATAATTTAAAAATTCCTTATTTTCCAATATGTTTTATTTGCATAGAGGACGAATCAGCATCTTTATTGTTTTTAGAGAGTAGAGACCATCCCAGTAATTAGCAACTTCCCTGTAAACCTGATGCGGAAAGTAAATTCCATTTAGATTGCTGTGAAAATAAAAAGCACTCAATTAATATGAAATAATCGCATATTAATAAACTGATTACTTACCAAAAGGCACAATTATTGTGCCAGAAGGCACCACGATGATATCTCGCACAATTGTCAACCCACATATCGTTGTCGTTGTCATTATCGAACGTGGAAAACTGTGCATCTACGCTCATTCTCATATTGTCCTTGGGTGTAGTCCCAACAAATGATCCCAGACTAAGCAATCTGTATTTGTCATCCCCTCCAGCAATAGAGAAGTTGTCGTATCGAGCATAGAAACTTGTATTATTAAATCTTTCCATGTGTATATAGAGCTCATGACGACTGGTGTTGGTAAGAAGATAAATCTTCTCGAGACCGAGAAAGAAGTCACCTGTAAAGTTACCAAAACCATTCTTATATGCTTCCCAGTCTCGTTCGAAATTCTCTTCTCCATTTATCCGTTGTTGAATTACGATCCATCCTGGACCAGCAATGTCACTATTCAAAAGGACCCGAAAAGTTTTAGAAGCTTTACGTATTAATAGATTGATAATTCCGCTAGACTTAGACAAGGTATGGCAACTAGTTCGATTCCCTTCTTCGTTTCTGGCATGTTCTGTTACCGTTGGGATGACTTGGGATGTGAGTTGGGAAATCGAAGGATCGTTTTCAGCAAGGGTTTTGTTTTGAATCTCTAACTGATCTTCATGCTCGCGGACAACATTTCGAGTTCCCTATAATTATTTAGATTTATTTCGTGCAGCATTTTCAGCAATCGTAATGTTTATCTTCTTTAATTTATCCTCACACAAACGCAATTTGAAACCATACGAATCGATTTTAGAGAATTCCGTACTCAACTCTTCCCTAAGAAATGTTTTCAGCTCATTTATTTCACTCTTAATGACATTGTTGATATTCCGTAGCTCAGAAAATATACTTTGAAGGTCTTTGCTATGAGAATGTTTGCTTAATTGCAGAGCGTCTTTGAATTGTTCAAGATCTTCGATGTGAGAATCTTTACTTAAGACAGCGTTATGTAAAATCTGTATTAGATCGTCTTTCAATTTAAGCTCTGCTTCTTTTTGTTTCAAAAGTTGCACAATTTCCCGATCCTGTTGTGGTTGATCAACATTGAAGGCTTCGTCTACTTTCTTGGGAGCTATGGTACTCTAATAGAAAAACAAGAAAACAAAACAAGACAAATAAAGGCGATTATAATACATAAATACACCACTTGTTTTGATACTACCTAATCTGTAAAAATCGGGCTATGTACAAGTCTGCACAAAGTTAAGTTAATGTACATAAGTAACATATATAAACTATAAATAAGAATGAACAATCAGATAAGAAAGTCACATTTGACTTTTATATAAACACGTACAGTCGAACGTAGTCAGTTGGTGCATCATAACTAAGAATTCCTATGAATCTACCTAAGAATGTATTTATAATATTCATTTATTATATAAATATACCCAATAGACCTGTTTTCGTCAATTATTATTATTCACAATAACTATTCACTTAATGTTATTAGGTCTCATAACAAATCAACGTCAAGATCTTAATGACACTTTTTCTATATTAAGGTTACAAGTATTATAATATATTTCTGCACTTTTGTCACTCGATCACTCAGTGTAATTACCTCATTTTCTTTTTGATCCTTACTACCATCAATTGTAGTAGCAAGGGACACACTCATTAGGATCCATAAAAAGAGGAAGGAAATGTTTATATTGAAAACCTTAGTTGTCCGCATTATATAAATTATAACTGAACCGCACTCACAATGATCAAAATAAGAATGAACTCATATTCGGACAACGCACATAAGGAAAACTGCGAGAATAGTTTAAATGAAGAAGAGAATATATAAAATAGTAATAGAGGTTCAAGTTCAGCTCTAATCTCGTGGGTGCGTGTTATGTAAACAGAATATCAAAAGTCGGGTTGTTTACCCAATCTTTATCAGCGGAAACGTGAGCAAGGGAACTAAGCTGAGAGATTGTTGCGTATTCGAGCTATTTCTTTCAATTTATAAATCATATCAAATAACTAAAGCCACGAGCAGCGAATTTTGAAAAGAGTATTTTACGGTCGGACATGCCCATTGCCGGCTTCCTTTGCATGTTGCAGCTTAAAAAGTGAAACAATGTTTGAGGGTGGCAACCTTTAGATTTCCTAACGAATTGTTCATCTCTAAGGTTTCATTCATTCACCGCATAATTCCGATAAGGAGCGCTCTTAAATGTTGCCTGCATAAACGAATCACTTCTTTAGATGTTACCATGTCTACGTGGTATTCTAAGAGGATTTTCTCATTTACCTAAGGAGGGTGAATACAAGTGGTTAAATTAATTATAATATGATTATGAAAACAATCAGATATTTGCTGTAAACAAATTGAAAATGGAAGCTAGGAAGATTTAGAAGGTAAAATTTTATTAATATTTCATTTATAACAACAGAAGTAATCTATTTAGGTCTTCTTCAGTCTTTCACCAGTGTCTGTTAAATTCAAGAAACTATATAAATATGTATCTAGAAAATAGTAAAGATAAATTGATCGAGTGCCTAATTAATTAAAATTAATAGACAAATACGAAATAATTTATTGACCTTGGCATATGCCAAAAATAACTCTTTCTATATGTCGATTGCTTGTTACATCGATTAATTAAATCAGGTTATTTAGCCTTCATCTATTGTATGAGTAAATTACTCACATAAGAAAACTTAATAACCTGGGAAAATCTCGTTTAAAAAAAGTTTTTTGGGTCGAAAAAGCAAAAAGCAAAAGCAAGCAGAACGAAACCTGAGACGAACATGAAGACAATGTCGATTAACCCAAGCAACACGTACTAAATTTTTATTGAATTGGACGCGGGGGAGCAAGTCGAAGGAGTAAAAGAGATAGAACAAAAGCAACACAGCAACGAAGCCAGAAACTATTAACAAAGCAAACAACACAAACAAAGTCAAACAAAGCTCCCAAGAAACTGTAGCATACCCCCAACAAGCACAACTTACCCATTCTCTTACTCACACTGACAATCACACATATGAAGACACTTGTGTGTGCGGACAATGTGTAGAGACAAAAGAAAACAACGGCAAAAAGAATGTTGAAAACAACGTAAAATTAAATGAGCATGGCAAGTGTTGGGCATACACGACTGAGAGATATTCTATACCTGATAGAGACAATCTCATATCTTGAAATACTCTACAATAAGATAAGGAAATCGCCCTTACACAACTGCAAATCTGCAACATTTTGTTGAAATGTTCTCAAGATGTTTTTGTCTTCGTCTTTGACAGGCCCAACCTTATACCATTTTTCTTGTGCCGCTCTTGCCTCTGCCCCATCCCAGAGTAGTCCCGCAGTCCCTCCAACTCCACTCGACGCATGTCAATTGCGTCATTAATAACGGCATTTGCCACTGGCCATTGGACTTGCCTGCTCTGCCTGCCCAGCAGCTCCTCCTGCCCAGCTGCCCATACATTAGGATACGTGCCCAAGTCTGTGCCAAGAACTGCCTGTTGACTAATGGCTCCCTCATACGCCAAGAGCCTTGCAGACAATGAACTCCAAGTGGAGCTCGGCAGAGGCAGAGGCAGAGGCAACTGAATTGACTGAGCAGACAAAGCATCTCTGCTTGTTCTGCATACCATATATCGAAGTGGGAACGTGATCTGCATTGCAAATCAGCTGACTCAACTCTAATTCCGACTCCGACTCCAACTCCAACTGCGACCTCATTTCGCCTCGGCCATTTACCTATTCACTTTCCCAACTTCAGCCACACTGCGTATACGCAATTTTTCAATTATCCCTAGATTAATTGAATAAGAAACGTGGAGTGTGCATCATAAGCACTTCTTAATCACAGTTTAACAAATTAGCGACTCCAGCAATGCTCACCCTCTCCAAGTCGCAGGTAACCTCAACAAGATTTATGTGCCGACACTCGAGCCTACATACTATATTCGCTCGTTAATAACAGCCCAATTCCACATTATGTTGCCAGAAACACATGCCTCCTCCTCCTCCTTCTCACACCTTACAATTCACTACTCTCTCGGATGCTGTGAAAAATCCCTTACGACTCCTGTTCGGAACAGGCAGAATCCATAAATATGTTGATGTTTCTCCCTCTGTTTAGGGTCTCCCCCTCCATCCGTCGTCTGTTGCTGATCCTAATTACATTTTAATGCCTGGGCATTTGCTTCTTTTTATGGCAAGTCTTTAAGAAGGTTTCTAACACATGATAAAGAAGACTGTTATGGACACATTGCAATGGATGAAGTATGATACATACATCTGTCGAAAGATGTATTAAAGATGTACCCAAAATATCGAATAATATCGAATGACAAACGATTGTACTGTAGTCTGCTAGCTTTTTGGGATTATATAAAATATTGCGATATTTCAATCAACAACTGAAGACATTGACTTAGATTGAAAGTGATGTAAATCAGTTTCGCAGCCAACAAATCATCAGGCTGTAAAATCATAAGTTTCTCTCTAGAATACAAATGAAGCGTCTTAATTGTCCCCCTACTCTGTCCCACTGTCAGTCTTCTGCCTTGGGCCAATTGTCCTCTTAGCAGCCAATAAGCCACGCCTGGTATCATTGTGGGAAGTGTGCTCCAAGGATCTGCTGCTCCAATTGGATGACAGTCAGTCCCAGTCCCAGTCCCAGCCCCAGACTTTTATTGCGGCCCGAGATTGCCGCCACAGCCGGTGTGCAGCTCACAATGGAAGCGTAATTGTAACGGAAATAGTTGGACTGGAATCAAGAGCCGCGTCGACACTTGGCGCCCTTCCAAATGGGGACCTCAGCTGGTGCCTGCTAATAGTTGTATCTATACTAGGCCAGAGTAGAGAAGTCTCTATTCACGTCGAACCATTTTAATATTTAAAATATCATTCAGAAAGCCAAAATAGCGTAGGCCAGAATTTTACGAGCAGGCTGAATAATTCAGTAGGCGACAATAATAATAGTTGGGATATGGCGGGACTCGACTCGAGTCTCAGCCGAAGATGTGCCACGCCCACAGCCGTTGGCTTAAGTGCTTTGCATGTGAAAATCCCCTGAAAACACACACATTGTGAGGAGTCTCGGTAGACGGGTCTGAGCCGTGGCTGAGGATATCAATGAAGGAGTAGCTCGATGTCTAGCTGAAAGGAGAAGGGATCGCTGCAAGGCGGCATTAAATATGCAAATTAAAGTGCAGCCAGGTGAGCAGTTGGAACCTTAGAACTTAGCTGGGTAGCCCACGAGGTCCCCGTTAATTCTCTGCATCAGGATTGGGCTTGAGGCGTCTTGAAGTATGCAAACGCTTTTATCAAGCGAAAACTTTAATTCGCTTGGCAAATGTTGCGCGCATGCCACATGTGCCCAAGTGTGATACATAAGTCTCTCTTTCTCTCTCTGTGTGTGTGTGTGTTAGCCAAAAGCCATAAATTTTGTTGGCTGCGGCACGTCGAAATTCAAATTTACTTCGTTGGCAAGGAATCATCTGTAGATCTTTCGCCAGCTGGTTTGGCAAAGGATTCAACCACGCGAGGATTCACAAAGAGTTCCTCTGCAGTTCTTCTTCTTGTTGTTGAATGAAGTATGAAAGGAAAATGAAATGCAAATTTATAAACAGAAACCTGAATTGAGTTGAAGACAAAACAAAACAAAAACGGATAACGGAATGGAAGGGAAAACATCATAATAAATATAACAAAACCAACGGGCAAAAGAAGGCATTGATATGCATAAGATACTGTATGTGGAAATCTTAAGTTTAGTTGTGGAGTATTAAATTTCAAAAACGATATCATGCTCAGAATTAAGTTACAAAACAAATATATATATTAAATTTCATTTAGTTTCTTTCTCAATCAGATTTTACAGATGGTTAAGGAGAATGTGAAATTCATAAACTCATAGAACTAATAACATTATTCTGACACTATTCAATTATTAATTCAACTGGCTCTTCTTGGTGCCATAATTCGCATTTACCAACAGCATCTTCTTTTCATGATTTTTAGATGAGAAAGATAATGACTTCACCTTTTGAAACCTGAACCAATATGAAAGTTAAGCTCTTCATACTAATTAATTCCGATTTTGCAGCAAGAAAGCATTACCAAAAGAAAATAAGATCGGGAACCACCTTGCCAGCCTCTTATATTCTTTTGTACTCCTGTCATCTGACAAATCCGTTTATTATAGTGCCTTCTCGGCTCAATTGAAAGCACAGGCTCATGTCAGCCACCGATGCCAGTTCCTTTTCTGGGAAAGAAATGAAAGACCTTTGGACAATGCGTGTAAATGCAATACAATCTGCCTTGTGAATGAGAGTTGAATAAGCGAAAGGTTTTCATATGCAGTCTGCCATTCAACGAGTATAATCCTTCAGCCGTCTTACTCGTATCTCTCTCTCTCTCTTTCATTTTCTTTTGCGAGTAACTTAAAATTCAATTGAAGAAAACTCGGGGCAAAATATATCGGGAAAATGAAATGAAATCCTTTTCCTCATTCGTCCTCCTCCTTTTTCAGGTTTTCCCTTCAGTTCATCAGTGAATCAGCCTATTAACAATTATCATTAAAGATTGTGCTATTTGCAAATGTACACATATATATTACCAACAAAAAAGATTGAAGTATTCCCCTAAAACTAAGGACATAAAAATATACCGTACTTGACAATAAACCCTTAAAATGCAATTAATATTTATACCCGCTACTCATAGAGTAGAAGGGTATTATAACTTTGTTCAAACCGAAAATGTATGTAACAGGCAGAAGGAGACATCTCCGACCCCATAAAGTATATATATTCTTTATCAGTATCAACAGCCGAGTCGATATAGCCATGTCCGTCTGTCCGTCTGTCCGTCTGTCCGTCTGTCCGTCTGTCCGTCTGTCCGTCTGTCTGTCCGTCCGTCCGTGTGAACACCTGGATCTCAGCTGTTATAAGAGCTAGAGCTACCAAATTTTGTAACAATATGTGTTGTTACTGCACGCTTATCAAGTTTATTTTAGATTTTTGCCACGCCTCCACCCGCCCCTATAAATTGAAAAAAAATGGACTACAACTGCAATATTAGCTCTACAGTAACCGTTTTTTATATACGTCATAAATACCATATTGCGGACGTTTCGTGAAAATTTCAGTAAGATTGGACTATAAATATGGAAGATATTAAAGAAATAGTAGTGCCATGTGACCACGTGTTTTGTCTGTTTTATTATGTTAGATATGCAAAATATGCAGGTTCAACTCCGGCGGCAAGCACTTTTTTTTCAATTATATGTACTAAAGTTATTTGCACTGATCATTATTGCAATTTTATAGCAGATTCACAGAAGGCGCAGTGGCTGAGTGGATGTGGTCGTTAACTGTGAAGCGAATGGGTACGGGTTCGAATCCTACTCGGTCCGGTTCGATTCTAGTGGGTTTTTTTAAATTTTCTTTTTTCAAGTATTTAAAATATTTTAAGTTTAGTATTTAATGCATTTGATTAAAAGGAATTTTATGAGAAGTAAGTTGGTATTAGTTTTTGTCTTGTACGACAAGCTGAATGGTCTCATAATGCAACTTTGCCGGTTCAAATAATAATGTGCTAATGGCGGAGTGGTTATAGTTGCAAACTACATTTTACAAGTTTTTTGAGGTTCCACGGTTCGAATCCCATCAGGGGCAAACATTTTTTTTTTTTTTTTTTTTTTTTTTTAGCATAATGCTACATCTTCTTTTAAAATCGATGATAACGATAAGGCGAGTTAGAAAAACAAATTTGAGACTGTGAGATGTGTTTTTTCGCAATGTTGTAGCGGGTATACCACAGTCGGGCGCGCTCGACTGTAGCCTTTCCGACTTGTTTTAATACTGCAAAAGAATCGAATGAATACATCATATAAATATCACAGTAAAAATAGTTTTAAAACTAAGATTGTCAGCCAAATATCAAAAACTAATCAATACATAATAATAATAATAATAATTTTATATATAGCTAGTATCGGAAATATCAACGAATACTTTTGAATAGTATTGGCTAAAAGGGTATTAAGTTAATATTTTCCTGTAACCAATAATAGAAGGCTGAAAACGAAACATTGCAGATTAACTACAGTTCCAAGTTTTTTTTTTGTTCTTGCTATCTAGCCTTTCTTTTTATACCCTTCAACCATTGAAAATGGTCAAAAAAGGGTATACTAACTGTGCAAATGTATATAACAGACATAAGGAGGCTTGGCAGCTCCGATAAAGTATATATATGCTTGCTAAGCATCACTAGCCGAGACGATTGAGAAATGTCCGTCTGTCTGTCCGTCTGTTTGTTTGTCTGTCTGTCTGTATGTCTGTCTGCCCGTCTGTATGAGACAACAGATCTCAGCTATTAGAAAAGCTAGAGACACCAAATTTGGCATGGAGGTTCCTATATATAATAGGCAGATAAAGTTTATTTCAAATGTTTGATGCCACGCCCATCGCCTCCGCAAATCGGTAATTTACGATTATTAAGCAAAGTATTTAACTTATAAAGTTCTGCTTTGGTATGTATAAAGCTGAATGCAATATGAACATATCCTCTAAATTGACGTCGACGTCGACTTTGTGTCAAGTCGCTTTACGCGCGTCGCTGTGTGAGTGCGAGCGAGTAAGCTATATGTAGAGAAGTATTTGTGCAGAATTTCTATTTGAAATTATCAGTTTAGTTACACGTTTGTAACGGATATAGAAAATTGGGAGAAGGGTATCTTACTGTCGAGCGCGCTCGACTGTTGCCTTACCGACTTGTTTTACTTAGTTCCAAGTCAAATCACCTGAATACGATTTGATTGGAAATAAACTGAAATGTTTACAAATTGAAAATGTTTACATCAGCATGGGGAAAAACAAATATAGTAAGAGGTTATTTCTGGAATGCAACTCAGTATATAGAGATTGGTTTTCAGTGGGGAAAATTATTTGGTTAATTAAGTCTGGTACAGTCCAGTCTGAATATTCACGAATATCAATGTCACTCTGGAGACAAGTGAATGTATCCAGTGTCATGACCGCAAATTGATTATGCACCCAGTTGATCCTATTCGCAATGGATGAATGAGAGAGAGATGAGTTTTCCAGTATATTCTCCTCTTCCCTCGTTTCCCATTTTCCCATCCCATTTTCCCGTTTGTTTGTTTAGCAATTTGCGTTGCCAGTGCCAACGAGACGAGAGAGAGAGAGAGAGAGAGAGAGAGGGAGAGAGAGTCAAAATGTCAGGCGTGTAAATGTTTATCGTCAGCTGCTGCGGGCTGTTTATTCTAATGTTAACTTGTTTGTTGAACTTGGTCGACATCAACATCAACAACAGCAATAGAAAACAGCAACAATAACGCCAACAAATGTAAGGGAACTCTGGCTAATTGATGTGTGCATTTGTTAGGGTTGCAGCTGAGTTGAGCCTCCTCCTGCAGTGGAAGACCGAACCGAATAGCATGAAAAAGAAAAACACAAAGGCAGCTCACAGCATGTCCCACATACAATGCCAGAGACAATCCGAGTGCGGGACAAACAGACGGAACGAGAAACTGACATTCTGACAGTCGAGAGACAAGAGACACGGGACACGAGACACAGACGTTCCTGCAGCTTCTTCCCGAGGCTGACACTGAGCAATGTGCGCAAGTGTCGGGCCAACTTGACTCCCTACCCCTGAGTTGGCATTGCCATGCACTGCTGCCACATCATGCACAGAACAACTTCATCATTAGGCAGAAGTCTCAGTCTCCATTTGGCACAAGGCACCCGCAGCAGTAGCAGATGAAGCAGCTGCCATTAGGGTGCTTCATTTCTTTTCTTTTTTCACTCCTATGAAGCGATTGAACCGCAAAATGGCGCAGTGACTTCTACTCTCAGCCCAATAATATTTAACCAGGTTTTATGTTATTGATGATGACAATAAAATAGATCATACATAATATTTGACTGTGAGTAACTGAGGCCAAGCTGTTAGATTTCAATAAGGTAATTGTTTTGCCATGGTGTCTACAAGCATATTTACTTTTATCTAATTTTTTTTCATGTGGAGATATGTACAGAATTGTTGATTTATTTTTCAAATATTAAAATACATTGGTTTTAATATATACACATTAAGTATACGTATATAATATTTTTTATCAAGTTTCATTTTTATCCAATAACTGCAGAGAAACTTATGCAACAGTTTGTAATGAATATATTTGTGTAATATATTCTATACCTATTTGACTATATATATATTGGCAATTAAAATGATAACAGAAGTACGTATAGTATAATTTTGTTTCCTGCTGCTTTGCCAAATATGTAAAACGCTGAGAGTGAATTTTTTAAAATATGCTACAGACAGACAGACCCAAAATATATTTCCTTTGCTTTTGCCTATGCCGATCATAAATTAAACAATCGAATACTTTTTGTGCTGAGCTCGCAAACAACAGCTGGCTGAGTAAATGCAAGTTGAATCCAATGAAAATATAAATCAAACGAAACATAAGCAAACATTGAGAGAACACGTGTTTAGAAATGGAAAAAAAAGATTATATAGTTGTCCAAGAGAACAAACAAAGTCTATTATATATGTATATATATTAAAATAAATAAGAATAGCTATATACGAGTTTGGAACTAATCTATTTGATATTTATTGATTTACAATGATGAAGGCAGACGTGGGAAAATTCTAAAACAAAACTAAAGTCATAATAATAAATACGACTGTGCTCACAAAATTAAGTAGTTCTAGCTCTTACAGTCTCTGTGATATGGGCGTTCATACAGACAGACTGGTAGAAATACAGACAGGCAGACAGAAGAAAAGAAAGCCAGACATATAGAAATACAGACAGATGGATAGATAGGAAGATAGGCAGATAGTTGAACATAGAGACACAGACAGACATTGAGACCGACAGACAGAAAGGCAGACAAGCAGACAGGCCTACAGACAGACAGACAGACAATTAGACACACATATCTTTTATAGATAATCTGCGTATATTTTAAGTAGTTGTCTTTTGTTAACAAATTAAATTAAATTACATTTTAAATTTAAAATTAAAATTTAGAAAAATAAAAGAGAAGAAATGTTTTTAAACCTCTTAAATTTTAAGCTCATCCAATTTCCCAAAATTTGACTGAATACTCAAACACATACTACATTCTCTTCTACTTTCAGACCTCTCAAATGTGAAGCACAGTGCACCGCATAAGTGTTAATTTTGTTTTGATTGAACTGCGCAATCGCCGCAAACGTCAAAAGCGTAGTCGGTGCTGCTGCTGCTGCTGCCTCTGCTGCTGTCTCTGCTGCTGCTGCTGTTGACGACGTGAGCTTCAGTTTGTTTGCGGCTTTTGTGCGCAACGCAACGCAGCGCAGCGCAAGGCAGCAGTTTAACGGGAATATACGTAGTACGTAGTACGTGTTACGCTCTTTCGACGTAAGAGGACACACACGTTAACCGCAGCAAGTGCAACAACAACAACAATAACAAACAACACGAATCCGGCGTAATAATGAATGTTTGTGCCTATATTTGTGTCTGTGTTTGTGTCTGTGTTTGTGTTTGTGTTTGTGCCATGTGTCAAGGCGCGTAAAAATAGCAAAAATCGAAGTGAGCCAATAAATTGAGGAGCCAACGAACTGTGCGTAGTTCAATGGGGCAGTGTGTACGCGAGTTGGCCTGTATGCGTGAGTGTGTGTGTGTGACTGTGCCAGTGTTGCATGTAGGTGAACTAGTGTGCTGGTGTTGGTGTTGCTGCATGTGCGTGCGTGCGGCAACCGCAACAATAACACACAAATAAAAGAAACAGTCACTTGTTGTTGTTGTAACGGATTGTAGTATTTTAAGTAGCACAACACCGGCTAAACAACGGGCGGCAGAACGAATTACAAATACACTTTCTATAACTATGTGTTTATATAGATTTAATAGACTACTTAGAGGGTTAAAATTATCTTTATCGATAGAAAGTTACTCCGCTAAATGGGGTAATTAATATTTAAAGTACAGGTACCTTATACTAGTTGAGATGGATGCATTTACACAGATAGAAAGAAGATGAACATATACTCGATTACACATGCCGATCAAGAAAATATAAATATATATGTATATACTTTATTTGGTATTCCACGCTACATGCCTGTTGCATACATTTACTCAGAGTTTATATACTAATTTTAAAAGTAATTCACAATATAATCGATTGTTAAATTATACTTTTGATACATCGATTGTTTTCGTCTAGTATCCATCGCTTTCTCAAGTTTTGTAGCGATCTTTAAAAAGCTTAGGAATACTTAACTTAAGAGAAGCAACAATCTAGTAATTGATAAAATTAGTTCTGCCAAGAAATCTGTCCTAATCAATTTAAACGATGGATTTTTTTATTCAAAAATACTAAATTGAGCAAAAGAAATACTAATTTAAATATACTATGTCTAAAGTTAGGTATAATACATGTGCCGGCAGTCTACAAAATAATTTGCACATTATCTATTAAATTGAAAGTAAAACTATATATGTTATATTTAGAGCAGGATATTCGCTCGTCTATTAGTCCCTATGCAGTCTCGATGATTATTAGGTAAACAAAAGTGAAAGGAATTTTGTTAGGGCTATTTTGTGCCTTTTTGTTTCAATAGAATTTGCCTATTTGCATTCAACCTCAGACCGCACTCAAACACACTTCTAGAAATGGCAGCCTCGCGGGCTGTGCTTAAGGATTCCGGGTTGGAGTTGCCATACATATTTATTTTTCGCCGTTTTTTCTACCATTTGGCAACCTGAATTTGTAATTCGTGATGTCCAACAGTCGAGACGGTCGCGATGTGTCGCACATTAAAAGGGTTTTAGCTCACAATTATGCACAAATGAATTTAACCTACTTTGCGGCGCCATTGTGGGTGTGTGTGTGTGAGTCAGTGTGTGTGTGTGCGTCGTGCCGCATGGTGTATGAGCAATTTTTTAATTAAATGCAAAAATAACTCAAGCGTCAAAGGCTGCAACTGTCAGAGGACCCCCTACCCCTGCCTTCGCCCAGCCAGTCACCTGATTGTCCTAATTATACGTGCTACAAAACGTTAAAATATTTAAGTTCACATTCGTATTTACCTCCCCGCAGTGTGTTGACTCAGCTACGGCTCAAGTAAAATTTAAATTACGGCGTGTAAACATTCTACACTGAGGAAAACATAAGCAAACGGAAACATAAATAAAGCGAGCTCAACTTGAAAATACGCACATCAATTAAATGAATTTATTTCTATAAACAAGTGAGTATCTCTCTCTCTTTCTCTGAAATACTTTACAATCGAATCATCCTTAGTATTATAGTATATATAGCACAATACGTCATTGAGGGGAGAAATTAGCTGATATTAAGTTTAATTTATTATCTGCTCAGTGGGAGTTGGCAATAATAGCAGATATGTATGTTTCTTTACCATTGCTGGGAATGTGTTTCTATATATAGAATTATTATTATCAATGTGAATTTTTGTTTAAAAATAAAGATTTCAATTGGATTAATTCTTATTAATAAAACGCTGCTTTAATTCCACAAATATTTGTTTTCCTTTTGTATATATGTCTTTAGCTTAAGGAATACCAGTCCTCTTTATTCTATGTCTTTGAAATCAATCAACATTTGCAGCTGTCGCGAATTTGCATTGAAAGCAATTCATTTGCAAGCAATTGGCATATAAATCAATATGCAAATCTGACGCTCTGTGCACTAGTCTCAATTTGTCCTGTTTCTCCACCTCTGTCAACCCACTTCTTCCCCCTTGCCTTACGTCTCTATCGTCACTCTGCTTTATCAATGTGTCCTGCTGTCATTCAACCTTAAACTGTCCCACCCACACATACTGAACATTCTGTTCTGACATTTCTTTAACAAATTATTGCGTATTGAAAAAAAAATAACTCAAACAACTATTATAATAAATGAGTTCCATGATATAATATAACAAATTATAACAACAGGCTACTAGTGGCAGTAAAATTATCATAACAGGCATACAATGAAAGCAAGATAAGTTTATAAAGTTAGATTAACAGAAATAATATGAATATTTATTTTAGTTTAGTCTCATTATATGAAGCTCACTCGCGCATTACGTATACGCAGTGTTAGACCAGGCTAATGAGGCTGGAGTTATGTTTCACAGGATTGATCTTGAATGAAAGCTCTAATTATTAATATATTCTTTCATTATATTTACGAATTTTATTCAATGTAATATGAATTAGGCATCCGCTGTACATTTGCGGTTACTTTGCCAGGCTGCTCTTTTGTTAAAATCATTATAATACACCCCTTTTATTTGCCATAAAACACACACACATTTCGTTAACATTTCCATTTCCACGTAAATAAAGCAAATAGCGTAGAATATGACAATATAACATTAAAAAAAAATATTATTATTTATTTTGCCAGTTTTGTGTGTATTTAATCTTTGTCTATTTGTTTGCCCCCTCTCTCCTCTCTCTCTCTCTCTCTCTCTCTCTCTCTCTGCTGCTGTTTGCAATTTTATACATCTATTTTTTTCTGCAGTTTATTTATCGTTTACAACGATTTGCGGTTTTGCGGAATTAAAATTCCAAAAATATGCAAAAAGTTAAATTATTCATTTATTATAAATACATAATTACCAAATACCACTGCTTGTTAGCGTTTATAGAGTGACAGGAACATAAGTCTGGCACACAAAAACCATATAAAACATTGTCTGGCACCTGTCGTGCCTCGAAGGACAAGGAGAGAGGGAGGGAGAGAGAGCACACATCGCGAAAACAAAGCACGAAGACGAAATATCTCTGTGACAATTTGTTAACATATTTCAATCCATATCAGAGCTATACACATTCCACATTCTCCATTATATAGTATAGTATAGTATACATATATTTCGCACTCCAGCTGTGCACTCGCCCGTCTGACAAACTGACAAACACGTGTCACCCGTCTGCGGCTCTCTCGGCCCACACAGCAGAGACGGAGTAGGAGAGAGAGAGAGGGAAGAACACTCGGAGTGACATATGTCGGCGTTGATATGGCCATAGAGAAGCGTTGAAAATGTCAAGTTGGCCGTGGGGAAGAAAGAGGAAGGCAAGGAAGAGGAGCGACACCTTGCGCTGTCATCATCGTTAACAAGAAACCTGGCTGAATGTGATTTGGCTGATAGTTGCCTGTCGCGCTGTGCCATTTTGCGGTTCAATCGCTTCCGCCCGATGGGAAAGAAACAAATGGGGTGCCCCGAGGACGCAGCTGCTCCAGCTGCTTCAGCTGCGGGTGCTCGTGCCAAATGTGCGAGACTGCTGCGTAATGATGATGTTGTCGTTTGCTCAAGGAGAGCACATTGCATGCTGCAGAGGAAAGAAAGAGGGTAGGGGTACTCCAAGGAGAGGGTACCCTAAGTTACCCCCGACACTTGTGCGCATTGCTCGGTGTCAGCCTCGAGAGCGAACCGAGTATGGAACGTTTGTTGCTTGTACGACTGTCACAGCGTCATTTTGTCATTTTGTCATTCTGTCATTGTGTCTCTGGGATTGTCTCTGGCATTGTAGTATGTAGGACACGTTGCGAATGCAGGCGCAGTCTTTAAGGTTCCCCATTTAAATAAATTGCAGTATTTATTACTGGCTACCTAATTAGCCAGAGTTCTCCTCATTGCTGCTGCTGCTCTTGACCACGTTAAGCAAACAAGTTAACATTAGAATAAACAGCCCGCAGCAACTGACGATAAACATTTACACGTCTCTCTCTCTCTCTCTCTCTCAAATTGGCAAACATATGGAATTGGAAACTGGGGAATGGGAGACTGCACCCACTACATATAGCACCCTCTTCTTTCCCTATTAATTTCACTGGGTGCATAATCAATTTGAGGTCTTGACGCTAGATATATTCTCTCGTCTCCCGAGTGACATTGATACTTGTGATTATACATTCAACTGCAACGTAGATAATTAAGTAAATAATTTTCTCGAGTGAAAAATAAATTCTTAATACTATATAGCATACCAGAAATAACCTCACTATTTGTTTTCCCACACGCTTTTGTAAACAATTTCAATTTGTAAACAGTTCAGTTTATTTTTTCCTGGCTTTATCATGGCTGTGGGTGTGAAGGTCAAAGAGGAGGGGCAGATAGCTGATAGATGGATAGAAAGAAGAAGAAGTAGAAAGTGCAATTTTCTATTCAATTTGAGTCTCGTATCGAATACCACAGGTTAATTAAGAAAACATCTGCGAAAACTCAGGAAAGTCCATTAAATTCGAACATAATACCAAATGGTTTTGGCCAACCACAAAAGCTTTGCATTGGTTATTTCCCGGTCCACTTACCATCCCATACCACCCACTTCAGGTGTTGCCAACTCAATGGGGATGTCTATCAGTCGAAGGGAACGTTTATCATTTTAACAGCCGGCAATTTTCGGATTGATTGCAAGCGATTTAAACTGCAAAACCATTTGGCAGTCAGGTCCAAAGTCCTGTTGAAATATTCTCACTCCCTGCACAGAATAACATGTTATTTCCATTGCCCCTCTCCAGTCCCCCCAACCCCTTTTCCCTTCAGCTACATCCACAACAAAAGTAGGAAACGAAAAACCAGATTTGGAAATTGATGTGAATTTGAAACGAAACGAATACAATTCCTTCTCAGAGCTGACGAAAACCAAAAAAACAGAGAGAGGGAAAATTGAGGAAAACAGAGGAAAACAGAGGAAAACAGAAGAGAGAGCAAACCACAGAGACTGCCTCACTCGAGGGTCGATTGGCAGGTACGCACCTGACAGTCTCCTTCTGGGAGGTAGACACGTGGCAGATGGGGATAAAAGAGGAAGCTGTTACCGCTGGAAAGGATTTTCATGCTTAAGTCATTGTGTGAGTTTCTTTTATTTTTCCCTCGAAATTTTCACTCCCAGCTACGAGTTTCTCGTCAATTGGATTTCCATGTTCCGCGAACAAGACAGACAGAGAGAGATATATAGTTAAGAGTGAGTCTGAGTCGGAGTCTGAAGGCATAACATACTCGTTGAGTGCCAGATTGCATTTGAATATCTGTCGCTTATTCAACTCCCCATTCACACGGCAGCTTGTATTTCATTTACACGCATCTGGCATCATGACTTCGTGTCTTCAATTGAACTGAGAAGGCACAAAAATAAACAAATTTGGCAGATGATAAGGAGATAAGGAGAGTATTACTTATTGGCCAGATGACTGCTTATCTCTTTCCGTTTTGTTACGCAAATTTAATTAATTAGAACAAGTTTCAAGAGACTTAATCTTTATATTTAGGCACTAGTATAAATGTGGTTTATAATCCATTATCATTATTGATAGAAGCCGAGGCTATCTCTTGCCACTGGGATCGTCAGATCGTGTGATATAATTTTACGAGCACATTTTAACATATTATTAGCGCATCGATTATATTGGATTTTAATTCATAAACAGAAAACGTTAGGGCATCAAAACTGTGAAGTAATGCAAGCAAATATAAATTAAAAGCCTATTAAATTGATTGAACTGTGATATATAAAAATATACAAGTTTAATTTTCTTCTCTTAATTTAATATCTATAATTTCGTATTTAATCTTTAGCATAACTTTTCATTTCGTAGTTGATAAATACCGCATATCTCATGCATATCAATGCCTTCTTTTGCCCGTTGGTTTTGTTATATTTATTATGATGTTTTCCTTTCCATTCCGTTTTCCGTTTTTGTTTTGTTTTGTCTTCAACTCAATTCAGGTTTCTGTTTATAAATTTGCATTTCATTTTCCTTTCATACTCATTCAACAACAACAAGAAGAAGAACTGCAGAGGGACTCTTTGTGAATCCTCGCGTGGTTGAATCCTTTGCCAAACCAGCTGGCGAAAGTTATACAGATGATTCCTTGCCAACGAAGTAAATTTGAATTTCGACGTGCCGCAGCCAACAAAATTTATGGCTTTTGGCTAACACACACACACACACACAGAGAGATAGAGACTTATGTATCACACTTGGGCACATGTGGCATGCGCGCAACATTTGCCAAGCGAATTAAAGTTTTCGCTTGATAAAAGCGTTTGCATACTTCAAGACGCCTCAAGCCCAATCCTGATGCAGAGAATTAACGGGGACCTCGTGGGCTACCCAGCTAAGTTCTAAGGTTCCAACTGCTCACCTGGCTGCACTTTAATTTGCATATTTAATGCCGCCTTGCAGCGATCCCTTCTCCCTTCATCCTTCAGCTCCACTAGACATCGAGCTACTCCTTCATTGATATCCTCAGCCACGACTCAGACCCGTCTACCGAGACTCCTCACAATGTGTGTGTTTTCAGGGGATTTTCACATGCAAAGCACTTAAGCCAACGGCTGTGGGCGTGGCACATCTTCCCGCCATATCCCAACTATTATTATTGTCGTCTGCTGAATAATTCAGCCTGCTCGTAAAATTCTGGCCTACGCTATTTTGGCTTTCTGAATGATATTTTAAATATTAAAATGGTTCGACGTGAATAGAGACTTCTCTACTCTGGCCTAGTATAGCTACAACTATTAGCAGGCACCAGCTGAGGGTCCCATTTGGAAGGGCGCCAAGTGTCGACGCGGTTCTTGATTCCAGTCCAACTATTTCCGTTACAATTACGCTTCCATTGTGAGCTGCACACCGGCTGTGGCGGCAATCTCGGGCCGCAATAAAAGTCTGGGGCTGGGACTGGGACTGGGACTGACTGTCATCCAATTGGAGCAGCAGATCCTTGGAGCACACTTCTCACAATGATACCAGGCGTGGCTTATTGGCTGCTAAGAGGACAATTGGCCCAAGGCAGAAGACTGACAGTGGGACAGAGTAGGGAGACAATTTAGACGCTTCATTTGTATTCTAGAGAGAAACTTATGATTTTACAGCCTGATGATTTGTTGGCTGCGAAACTGATTTACATCACTTTCAATCTAAGTCAATGTCTTCAGTTGTTGATTGAAATATCGCAATATTTTATATAATCCCAAAAAGCTAGCAGACTACAGTACAATCGTTTGTCATTCGATATTATTCGAAATTTTGAATATATCTTTAATACATTTTTCGGCAGATGTACATATGAAGATACCTCATCCATTGCAATGTGTCCATAACAGTCTTCTTTATCATGTGTTAGAAACGTTCTTAAAGACTTGCCATAAAAAGAAGCAAATGCCCAGGCATTAAAATGTAATTAGGATCAGCAACACACGACGGATAGAGGGGGAGACCCTAAACAGAGAGAGAAACATCAACATATTTATGGATCCTGCCTGTTCCGAACAGGAGTCGTAAGGGATTTTTCATAGCATCCGAGAGGGGAGTGAGGTGTAAGGTGTGAGAAGGAGGAGGAGGAGGAGGCATGTGTTTCTGGCAACATAATGTGGAATTGGGCTGTTATTAACGAGCGAATATAGTATGTAGGCTCGAGTGTCGGCACATAAATCTTGTTGAGGTTACCTGGGACTTGGAGAGGGTGAGCTCTGATGGAGTCGCTAATTTGTTAAACTGTGACTAAGAAGTGCTTATGATGCACACTCCAAGTTTCTTATTCAATTAAACTAGGGATAATTGAAAAATTGCGTATACGCAGTGTGGCTGAAGTTGGGAAACTGAAGAGTTGAATGGCCGAGGGGAAATGAGGTCGCAGTTGGAGTTGGAGTCGGAGTCGGAATTAGAGTTGAGTCAGCTGATTTGCAATGCAGATCACGTTCCCACTTCGATATAAGGTATGCAGAACAAGCAGAGATGCTTTGTCTGCTCAGTCAATTCAGTTGCCTCTCCCTCTGCCTCTGCCTCTGCCGAGCTCCAATTGGAGTTCATTGTCTGCAAGGCTCTTGGCGTATGAGGGAGCCATTAGTCAACAGGCAGTTCTTGGCACAGACTTGGGCACGTATCCTAATGTATGGGCAGCTGGGCAGGAGGAGCTGCTGGGCAGGCAGAGCAGGCAAGTCCAATGGCCAGTGGCAAATGCCGTTATTAATGACGCAATTGACATGCGTCGAGTGGAGTTGGAGGGACTGCGGTACTACTCTGGGATGGGGCAGGGGCAAGAGCGGCACAAGAAAAATAGTATAAGGTTGGGCCTGTCAAAGACGAAGACAAAAACATCTTGAGAACATTTCAACAAAATGTTGCAGATTTGCAGTTGTGTAAGGGCGATTTCCTTCTCATATTGTAGGGTATTTCAAAATATGAGCTTGCTAAGTTTATCAGCGTGTATAGTTTGCATATATAACAATTATTTCGTGTATTTCTCTTAAGTATAGAATATCCTTTAGTCGTGTATGCCCAACAGTCGCGTTTTCTATTTAATTTTTCGTTGCTTTCTAACATTCTTTTTGCCTTTGTTTTCTATTGTCTCCTCACATTCGAGTGTCTTGTGCATGTGTGAGTGTGAGTGCGCCTGTTGATATGCTTCAGTTTCTTGGCTTTTGTTTGTCTTTGTGTTGTTTGCTTTGTTAATAGTTTCTAACTTCATTGTTGCTTTTGCTTTCGCTTTTACTTTTCTCTTCGCCTTTACTCTCCGGCATCCAATTTAATAAAATGTAGTACGTAGTTTTCCTTGTGTTGCATCAGTTCTTTGCAAACTTGTGCTCTTAATTTAATTGCGCCACAAAGTTGCTTAAACTAGAAGTCCAGCCTGCTAATGTCAGTAATGTATGTACTCACTTCATTTAGGCACTTAGTATGAAGATTAACAAAGATACCAAGCTATTAAGAGAGACAAAAGCAGTTTCCATGATATTAGACTCCTCTTTGTGAGTTTCCTAAGTAGCCAGAGGATGCAGAAGAAAAGACAACGAGAAATAAAAATATAGTCTAAAAAGAAAATATTTTTGAACAGTTTCAATTTCTAAATTAAATCAAAAAGCCGCTGGAGCAAAGAAAAGAATTATTAAGATCAACGAATTTATTGTAATAATAAAGAAACATGTAAGGTGACAAACTTTACGTTCTTCCCTTGAATTTCTGATATTTTTGTTGTAGTCAGAGCCGAATTGTTAACTTTTCTGCAAGAAAAATAAACAGAAACAGAGCTGCTAGGAGACAAGAGCAGAGACAAAGAGAGAAAGAGAGAGAGAAAAAGAATGTTGTATCTGGTGCAACATCAACAAAGCTGATGAGCAAACAAAGAAGCGTAGTAGGAGCTGGGAAAAAAGAGGAAACGGAAAATAACATGTGCATGATGTGTTCCGATAAGCAGCTGCTGCTCGCGCATTAGACGAACGCTACGCTTTCCCTTCGCTTTTCCATCGCTTTTCCCTTCGCTTTCCCCCTCCTTTAACTTCGTTTTTATATTTTCCCTTTTGCCTCACACCACACTAAATTGATGGCGTGCCAAATGGCGTGTTTCGTTGTTGCAAGTGAATCTAATTTGGGGGGGTGCCCCCACTCGTCTGCACGAGTGTTTAAAACACTCACACACTTATTCACACACTCACACCCACTTTGCGCGCCCAGGATGCCAGGGGATTCGCGTGTGATGCACTTCATCCGACGATGTGCTGGCGTCCCGCACGCCAATGAATATGCAATTCAATTTTTCAATGCGGTTTAAGTGTCGGCAGTGGCTGCACGATGTTGGTTTTTGTGGCTCATGCAACATGGAGGAGGATGCATTGTTCGAGAGAGTGAACCCTTCCAACTTGCAACACTGTTGGCCCCTCGCTCCTCCAACTAATGCCCGTTAGCTGGCCCACTGAAAAAGCCTGCAAAAATTACGTATACGCACTGCAGTTTTCCGCTTTGTTTGATGTGCGTGTGTGTGTGTGTGTGTGTGTTTTGACGGCGTCTAATTGTGCGTGCCAGCGACAACAAAGCGACGTCGAGTGAACCGCTGAAAAGCAATCAGAGGCTGACGTGGCTAAAACCCTGGAAAAACCCGCACTTGATCTCTTTGACATATAGCGAGGGCTCTTGTTTTTAGCCTTTTCGTGGAAATTGCATTCAAATTGGCCCCACGTTGCCTGTCACTGGCACGCGGCGGAATTTGAATAGTCCCAAAAGGAGGAGGCAGCTGAAAGCCTCTCTGATTGGAATATGTATATTTGAGAGCAGGAATAGCCGGTCTTTAAACCGATGTCTAGCTGGGAAAGTCATTTAAAAAGTGCTTCTAGTTGTTGCTCATTTGTGACCCAATTGTTTAGCCTGTTATCGATTTTCCGGCAATCATTGAAAGCAACAGTGACCCAATTGAACTAGATTGACCCTTTTTTAGAGCCCACTCCCACTCTCTGTCTCTCTCTCTCTCTCTCTTTCTCTTTACTTGTGCCTGGAGCGATTGAAAGGAAACTCAAAAGTAATTCGAACTCTGTTTGTCTAGCTATTTAGCCTTTTTCTCTTTTCCAAACTTATACATATCTCTTTCTTATGGTCATATTATCCATAACAATCTCTTACAATTTGCTAACTAACCGGTAATAACGAAACAAGTTCATTTGGCCAGACCACTTCAAAGGAACCACAGGAGCATTAGCTCTGTCTGTGACTCTGAATCCTTTTCATATCTCTCTCTCCTCTGCTCCCACCCAAGCTCATTAATTGTGCTCAACCAGAAATGAATAATGAGTTGCCCAGCCGAGTGGTCGCTGAGGTTGAAGGGGAAGGTAGTAGGGGGGGCAGCAGCAGGGTATGTGATGAGGCCAGAAATCTACATTTAAAAGCCGCACATACGTACGTTGTTGCAAGTACTTAAGGACTATGCCAGAACATTTATCTGGCTGCCACATATACGGTTAGTTTTTCTCTCATGTTGCACAAGCAGTTGCAACAATTTTTCTCTCTTCTTTCTTTCTCTGCTTCTCCTTTTTGTTTTTTCTCCCTCCAAGTTGCTCACACTGCCCAATTATAAAACTTTTTCACTTTTTTTACAATTTGTTTTGTTTTAGTTTTTGTGTTTGTTTGTTTATGCCTCTCGCTGCATTTCATATGTTTCTTTTCTTTGTTTTTTCCTCCCCTTCCTCCCCTTCCTCTTCCTCATCCACAGCTGCCACTTCAGCGCATTTAAACTTTATACGGTCAACCGGGGATATGAGTGTGCAGGTTCCGTTCTCTTTCGTTCTCTACATGGTTTATATACGTGTTGTTATAGTATTGTTTCCTCTTTGGTTGCCATTTGACCTGGCTTTGGTTTTATGCCTGCACCCAACAGCTTTAATGTTCCCCAAAACTGACCCAAGTTATATTTCAATAAACTTGTGTGGCCTGCTTGAAATTTCTTCAGTTTCAGGTAAATTACCCGTAAGAAACTATTTTTATAATATGGCGTGCCCTATTTATTTTATAATTCATGGGGTATAACAGGCACTTTAAGTGTCGCTAGGAAAGAGGAGTAACCTCTCCCACTGTCTGTTCAATTTCTCACACATAAATTTCCTCAGGGCACAATTTTGATACGCTTTCCAATCGATGTTGTTGAACATAGTCCGGTTCTGCATCACACGGGGAACTTGATTGGCTTTCACTCTGTTTTTTCCAACTCGACAAAAAAGGCCAGCAACATCCAGGGGAGATCTCTCCCTAACTCCTTGATTGCAACGCTTCCGTTTGTTGCCAATCCCACGCACGCGTTGGCCATAAAGTTCAGCGTAGTAAGCCAATTTCAGCGTGTTTATAATTGAAACTCGCCTGCAGCAGTTCAGAAAAGAGACAGAGTGAGCAAGGAATAGTGGGTGAAAGGGAGAGAGAGAGAGAGCAAGGGAAAGAGAGAGGGGTGCAGCAAAACTAAAGCAAAGCAACTAACTGAAAGGTAAGTCCGTGTCCGAATCATTTCCCCCGAAGCGGATATAAAGCGATTTGACTTGGTGACAACATCATTTCCTGTGGGTGTGCCTGGTGAAGAAACGAGGAATACAGAGAGTGAGATGGATGGTGGAAAGGGGAGTCGGGACAAGAAATAATGAGTGCTGCAATTGCCGTCATTAATAAAGTGACAAACTGAGTTTAAAGCCAAGCCAAGCCTTGTGCCATTTTGATAAACTGTTGAGCTTACGATAGACTAAGGGGGATACAGGGAAGCGAGACAGGAGGTGGGATTATCGCCTGACAGCATGCTCTCAGTTCCCATGGAAGGATGAAGAGAGATGAGGGGCAGACAACTCGAAACGAGCTCATTAAAAATGAAAAATTAGCTGGACAAATGGAGATCGGCTACGAGGGGAACTTTGTCTTAGAGGGGTATGGGTAATGTAGCGCAGGTGTCGAATCACTGTAGGAACAGAAACATTATGGAAAACAGTCCAAATGACATTAAAAAGTCGAGAAAAGTAAAACATTCCTTACAACATTTTGGAATTTGAATGAAACGAATTCGTTGTCTGTCGGAAAAGTTGCGGTGATTTGTTTTCCGTTTCATACAATTTATTTGAGGGCTGTGGAAAAGTTTATCCACGGATGCTGAGGTAGAAAGAAATATGTTGTGCCTATATAAATCATCTTTAATAGACTAGCGGCTAAAGGGCTGATGAGAAATCACCAACAGCCTCACATACACATCTGGGAAGTAAATGAAAAATTGTATGCCAAGGATAACAGATGGAGGAAATTCTCAACGTGATATACAAATTTGCATTGTGCGAATTGTTTCTGGTTATTGTTGTTGTTGTTGTTGCTGTTTCAAGTTCAAGGAAGGTTCTTAATCTTGGGACAGGAAATTACAAGAACACAGGAATAAGCATTAGGCCACCCCTTTCGACCCAGTCAAGAGCCAAGTGAGTAGAGAGGGATGTGCCATACCATATTCGCCGTCGTAACTCTGGCAATATTCCCCAGTGTTTCCCAGCTAATTTCGGCAAAGTGTCGCACAGGCAGAGGCAGACATAAAACACAGTCTCGCTGGAAGTTAATGAATTCTGGGCTGAATAATTATTTAAATTTGAGCGCTTTTATTGTGCCGCCTTTGTTTCAATTGTGTTGCCTGCTTTGTTTCGTTTGGCAGCTCGTTTAATTGTTGATTTCTCGCATTTGGCTTCTGTTTTGCTAACGGCTTTCCTTTGTTTACATTTTCAAATGTTTTCCACAGAATTTACTTGGAACAAAAGAAGCAAGCTTTCAGTTAACAAATGTTGAATAATTCGCACAGATAATTACAATGTTCTCTGAAAATTGAATGGTATAAGCAAATGAATGCACAAGTTCGAACTAAAGTAAATATCTATAAGGAATTTCATATATTTACTTTGGAATGTGCTTCAAAGTCATAGAGTGAGTCATCTATATAAAGTACTCAATGCATCCAGCAAGTAAAATAATTAATAATTTGGACTGGCTTTTGAGCTAATGCCTTAAAAACAAATAGATAAATATTTTGCAGGATTTAATATATTAAATTGCTGTTTTTTGAAAATAGCACCTAATGTAATAGATATTTCTGCCATTTATCTTGTGGCATAAATAACCCTAAATGAAATAGTAGAGTTTGCAGCAGAGTTTTCATCAAATGTGCAAATGATTTCCCAAAAATTTCACCCATCCTTCTCCTTCCAGCAAATAAAATTTAATAAAAAGCTAAAGTTACTGTAAACTGTGCTCGAAATGAGTTTACGCAACCTCAACCATGAGTATATACCTAAACCTTTTTATTTCCTTGAGTTTTATTGACTTGGGGTGTTTAAGAGGCGTGCGAATACGCCCCTATTCCCCACACACACATACAAAACAGCAGTAAATTAAAAATTCGCAAGGTAAACATTTATTTACAACAAAGCCCGAAAGCAGGGACAATTTTCATTAAGGCATTGCAAGGTGGGAGAAAGAGGGGAAGAGGATGGCAGGAAAAACCTAAAGCGTATTTGTGTTTGACTAAACCAACATATTTCCTTTAAGCAGCTGAACAATCTTTTTCAGATTTCTCAAAAGTCAATAATTTTGTAATTTTTGAAATTGTCAAATGTTTTTCGTTTCAAAGCAATAATGAATCCGAGATACCACATAAGTACAATATAATAAAATCGAAATTCTAGCATAAATAACTGTTGTAGTATTTGAAAAAATACTTAAGAGTTATCATATATATGCAAGCATATGCCTGTTTTTATCTGATGCGTAGATTTTCATTCTTATACTTAAGGTAATGGGTAATGGTTGAGGGGTGTATAAAGAGAACATACCTAAAATACATTAAACATTTGAATTATGCTTTGTAAGTCAATAACATTTTCAGAGACCTTTAAGCTTTGTCTATCCCTTTTCTACATTATTTTATCTGCTGTATTTAACCCATGTTTGCTTTCTCCTTACAGACTACACTGAGATAATGCATTAGACAAGCAAGGCGACTGACTTGGTAAATATAATTTAGTAAATTACTAGGTGAGAGCCCCGCGAGGAGTGCGAGGAGTTCCCCAACTGACCAGGATAAACATTAGGGGCAAACATGGCAAGCAGAGAGAGAGAGAGATAGAGAGAGAGTGGATCATACATAATGTTATTTGCCTGGGCCACATATTGGGGATGCGTGCGTGTGTGTGTGTTGGGATGACAAGGAGTCAAGTTGAACGGATGACATAGACTTATGTGCGTTTCCTCTACAGATTTTGAACTGTCAGCAACAGGGAAGCTTTTGCATAAGTTAATGTTCTGCAGGCCCCAGAGAGAGATCTTCCCGGGCTGGGTGTACTTGCCCTCTCGAAGTCTCGACTGTCATACACATAGTTCAATTCAACTCGGCTACAAATTGGAGCCATGTCCATGTCGTGCTCTACTGCTGTTGCAGCCAAACAAAAGTCTTGTTCAAATTACGAGACAGATATGAAATTTTGTAGCTGCATCCAACGTATTCCCCTGCCCCCCTTCCCACCCAGCATACTCAATAAATGAAAGCAGAAATTTTCCATTTAAATTGCATTAAATTTATACCAGATGCAGTAATCTGCCAGAGAGGGAGAGAGACAAGGGAAACCGAGGAAGTTGAACAACAGGCAGCTGCAACCGCAACATTTCCCCTGCTTCCTGTCCGAAAGTGTGGGGTCATGCAGGGCGGGAAGCCGGTCATGTCTGATGGCAGAGCGACAATCAGGCCGATAAATTGGTCACTTGGTTGCTGCTGCTGCTGCTGCTGCTGCTAATTGGCAGGGCGAGAGCTCTCACTGTAGATATATGTACTGTGGGAACTGAATTCCCCAGCACAATGAGCTCTTATCACTTGCTAAGTCCTTCAGACTCAGAGCTGGCTGGCATTAATAATGCAAAGCAGCTGCTGCCTCCCCTCGCAGCCTCAGCCTAATCACATTATTTAACCGAGTTAATAAAATGCGCTGTTAAAAGAATTTCAAGTATGCGTATCTATCTCTGGGGATCTCTCAACTCCCCGATGCAGAGGAGAGTTCGTTGTGCCCAAATACAAAAATAAAAGCGAGTATAATAAAATTTATGCGTTTTGATTTATGTGGCAGAACACGCAGACGCCGCTATCAGCATGCGGTGCGTATACGTGATATTTTAAAGCCAATTTCGTATGTTTACCATGAAAGCGCATTAGCGTCAAGCGAAGCGCGAATAAGTAAGTACAAAATGAAAGGATTATCGCGAATTGAATTTATGAGAGAGTAATAAATAAATAATACACAGTTTCTACGTTGTTTTAAGCACAATTTATGAGGCAAATTTTTATGCGAGCTTTAAAAGTAACTGACAGTTTTTAGATGGAAGAGAGATTATATGAAATAGTAAAGTACAACAAAGAACGGATACAAATGGCTGCCAATTCAGTATTCCAAACAGGAACCCCAACTAATTGCCCCACATTGCACCAAGGTTGCTGCTGCAGCTGTTGGCAAATCCGTTTGACTGTCATTCTGCAGTCACATATCCCAGACATCATTCCTGTCTCCCACGAACCAGCAAGTTCATCTAATTTCCGATTTCAGCTGCATCAAGCTAAGGCTCCTCCGGGCTGTTTTGCCGCAGCCTTTTAATCAAAGTTCGTCTGACTCCGGATGTCGCACTTTGTTCGGTTTTGGGGCACACAGAGCACACAACATGCAACATACGTTTGCAATTTGCCTCTCATCTGCCTTTTAATCTACTCTCTCTTCTCTTCCCTCTTTCTATCTCTCTCTCTCTTCCATTTGAAAGCGGCTGTTTGGCTGGCAAACAAAACCGCATCCTGATGTCGTTGTTGTCCCTCAGGGCTGGCCAGGAGACACGCTCCAAAGCGCACAGTCAGCTAGAAATTTCAGACGCAACTTGAATCTGCATGGCCAACACAGGTGAGGGATGGCAAAGGGCAAAGGGCAAAAGGGCAGAGTAGCATTTTGACAGGTTTCAGTGGCTTAAACTGCAACTGCGCTACCAGAGATTGGGGGCACCACGAGGAGTTATGGTTCTGGTCAAATATGCATAGCCAGCAGCTGCGTATTCATTCTATTCGTATCTGCTATTTCATACCTCGCTTAGTCAGCCCCACTACGTCAGCACATGAGTGTCAATCATACCCTCCCGAGTCTGCTAACGATGCCTCATGGCTTTGTTTTCGCCATTATGATTATCGTTATTGTTGTCACATTTTCCTCTACCATACCCGACCCCCTATGGTTCTCATTTTCCACCAACATAATGAAAAGAAAATATTTTGTTGCTGTCTCTGGTATTTATACTGCTGTTATGTAAAACAGGCGCATAATAAAACCCGAAATGAAAGTAAAAATTTAAATGAAAATAACTCGACAGGTTTTTGTATCCCACCCCCGTGAAAGCCGCAAAAGAGCAGCAAATTGAAATTTAATGAAATTTATTAATTTGCTGCATTTTTGATGATGTGGCAAAAATATTTTACAATCATCTGCAAACTGATTCCTTGTGGCTTTTGTATACAATTAAATAGGTTCGACAAAGGAAACAAAACAGGGAGAATGTTCAAATATTCCAGGTCATAAACCACGATTTAAATATGAAATAAATTGCTGGTAAATGTATTTTTGTTTAATTTAAAAGTAGTGGCCCAACTTGTTGTATCTCTCAACTATTTAGAAGATATAGTAAATACCCAAAGAAAGGTGCAACTGCAAAGCCGCTGAAAGTTGTGCAGATAGAAGACTTTTCCAAAAGATTTCTGCAGCAAACGGTGCCTTCTGGTATAATAAATAAAACCCGAAAAGAAAGTTTAACTTTAGATAAACAGACATAGCTAGTTTAAGCTACTCACTCCTGCATCTGTGCGCTGTACACCTCTGTGCAGTAAAATATTCACACTGTGCAAGGAAACATATATATATATATAATTTTGCACTCCACAATCGCATATTAAGTGTCTCCATTTCATGTGTGACTTGAGACTGTCAGAAAACAACTCGATATAATGCGAATTACGTGTGCAATTTTTCATGAAAGCGAAACCATATAGGAAATCTGCTTTCGAGCACGCAAATCAAAGTTCTTTGTCGCCCTCAGCCTGCCACAGAAACGGCGATGGGGATGGAGATCATCATCAAAATCATCAAACAGCAATCACTTTGTTGCTGCTACTCCCTTTACAGGAATATTAACCCATCGTAGTTCGACTTTTCGGAATGTTTTATTTATTTATTCGCAGCCTTTCACACGTTAGGATGCAGTGCATCCGAAATCACAATGCCTTGAGGCATAGGGAGTTAGGAATGAGTTCTGTTCTCAACTTTGACATTCCCGTGTCGTTTTTTATGCCTCCGCTTTTATTGCGTGCCATTACATCAAATTTTTTGCTTACCTTCTCTGTGGTTCTCCAATCGATAAGGGGGGACACAGAGAGGGAATCTTATATAGTCTACTTCTTGCAGTTGATTTCAGGTTCGTTGTACCCTCTCATATGAACTTGCTGATAGGCTGTATATGGCAGCCTGCCCTTAATGTATTTCAATTATTTTTATTGGCTTATCATAAATTATAATGCCCTCTGGCCTTGAGTTCCATATTTTCCCAGCTCTCTTGCCTTCGTTTCCACTTAGCTTTCACTTGCCTACAAATACTTTCACAGTTCCTTAGTTTTTCTGTTTTCTCTCGATTCCCTCCCTGGCCCTGTGACTGGAACACATGTTGAGCCTTGTTTTTGGCATTCCTGCTTATTGAAAAACTTTCCCTCGACTCTGGCTTTGGACTGGGATTCTTGAAGAAACTTTCCGTTAAATGGCAACAACTTTTCGTTCCTTCGTAGCATTTTATAATTTCATGGCGTTTCTCTCATATTTTATTCAGCTGGTAAAACTTTATCGAGTTCATTATTCGACCAAGTGTGCCTTAATTATTTCCACATTTGCCTCAAGACAAATTGAATTGTTCTGGCCTGGTTCTGAATATATTAAATTGGAATTCTAAATGCAAATTGCTATCATTGAGTTTTATGAAAACGAAAGAATATAAGGAGCCTATTTTTGCATTCATTCCTGAATATTATTTTGTAATTGTGTAAATAAATTACTGAAGAAGGAGAAAGAAACGACTGTAGAAAGTATTCTCAATGGTTTCTGCTGTGCCATTAATTATCATTAGAGTACTTTAAATAAATATTTACTGTTCCCATCGCTTCCCTCCAACATTATCACTATGTTATTCGCATTCATTTTTACTCATTGCAATTTGGCACAGATCCCTGTTGTACTAGTCTTATTTGACACGCCGCATTGCATCTGCAGCTCTATTACACAACTTTCTCTATCGTCTCTCTCTTTCCTCTCTCTCTCTCTCCCTTTCTCTGACTTTTTGTGCAATTTTAATTATCACGCCAGCGTCATCAACATCCGCATTGTTGTTGTAATTGAAGCAAACGACACCGCAAATGCAATTTCCGTGCAAAATATTTGCACAAAGGCGCTAAAAACTTTCTCCTTCTCGTGTTTCACGTACAAATAGTACGAGACGAAAGTTTCCAGTATCGAGAGGGGCAGGAGACTCGTTCCCATTTATAGCCGCACTCCTTGGAGCCTTCAGCCGAGTTCAGGACTTGCAACTTTTAACAGTTGCGTTTCCATTCGAATACTTTGCGGCGTTTGCGCACTTTGTAAATAACAAGCAAAATGAACATGAAATTTTTGTACGCTGTTTCGTGGCTGGGAATTAAAAGAAATAGTTAGTAGAAAATAGAGTGCAGTTGGAGTAGAGTGAAAAAGTAATGAAAATCAAGAAGGAAAAATTAATCTAGAAATGACGAAGCTTTCATACTCTTTTCTCGAATATATTTATGTATATTTAAGTTTATGACAATAATTTAAAAATATATATAGATAGCAAGATATATGTAGATGATAGATTGTAACAATAATTTAAAGACATATATAGAGAGATATATGAAGAGACATATAGGTATTTCGACTTATTTTTAATTTAGCATACATAGGTTAATTTTAATCCGAAGATCTGGTAGTATAGTGAATAAAATTGAAAACCAAGAAACACAAATTAATCCAAGCACGAAGAAGGTTATATACTCTTGCCCAGAATATGCACATATAATGTATGTTTAAACGTAATATTTGAGACATATAAGTAATTTAACTATTTATTTATTTAAAACTCATTTGTAAATATCAGTCACAATATCTTCAAAAATAAAGAGATTTAATAAAGAAACCAAATCAAATAGGCAGATTATTCTGTGAACTTTTTAATTTAATTTTAATTTTAATTGGAAGACTTTTAGGATTATCAGTTTCAATATCTTAAAAAATAATAAGAATTTCATACAGAAACCAACTTAAATCAACTGATATTTTTTTAGAAATGTTGGTTTTAAATATAATACACTAAAATAAGAAATGAATCGAACGAGATACTTGGCAACTTTGCGAGTACTTTGCAGGACAACCTGGAATTGTTGACTCACTGAAAAGAGTATATACTTTATACGAGGGTCGTTTGATAAGTCCGTGACTTTTTGTATTTGCCGCGCACCTGCTCTAAATACAACACTGCTCCTGTCAGCAGTTATCGATTAACAGCTGACTGTAAAATTTTGAGAAAGCTGCGTTTTTTGGTTTGCGTTTTATAGGCATTGAAAGCAGACGATCTCGTGAATTTTAACGAAAATGGAAAAAAGTGAATTTCGTGTGCTAATTAAGCATTATTTTTTGCGTAAAAAATCCATCACCGAAACCAAGGAAAGACTTGATAAATATTATGGGGACTCTGCACCATCAATTTCAATGGTTAAGAAATGGTTTACTGAGTTCCGTTGTGGTCGTACCAGTACAAGTGATGCCGAACGTTCAGGTCGCCCAAAAGAGGTCGTCATGCCAGAAATCGTCGACAAAATCCATGGAATGATATTGGATGATCGGAGAATGAAAGTGCGTGAGGTAGCTGAGGCTGTAGGCATCTCAACTGAACGGGTACATCACATTTTACATGAATATTTGGACATGAAAAAGCTTTCCGCGCGATGGGTGCCGCGATTGCTCACACACGACCATAAGCGCAACCGTGTGACCATTTCAAAGGAGTGTTTGGCGATGTTCAACCGCAATCCAAACGAATTTTTGCGCCGTTTCGTTACCGTAGACGAAACATGGATCCACCACACCACACCAGAGACCAAAGAACAATCAAGACAGTGGGTTTCTCCGGGTGAACGTGCACCAAAGAAGGCCAAGGTGGGTCTGTCGGCCAACAAGGTCATGGCCACAGTTTTTTGGGATGCACAAGGTATCATTCACATCGATTACCTTGAAAAGGGTAAAACGATCACCGGCGAATATTATTCAGAGCTTTTGGACAGATTCGATATTGATTTGAAGCAGAAACGACCGCATTTGGCGAAAAAAAGTGCTGTTCCATCAGGACAATGCACGGGTGCACACGTGTGTAGTCAGCATGGCAAAATTTCATAAATTGGGCTACGAACTGCTACCCCATCCAGCATATTCTCCAGATTTAGCCCCCTGTGACTATTTTTTGTTTCCAAACATGAAGAAATGGCTCGGCGGTAAGAGATTCGGGTCAAATGAAGAGGTCATCACAGAAACAAACGACTATTTTGAGGGCCTTGAGAAAACCTATTATTTGGAAGGAATAAAAAAATTGGAAAAACGCTGGACTAAATGTATAGAGCTAAAAGGAGATTATGTTGAGAAATAAAACGCTTCTTTGACGAAAAAAATATATTTTATTCAAAAAGTCACGGACTTATCAAACGACCCTCGTAGTGTATATCTTATCCCAAGCCAATTTTACGTGTATACCTTGTGTAAGGGTAATATTAACTTTCACAGGTTGTTGGCCCATTGAAGTTGTTGCAGCTGAAGTTTTTGTTGCCTTTGTTTGTCTGCTGCATAACGACAAAATGCACTTTATTTGATGAGCTGCTGCTGCGACAGACTGTCTGCCGCTGGCCAGCTCAGGTCGGGACTGGAAAAAGGGCAATAAAGGAGGTGCAAGGAAATATACAACCAGACCAGACGTAGCTCGAGCTTTAAAGAGGAGAGCTGCAGACTGAGAATAACTGACAGTTTCGCCCTTGTGCCAGTGCCTTGTGGTTTGGGGCTGCTTTTGCAGTTCTCGGAAAAAATAATGAGAAATTATTGGCGCAATGCGCCTCGAGAAAGACGAAGGATGACGTTGTCTTGATTGTGAATTGAGGCGAGCAGCTGTCATTACGTATACGCCACATATGCGTCTGAATTGTAAATATAACTTGCCTTTAATTGGCTACTCCGATCAACTGGAATGAAATCAAATTAAGATATGGCAGCAGCTTAAAATGGAAATAAGCTCAGGAAGGGAGGGGGGAGAAGAAGGGTTCTAACCTTATTTACGAGCCAACGAACCTAGAAGTGTTGCACTACCAAATCTGGTACGCTGCCTTCCACTTCATTGGCTTTGTGCAACATTGTGGCTGCAGCACGTAGCAAGGGGCTGCTGCAATTTACTGCCACAGCATAAATCTTCTATTCCCTGTGACTTATAGGCATTCGGCATAGGGAGTGCATAATGCGGTCTCCGGTCTCCCCCTAACCACATGCCACGACTGCTGCTCAGCGATGATGTGATAAGCTCTCACGTATTGCTCATTAGTTTCCAGAGAGAGAGAGAGGGAGAGCGAGAGCCCCCAGGCTGTAATTGACATAAAACCCAAGTGTTTATTCAAACCTAACGAATTGTCGAATATCTCGCACATCTCTATCCTCTACATAGTGTCGAATTTGAACACCTGCACGACAAATACCTGACAATAATTTGTAAGTACCTCGTTTATGCTGTGCAGTGTGCGTGAGGCGATTAACTTAATTAGATGTGCAAATCCCAGCTCCGACATGCCGAAGACAAAGCCGCAGCAACTTGACAGATAAGCAGTTTTAGCAAAGAAAGAGAAGGGAGGAAAAAGATACTTATAATGTTTAAATATTTGCTTGGTCCCAGGGGGGCGGGAGGAAGGGTAGGGAGCGGCATCAAGTGACAAGAGACACCAAGACAAACACAAACACAAGTACACACACTTCCGCAGACTCTCATACCTCGGCTCAGCCACAAATTCCGCCTCTGCCACAGGGTCCTTTGCCTTCTTTATGTTGTGTGCCTTTAACACGCTCTTAAGAGCTTCAACATAATTTCCCCGAAAATTCTGTGTAAAATTTTAATTTTCTCACGCACACACACATAAGCACGTACGAACACTCTCACACACACACACAGCAACAATTTTGATAAGCACTTTAATTAGCTTAAGTTTTCATGTCGCCATTTTGTATTCCCTGTGAGGCCTTGTGGGCCTCATTTCCTTGTGTGGTCCCTGATGAGGTGACTACATCAAATTAATTGCCTTGTTGGTTATCCTTCTCCCCCTTCCCTGTCCCTGCCACGCCTTATGCAAAGCAGTTTAATCCCGCCTCGGTATGCCCTTTGTCTGCACTGCCTGGGAAAACTTTTCATTTTCATTTGAGCCTCAACTTTTACCGCCTATAAGAAATGTGAGGCAACACCTGGCCCCTGGGCCACACTCGCTTCGTTTCTCACCTTTGTGTGACCCTTGCGGCCTCCCACACACACACACACATATGCAAACTCACACACACACACAACATATGGTATACTAAGGTTCGTCAATCTGTCATTCAGTTGAGTGTGACCGCAGCCTCAGGAACTGAACTTTAAATTGCCTTTTCTTTCCTCAACTTTTCACACACTGAGAGAGCGAAGAATCTGTCAAGGAATTAAATAGACAACTTCGCCTGCAGTGGGACCCTCTGTAGGGGAATCGGGCTGCGGGTGCGGGTGTGTGCTGATTTCTATTTTGTTATTCATGGAATTGTTTAAAAATTTAGATTGCTGTGAAACTTGTAAATGACATTTGCCACCGCTGCTGCTGCTGCTGTTGTTGTACGCACTTGCCGGAAAAATCATATTATGTGAAGAATGATGGTATAGGTATAGGGAAAATTACATTTTAAATTTACCTATAGATTGTGTATTAAATTGTGTCCTATTAAATTATTCTTATTTGTGTTTACATAGCATCTGATAATGAATGCTGCTTGAAATCAATTTCAGGTAGAAAAAACTACCGTCAATATAATTAAATACTACCTCCATTTAAATTTAAACTCTGCATGAAATTTTGAGGCGCAGCCAACTTAACTTAGTTTGAATAGGTGGCAACACTGCGTGTAAGAAATAAATAATATGCCATAACAATATTGCAGACAAAAACAAAATTTAATCGTTTTAGCTAAAATAAGTTTTCTTGATCTCGTTTGATGATTATAAAATAATTGTAAAACATTATACATTTTTTTTGTCAACCAAAACAGCAGACTACAAAAAATGTGACCTAATTTTGCACATAATGTATATAAACAGGGACTATTTTCATTCCATGTATTTAAGAGTTCAATTAGCACATAGCATAATCTATGGTATAAGTCAGGTTTCTCTAGAGCCGCATTAAATTTTCATTTGGAATCAATTCGTTTAGCCACAAGCCAGCACATTGTACTCCCTTCCCCCTCTCCTACCGCACTACTCTAGTTAATGAAAAAAGCCTCTTAAAATTCCACGTGGAAATGGGAACATCCAGAGAACAACAAAGTATTTGCAGGCATAATTTAATTAATTAGAAGGAAGCCCTAACCCCTAACCCCAATTTTAGCCTGCCAGCCCCAATACCTGAGTACCTCTGGCACTTAGCTGAGGAGAGCCGCAGCTGGGCACTGCTGAATGGGGGACCCTGAGATGGGCAATTCATTTAGGATATATCTGAGTTGCCTTCCCTTCTCCCTCCCCTTACTTGTGGCCACTCTTCAATTTTGAAACGCGATAAAACTGTAAACTGAGCCAATTCATTAATTTTGTTGGCCAGCAAACAGAAGCAACAGGAAAGCCACACAATTAGAGGGATCGCGAGCAGGGACTGAGGGAGGAACCTCCTCATCTCTTGCTCGAGCTTTTCTACCTAAGTCACCTTTGTTTTCATTTCACTGGTTTGAATTTTCCCTTCAGAAAACTCTTTGTTGTTGGGGGCAACAAAGTGAGCAACCTCGTTTGGTCAGTGAACCGTGTAAGCACGAGGAGCAGGAGGGGAAGGGAGACAGCGAGACAGCAGCCAGTTGGGGCGCTCATTGAGTGGCAAATACACTCTGAGCTGGGGGATATCTAGCAGAGGGTCGCTTTGCGGTTTGCTGCCAATTGCGGTCGAGTGTCATCGAACACAGCAGACTGACACACACTCATTGAATCACTCACACAGAGAGAGAGCGACAGAGCAATTGGTGCCAAAGAGGGAGGGATTAGCTGATGTGCAGCCTTTTGCAGCCAGTTTGCCACATCATTAAGTTCTTAATTAGCCCAGCTGCCATATTTGGAGTGCACTCAGAGAGGCAGAGAGAGACAGAAACAGATAGAGAGAGAGAGGGAGGGAGGGAGGGAGCTGCTTTGCATGCTGCTGAAAAATGTCTTAAGCTGCTTTTCCCCTCCTCTCCCTCTACCCCTGCAAGTATTGAGTGCAGTCTTAGCGCGATTATCTTGTCTCGTTCCATCCGAGTGGCCATGCAACAGGATCAGCGAAGGCGAAGGCGAAGGCGTCTCAAGCGGTTCTTAAGTGCAAATGGCCACTGCCTGCTTAGTGCTGCAGATTGAGAAGGTTCAATGCATTTCGAAGCTGTTTGAAAAGAAAAAGAGGAAAACTTGCAAGGAAATTAAATCGAATTCAATAAAGACTGCAATAAGGAAACTGTTAAAGAAGTTCCTGCTCAACTTTACTATTTCCCTTTCATCTGCCATTAGATCTGCAAATCACCATAACTCTATTGGTTATACTTGTCAGCAGACTCGGGGTCTCTCAGGCAGAGTGCACTCACTCATGGGCGTAGTCAGTCCCTAATTGGAATGTGCTGTGGTTTGTCGCATTGCCGACTGGGCCACCGCAAATGCAGCCCAAATGTGTTGCAGTGGTTGTGGTGGTTTCACAGGGTGGTTGGGTAGGAGGGTTACCTGATAGGAATGTTTCCGTGTATGCGGATTATTCCGGTTTATCGGCTTTGCAGCGTATTCAAATTGGCATCTGCCATTGCAAGAATCAGTTCCCACTTTGAGGGCTGCAACGATTGAAAAATTGGCTTAAGTGCTTAACTAATGGTAAGCATGGCAATAAGTCGATCCACAAACAACCCACACATACACAGGGCGAATCCCACTTATGAGACTGACATAAATCTCCTACCAGTTGGGCTGGACAAAAGTCGTTGCGTGAGTCTGCCCCATTTTGGAGTGTGCGTCCATTAAACGCTTTCCGTTAAGGCCCACAGAGCAGGGCCATAAATAGTGGGAGAGAACAGGGAGTAAGTCGTGGACAGGACACAGTTAATTGGTCCTCAACGGGAAACACGAAACGGAATAGGGCAGAGGTAGAGGCAGCAAATGGAATGCGAAATCAGTTCAGAGTTCCATGTGGGTTCACACGACAGGCAACTCTTCTTTGCAGTGTAACTATCTATCTATATACCTCATATCTGTCTATCTATTGTATATTAGTAGCATCCCTAAATGGTATTTAAATAATTTGCAATATTACATAAAAAGTTTTCCCATCAATTGATCTGAATTTGCATATTTTCTAGTTTTTTGTTTACTCTGCAAAGTGATTACACAAACTTTGCAGTTGTTTTAATTAAATTATGCAGGATTATAGCCAAATTGCAGCGTGAGCAGGATTCAATCCTGCTGCTGCTGCATTAATTCCAGAAAGGGACTCATCGGGAACGTGAGGGAATCACAACAATTACGCACACACATGCAGCCCAGTTAACTGCAAATTGCAGCTGTAAATTGCAAATGCAATTCGCAGTTTTCCCCCATTTTCCACCTAACACTGGAGCTATGCAAATTTCCCACACTCGTGTGTGTGTGTGTGAGTGTGTGTGTGAGTGTGGTCATGTGTGAAACACATTCGATAGGGTGTGTGAGTGGCATCACAGGGTGCCACATGCCATAAAAGGTGCATGACAAAAATATGTTTTGAAAAGGCCAAAGGACAAAGTAAAATCTAATGGAAATTAACTAACAAAGTTTCCAATTTGCCAATTCGGACGAAAGTAATTACAACAACAACAGGAAAAGTTTTCTCTCTGCCTCTCACTCTCTCTCTCTCTCTCTTGGGGGCGACGGGGGAAAACTTTGCAGACACAAAGGGAAAGTAAATTTAATAATTGACAATTTCCAGTTTGCAGGAGTTTTCATCTTGAGCTGCTTTCGCTTTCGCCTGTTTAGGTTTAATTTATTTTAACCTAATTTGACAGAAATTCAAATTGAAATTAAGGCTGCAAAAAGCGCCACAAAGTGAGGAAAATCTTAAAAAAAAAAGTGCAAAACTTTCCAACTCTGATTGAAAAGCAGGAAAATGAACGCTCTTTGGCATTTACTTCCAGGCCATTAAGGCACAATGACACACGCGGCTTTTAGCAGGCAGTTCTGGACATAGGATGCTCTTAGAGGGGAGGGAGGGCAGACCTTTGTCTAAACTTTTGGCCAGAATTTGCTTGCCTGCCCCAGGATTGACTTTTTTGTCGCCTCCGACACTGTGAACCCTTGTCAGCTGTTGAGCAGGAGGGGATGGTCGGATGAAACGAGGAAAGGCAGCGATGACTACACTGATAATATTGAATTTGCTGGGGATATCCTTCGCCTTCTTATGTGCAGATTATCATTGTCACTGCTATCACTCAGTCATAATAAATCATTCTGATTCGGCTGCTGCCAGAGACAGAGCCAGAGATCGAGAGAGAGTGAGAGAGTGAGGGCAGGAGAAACCTCTTCTGTATTTATCCCAATCCGATTGTAGTTACTCCACTTTCCCAGCCAATTATTTGGCACAGTTTGCCCGCAGGTGGCGCCTACCTTGGCTGACCCTGAACCTAATGAGCAGCCGCAATTAAAATCAGCTTGAAATATATCCGCTCGTGGCCACCATTAAGTCCAGCATCCCTCTCTCCCTCCCTTTCCTCCTTCATTTACAAGCAGATTAAGAAATTAATGGCCCTCCATTTCAGGGTTCTGTTTCGGGAAGAGAAATGGGATTTGTTTGGCTGACTTTCGGTTTCGAGCACTTTGTCATTTTTCATTTTTTTAAATCCGGCACGGGGCAGTCGAAAGAGCCGCCCACATAAAGCAGATTATTCTCAGTCCAGATAGATGTCTATATAGCCAGCACAAAACACTTTGAGTGGAACTTGCACATTATCTTGAAGGAAACTTATCTAATTGAGTTCTCCCGCTTAAGAAGAGAGAGAGAGAGAGAGAGAGAGAGAGAGAGAGAAAGAGACCGAGAAGGAGAGAGAAGAAGATTAACATGCTGCCTTCTTTTGCCTAGTCATAAACGTTGACACGGTTCGGTCTTCAGTTGTTATGTACCTGGCCACAAAATTAAATAAGACTTGGCGCACAGAAAGGGAGGGAGGTAGAGGGGGCTAGAACGTGCTCCGATGAGGCTGCAACTAACAAGCACATCGACAGTCGTTAAAAGAGGACAATGACAATGGCTGTCTGTCTTCTTCTTCTCTGTCTGCAGACTGTTGCCAGGATGCCAGAGACAGCAGAAACGTTCTATACACTCGTATTTATATATTTATGAGCCACGGACAGGAATACAACAAGACAATGTCACACAAAAGGTAAACTTCATTTGGTCAAAGAATAGGCAAGTCAAGAGAGAGAGAGAGAGAGAGAGAGAAGAAGGGAATGGGCGACTTCCGTTTCCGCCAACACGGGCGTCGAATACGGTTTCCTGGGAAACAGTCAGAGCGACAGTTAGCCAGCCCGTTAGCCTGCTTAGTGGCTAATTTGCAAATAGAATAGAAATTGTGGGGAATCAAAGGGAAGCCAAAGTATGGCAGAGGAAGGTGCAGGGGAAGGGAAACTAATTTTTGCAATTTAATTACAACTGCCTTTTATGCTAGTTGGCAGAGGTGAAAGCATTAAGGGAACTCTGCTGCGAAGGCAATAAATTTCCCCTTCACTAAAGTATATTAAAGCTTTCTTATATGGTAACAAACTAAACTATTGAGCTAAAGAGACTCATGTTTGTTGTTGCTGAAAGTCAGCTTTATGTGAATTTCTGGGAATATCACGCATACGACTCGTGGGTCACAAAATTAGCATATTACGATTTGCGAAACTTGCTTAAACGCACAGGGAATATAAATGTTCTTTGTTTCTGAATAAATACTATAAGGTTTTAAATCTCCTACAGCATTAAAGTGATAACTTGTGCCCCAAAAAAGAAAAGAAGGAAATATATTCAAATTTGTTGAAGCCAATTGACCTCTTGTTCGATTGGATGCGATGTCCTTCACGCCTGCAGCGTGTTTGCCATATACATATTTGATTTCGCCTTCTGCAAATGTTTTCATATCCGCCTCTGTTGTTTTTATAGTGCGATATTGGAACTGCTGCTGTGATAGAGACCCAGTTCGCAACCCTCCCCCTCGTATCACCTCATTTCACGCTGACATGAGTCGTATTTGCTTGTCAGTTATATCGAAGGGCAGCGGGTGGGCAGGCGAGTGGGGGAGAGATGGAATTATTTATGGCCAGCATCGCAATGAAGAGTAATTAATATGTTTGCCACGCGTGTCTGTAGACATATGTGCAGATGGGGACAGGGGGTTGGGGGAGGGCCACCTTGATACTTTCAAAGAAACATGAATAATGTGAGAGCGCGAGTTTAAGTACAGCTCTTGGCAGGTTTTTTCGCGTGTAAGTCCAAATCATTTGTCATAATTTATGCTTCAGCAGCGAGGGAAAAAACCCAGACCAATCTGCGACGGGGCCATTAAACTGCCAATAACAACAAATGGAAAAACAACAACAACAAGTTTGGAAAAAGAAGAAGAAGAAGTGAAAACCAATTATTTACACTCCTGCAATAAAAATATGCCACACGCTGCGTTCACAAGAACGGGACTCATCCCTCCCCCAATTTCCCATTTTCCATTTCGGAACGAAAATCTGAACGAAAATTGTGTCAAAAATTGGCGTTGTGAAATTTATTACCTTTTCTTTTGACTGGCTGCGGGTCTTCTTCGCTGGAATTGCATTTCTTCTGCTCCGTCAGAATTATTTTTATGGCCTCCGACAGAAACTTGGGTACCCGGGAACTTTTGATTTTACGACCCCAGCGCATTTCGAGCATTTGAGTCGACAAGTCCAAATCTGAATTGACTTTTCCCATGAATAGACCTTGGATTTGCACAAAAGCCAATTATGAAAATGGAAAATCTCGAGACCGTATGCCAGGGAGGAAACTCATGATTTGGCATTTCAATTTGTTGGCCATCACCAGAAGCCGCATAATCAATCAGCTTGTAATATGTGTCCTTTCTAACCCCCTCCCCATCACTTTCTCTGCTTACAGGCCAAACATGTTGCAGCGCCTCAGCCGCCAGTGGGCCACATAACGTTACCTCCTCCTCCACCTCAGTTCAGTATCCTCTGCAACGATTGCCAAGCATGGCGGCGCCTACATCAATGGAAATCTTTGGCTGCCTGACGCTCCTGCTCGGCATGCTTATCAGCAGTGGTAGGTGGTCACCTGACATCTTAAGAAAATTTATTTAAAATAATACTACAACATTTTTAGTAAAGAATTTTTATTCTTATAATTTTACCTTTTTATTGAAAAACTGAAATTTTAATTCTTTATTCTTAACCAAATTACATCTATGTTATTCTTTATTATATTTATTTTTTTAAAAACTACTTTGTATTACACATTATGCTTTCCCTTAATTTTTTAAAGTTCCCAAGCTAACATATTCGGTATTACTTACGTCCCACAGGCTACAGCATAGACTGCTTTAAGTGCGTCTCGTATAACGGCACCAACAAGGCGTGCGATGATCCATTTCATAATAATTATTCCACCGCCATACTCGAGTCACCCTGTATGGGGGTCGCAAGGGTCGCAATGGCCTCTTTCCGGCAACCGCTTGCATTAAAATCGCTGGATATTTCGGTGAGTGATGGGATCAGTTATGGTTTTATGGGAACTTAATGGTATGGTGATATGATTAAATCGAATTGAATTTCCCCCACAGATGACCACGGCGACACGATAACGGTGCGAGGCTGCGCCCTAGACAGTGGCACACTCACAACGGACACAGAGATAATAAGAATGTCGCACTGTGGCAAATTCTACTATAATAACAGGTGAGAGACACATCATTAAAATTAAAATGATATTATTAGGTATAACTTAACTTCACAAAAACTACTCATGAAAAATCCATTGTTTGAAAGTATTTTAGAATATCTTGAAAATAACAAAAGTCAAGAGATATTATTATTACAATTAATGAAAAAACTAAATGTATACATATCGCATAAGCAAAAAGATTTCCCAAAAGGGTTACTAGTCGTGTAGTCTTCACAATTTGAAGTGATTTTACATTGTATGATTTTTACTAAAACACTTTAACAATAATTATTAGGAACCTCCATGCCAAATTTGGTGTCTCTAGCTTTTCTAATAGCTGAGATCTGTTGTCTCACACAGACAGACAGACAGACAGACAGACAGACAGACAGACAGACAGACAGACAGACAGACAGACAGACAGACAGACAGACAGACAGACAGACAGCCAGACAGACAGACAGACAGACAGACAGACAGACAGACAGACAGACAGACAGACAGACAGACAGACAGACAGACAGACAGACAGACGGACAGACAGACATACAGACAGACAGACAGACGGACAGACGGACAGACAGACGGACATGGCTCAATCGACTCGGCTAGTGATCCTGAGCAAGAATATATATACTTTATCGGGTCTGCCATACATTTTCTGTTACATACATTTTCACACAGTTAGTATACCCTTTTTGGACCATTTTCAATGGTCGAAGGGTATAAAAATATTGCATTTAATGGGTTTAAAAATTTTGACCTTTTCACTCAATTTGAGTACCTATTTAGAGCCTCTAGTATGGAAAACTTCGTCAAAAATCATCAGATTTCCTTGACAGAGGACATTTTATCCATTATTTGGCCTCTAGATTGATTCTACATCAAAAAACATTGCATTTAATGTGTTTAAAAATTTTGACCTTTTCACTCAATTTGAGTACCTATTTAGAACCTCTAGTATGAAAAACTTCGTCAAAAATCATCAGATTTTCTTGAGAGAGGACATTTTATCCATTATTTGGCCTCTAGATTGATTCTGCATCAAAAAATAATGAGTATAACGCTTTTCAAATTTTGGGTCTTTCGCATGTCTTCCATACTATCCCTTTTCTTGATTTCAGTACCCCTATAGAGCCTCTAGTATGGACAACTTTGTCAAAAATCATCCGATTTTCTTGGGAGAGGACATTTTATCCATTATTTGGCCTCTAGATTGATTCTACATCAAAAAACATTGCATTTAATGTGTTTCAAAATTTTGACCTTTTCACTCAATTTGAGTACCTATTTAGAGCCTCTAGTATGAAAAACTTCGTCAAAAATCATCCGATTTTCTTGAGAGAGGACTTTTTATCCATTATTTGGCCTCTATATTGATTCTGCATCAAAAAATAATGAATTTAATGTGTTTAAAAATTTTGACCTTTTCACTCAATTTGAGTACCTATTTAGAGCCTCTAGTATGAAAAACTTCGTCAAAAATCATCCGATTTTCTTGAGAGAGGACTTTTTATCCATTATTTGGCCTCTATATTGATTCTGCATCAAAAAATAATGAGTATAACGCTTTTCAAATTTTGACGTTTTCACTCAATTTGAGTACCTATTTAGAACCTCTAGTATGAAAAACTTCGTCAAAAATCATCCGATTTTCTTGGGAGAGGACATTTTATCCATTATTTGGCCTCTAGATTGATTCTACATCAAAAAACATTGCATTTAATGTGTTTAAAAATTTTGACCTTTTCGCTCAATTTGAGTACCTATTTAGAGCCTCTAGTATGAAAAACTTCGTCAAAAATCATCCGATTTTCTTGAGAGAGGACTTTTTAACCATTATTTGGCCTCTATATTGATTCTGCATCAAAAAATAATGAGTATAACGCTTTTCAAATTTTGACGTTTTCACTCAATTTGAGTACCTATTTAGAGCCTCTAGTATGAAAAACTTCGTCAAAAATCATCCGATTTTCTTGAGAGAGGACATTTTATCCATTATTTGGCCTCTAGATTGATTCTACATCAAAAAACATTGCATTTAATGTGTTTAAAAATTTTGACCTTTTCACTCAATTTGAGTACCTATTTAGAGCCTCTAGTATGAAAAACTTCGTCAAAAATCATCCGATTTTCTTGAGAGAGGACTTTTTATCCATTATTTGGCCTCTAGATTGATTCTACATCAAAAAACATTGCATTTAATGTGTTTAAAAATTTTGACCTATTCACTCAATTTGAGTACCTAATTAGAGCCTCTAGTATGAAAAACTTCGTCAAAAATCATCCCATTTTCTTGAGAGAGGACATTTTATCCATTATTTGGCCTCTATATTGATTCTGCATCAAAAAATAATGAGTGTAACGCTTTTCAAATTTTGGGTCTTTCGCATGTCTTCCATACTATCCCTTTTCTTGATTTCAGTACCCCTATAGAGCCTCTAGTATGGACAACTTTGTCAAAAATCATCCGATTTTCTTGGGAGAGGACATTTTATCCATTATTTGGCCTCTAGATTGATTCTGCATCAAAAAATAATGAGTATAACGCTTTTCAAATTTTGGGTCTTTCGCATGTCTTCCATACTATCCCTTTTCTTGATTTCAGTACCCCTATAGAGCCTCTAGTATGGACAACTTCGTCAAAAATCATCGGATTTTCTTGAGAGAGAACATTTTATCCATTATTTGGCCTCTAGATTGATTCTGCATCAAAAAATAATGAGTATAACGCTTTTCAAATTTTGGGTCTTTCGCATGTCTTCCATACTATCCCTTTTCTTGATTTCAGTACCCCTATAGAGCCTCTAGTATGGACAACTTTGTCAAAAATCATCCGATTTTCTTGGGAGAGGACTTTTTATCCATTATTTGGCCTTTAGATTGATTCTGCATCAAAAAACATTGCATATAATGTGATTAAAAGTGTTGAAATTTTCACTCAATTTGATTACCTATTTAGAGCCTCTAGTATGAAAAACTTCGTCAAAAATCATCCGATTTTCTTGAGAGAGGACTTTTTATCCATTATTTGGCCTCTATATTAATTCTGCATCAAAAAATAATGAATTTAATGTGTTTAAAAATGTTGACCTTTTCACTCAATTTGAGTACCTATTTAGCGCCTCTATTATGAAAAACTTCGTCAAAAATCATCCGATTTTCTTGGGAGAGGACATTTTATCCATTATTTGGCCTCTAGATTGATTCTGCATCAAAAAATAATGAGTATAACGCTTTTCAAATTTTGGGTCTTTCGCATGTCTTCCATACTATCCCTTTTCTTGATTTCAGTACCCCTATAGAGCCTCTAGTATGGAAAACTTCGTCAAAAATCATCCGATTTTCTTGGGAGAGGACATTTTATCCATTATTTGGCCTCTAGATTGATTCTGCATCAAAAAATAATGAGTATAACGCTTTTCAAATTTTGGGTCTTTCGCATGTCTTCCATACTATCCCTTTTCTTGATTTCAGTACCCCTATAGAGCCTCTAGTATGAAAAACTTCGTCAAAAATCATCCGATTTTCTTGAGAGAGGACATTTTATCCATTATTTGGCCTCTATATTGATTCTGCATCAAAAAATAATGAGTATAACGCTTTTCAAATTTTGGGTCTTTCGCATGTCTTCCATACTATCCCTTTTCTTGATTTCAGTACCCCTATAGAGCCTCTAGTATGAAAAACTTCGTCAAAAATCATCCGATTTTCTTGAGAGAGGACATTTTATCCATTATTTGGCCTCTAGATTGATTCTACATCAAAAAACATTGCATTTAATGTGTTTAAAAATTTTGACCTTTTCACTCAATTTGAGTACCCCTATAGAGCCTCTAGTATGGACAACTTCGTCAAAAATCATCCGATTTTCTTGAGAGACGACATTTTATCCATTATTTGGCCTCTATATTGATTCTGCATCAAAAAATAATGAGTATAACGCTTTTCAAATTTTGGGTCTTTCGCATGTCTTCCATACTATCCTCTTTCTTGATTTCAGTACCCCTATAGAGCCTCTAGTATGGAAAACTTCGTCAAAAATCATCCGATTTTCTTGAGAGAGGACATTTTATCCATTATTTGGCCCTAGATTGATTCTACATCACAAAACATTGCATTTAATGTGTTTAAAAATTTTGACCTTTTCACTCAATTTGAGTACCCCTATAGAGCCTCTAGTATGAAAAACTTCGTCAAAAATCATCCGATTTTCTTGAGAGAGGACATTTTATCCATTATTTGGCCTTTAGATTGATTCTGCATCAAAAAACATTGCATTTAATGTGTTTAAAAATGTTGACCTTTTCACTCAATTTGATAACCTATTTAGAGCCTCTAGTATGGAAAACTTCGTCAAAAATCATCCGATTTTCTTGGGAGAGGACATTTTATCCATTATTTGGCCTCTAGATTGATTCTGCATCAAAAAATAATGAGTATAACGCTTTTCAAATTTTGGGTCTTTCGCATGTCTTCCATACTATCCTCTTTCTTGATTTCAGTACCCCTATAGAGCCTCTAGTATGGAAAACTTCGTCAAAAATCATCCGATTTTCTTGGGAGAGGACATTTTATCCATTATTTGGCCTCTAGATTGATTCTGCATCAAAAAATAATGAGTATAACGCTTTTCAAATTTTGGGTCTTTCGCATGTCTTCCATACTATCCCTTTTCTTGATTTCAGTACCCCTATAGAGCCTCTAGTATGGACAACTTCGTCAAAAATCATCGGATTTTCTTGAGAGAGAACATTTTATCCATTATTTGGCCTCTAGATTGATTCTGCATCAAAAAATAATGAGTATAACGCTTTTCAAATTTTGGGTCTTTCGCATGTCTTCCATACTATCCCTTTTCTTGATTTCAGTACCCCTATAGAGCCTCTAGTATGAAAAACTTCGTCAAAAATCATCCGATTTTCTTGAGAGAGGACATTTTATCCATTATTTGGCCTCTAGATTGATTCTACATCAAAAAACATTGCATTTAATGTGTTTAAAAATTTTGACCTTTTCACTCAATTTGAGTACCCCTATAGAGCCTCTAGTATGAAAAACTTCGTCAAAAATCATCCGATTTTCTTGGGAGAGGACATTTTATCCATTATTTGGCCTCTAGATTGATTCTACATCAAAAAACATTGCATTTAATGTGTTTAAAAATTTTGACCTATTCACTCAATTTGAGTACCTATTTAGAACCTCTAGTATGAAAAACTTCGTCAAAAATCATCAGATTTTCTTGAGAGAGGACATTTTATCCATTATTTGGCCTCTAGATTGATTCTGCATCAAAAAATAATGAGTATAACGCTTTTCAAATTTTGGGTCTTTCGCATGTCTTCCATACTATCCCTTTTCTTGATTTCAGTACCCCTATAGAGCCTCTAGTATGGAAAACTTCGTCAAAAATCATCCGCTTTTCTTAAGAGACGACATTTTATCCATTATTTGGCCTCTATATTGATTCTGCATCAAAAAATAATGAGTATAACGCTTTTCAAATTTTGGGTCTTTCGCATGTCTTCCATACTATCCCTTTTCTTGATTTCAGTACCCCTATAGAGCCTCTAGTATGAAAAACTTCGTCAAAAATCATCCGATTTTCTTGAGAGAGGACATTTTATCCATTATTTGGCCTCTAGATTGATTCTACATCAAAAAACATTGCATTTAATGTGTTTAAAAATTTTGACCTTTTCACTCAATTTGAGTACCCCTATAGAGCCTCTAGTATGGACAACTTCGTCAAAAATCATCCGATTTTCTTGAGAGACGACATTTTATCCATTATTTGGCCTCTATATTGATTCTGCATCAAAAAATAATGAGTATAACGCTTTTCAAATTTTGGGTCTTTCGCATGTCTTCCATACTATCCTCTTTCTTGATTTCAGTACCCCTATAGAGCCTCTAGTATGGAAAATTTCGTCAAAAATCATCCGATTTTCTTGAGAGAGGACTTTTTATCCATTATTTGGCCTTTAGATTGATTCTGCATCAAAAAACATTGCATTTAATGTGTTTAAAAATGTTGACCTTTTCACTCAATTTGATAACCTATTTAGAGCCTCTAGTATGAAAAACCTCGTCAAAAATCATCCGATTTTCTTGGGAGAGGACATTTTATCCATTATTTGGCCTCTAGATTGATTCTACATCAAAAAACATTGCATTTAATGTGTTTACAAATTTTGACCTTTTCACTCAATTTGAGTACCTATTTAGAGCCTCTAGTATGAAAAACTTCGTCAAAAATCATCCGATTTTCTTGGGAGAGGACATTTTATCCATTATTTGGCCTCTAGATTGATTCTGCATCAAAAAATAATGAGTATAACGCTTTTGAAATTTTGGGTCTTTCGCATGTCTTCCATACTATCCCTTTTCTTGATTTCAGTACCCCTATAGAGCCTGTAGTATGGACAACTTCGTCAAAAATCATCGGATTTTCTTGAGAGAGAACATTTTATCCATTATTTTCGATTTTCTTGAGAGAGGACTTTTTATCCATTATTTGGCCTCTATATTGATTCTGCATCAAAAAATAATGAATTTAATGTGTTTAAAAATTTTGACCTTTTCACTCAATTTGAGTACCTATTTAGAGCCTCTAGTATGAAAAACTTCGTCAAAAATCATCCGATTTTCTTGGGAGAGGACATTTTATCCATTATTTGGCCTCTAGATTGATTCTGCATCAAAAAATAATGAGTATAACGCTTTTCAAATTTTGGGTCTTTCGCATGTCTTCCATACTATCCCTTTTCTTGATTTCAGTACCCCTATAGAGCCTGTAGTATGGACAACTTCGTCAAAAATCATCGGATTTTCTTGAGAGAAAACATTTTATCCATTATTTGGCCTCTAGATTGATTCTGCATCAAAAAATAATGAGTATAACGCTTTTCAAATTTTGGGTCTTTCGCATGTCTTCCATACTATCCCTTTTCTTGATTTCAGTACCCCTATAGAGCCTCTAGTATGGACAACTTCGTCAAAAATCATCGGATTTTCTTGAGAGAGGACATTTTATCCATTATTTGGCCTCTAGATTGATTCTACATCAAAAAACATTGCATTTAATGTGTTTAAAAATTTTGACCTTTTCACTCAATTTGAGTACCCCTATAGAGCCTCTAGTATGGACAACTTCGTCAAAAATCATCCGATTTTCTTGAGAGAGGACATTTTATCCATTATTTGGCCTCTAGATTGATTCTGCATCAAAAAATAATGAGTATAACGCTTTTCTAATTTAGGGTCTTTCGCATGTCTTCCATACTATCCCTTTTCTTGATTTCAGTACCCCTATAGAGCCTCTAGTATGGAAAACTTCGTCAAAAATCATCCGATTTTCTTGGGAGAGGACATTTTATCCATTATTTGGCCTCTAGATTGATTCTGCATCAAAAAATAATGAGTATAACGCTTTTCAAATTTTGGGTCTTTCGCATGTCTTCCATACTATCCCTTTTCTTGATTTCAGTACCCCTATAGAGCCTCTAGTATGGACAACTTCGTCAAAAATCATCGGATTTTCTTGAGAGAGAACCTTTTATCCATTATTTGGCCTCTAGATTGATTCTGCATCAAAAAATAATGAGTATAACGCTTTTCAAATTTTGGGTCTTTCGCATGTCTTCCATACTATCCCTTTTCTTGATTTCAGTACCCCTATAGAGCCTCTAGTATGGACAACTTTGTCAAAAATCATCCGATTTTCTTGGGAGAGGACTTTTTATCCATTATTTGGCCTCTAGATTGATTCTGCATCAAAAAATAATGAGTATAACGCTTTTCTAATTTAGGGTCTTTCGCATGTCTTCCATACTATCCCTTTTCTTGATTTCAGTACCCCTATAGAGCCTCTAGTATGGAAAACTTCGTCAAAAATCATCCGATTTTCTTGGGAGAGGACATTTTATCCATTATTTGGCCTCTAGATTGATTCTGCATCAAAAAATAATGAGTATAACGCTTTTCAAATTTTGGGTCTTTCGCATGTCTTCCATACTATCCCTTTTCTTGATTTCAGTACCCCTATAGAGCCTCTAGTATGGAAAACTTCGTCAAAAATCATCCGATTTTCTTGAGAGAGGACATTTTATCCATTATTTGGCCTCTAGATTGATTCTGCATCAAAAAATAATGAGTATAACGCTTTTCTAATTTAGGGTCTTTCGCATGTCTTCCATACTATCCCTTTTCTTGATTTCAGTACCCCTATAGAGCCTGTAGTATGGACAACTTCGTCAAAAATCATCGGATTTTCTTGAGAGAGAACATTTTATCCATTATTTGGCCTCTAGATTGATTCTGCATCAAAAAATAATGAGTATAACGCTTTTCAAATTTTGGGTCTTTCGCATGTCTTCCATACTATCCCTTTTCTTGATTTCAGTACCCCTATAGAGCCTGTAGTATGGACAACTTCGTCAAAAATCATCGGATTTTCTTGAGAGAGAACCTTTTATCCATTATTTGGCCTCTAGATTGATTCTGCATCAAAAAATAATGAGTATAACGCTTTTCAAATTTTGGGTCTTTCGCATGTCTTCCATACTATCCCTTTTCTTGATTTCAGTACCCCTATAGAGCCTCTAGTATGGACAACTTCGTCAAAAATCATCGGATTTTCTTGAGAGAGAACCTTTTATCCATTATTTGGCCTCTAGATTGATTCTGCATCAAAAAATAATGAGTATAACGCTTTTCAAATTTTGGGTCTTTCGCATGTCTTCCATACTATCCCTTTTCTTGATTTCAGTACCCCTATAGAGCCTCTAGTATGGACAACTTCGTCAAAAATCATCGGATTTTCTTGAGAGAGAACCTTTTATCCATTATTTGGCCTCTAGATTGATTCTGCATCAAAAAATAATGAGTATAACGCTTTTCAAATTTTGGGTCTTTCGCATGTCTTCCATACTATCCCTTTTCTTGATTTCAGTACCCCTATAGAGCCTCTAGTATGGACAACTTCGTCAAAAATCATCGGATTTTCTTGAGAGAGAACCTTTTATCCATTATTTGGCCTCTAGATTGATTCTGCATCAAAAAATAATGAGTATAACGCTTTTCAAATTTTGGGTCTTTCGCATGTCTTCCATACTATCCCTTTTCTTGATTTCAGTACCCCTATAGAGCCTCTAGTATGAAAAACTTCGTCAAAAATCATCCGATTTTCTTGAGAGAGGACTTTTTATCCATTATTTGGCCTCTATATTAATTCTGCATCAAAAAATAATGAATTTAATGTGTTTAAAAATTTTGACCTTTTCACTCAATTTGAGTACCTATTTAGAGCCTCTAGTATGAAAAACTTCGTCAAAAATCATCCGATTTTCTTGGGAGAGGACATTTTATCCATTATTTGGCCTCTAGATTGATTCTGCATCAAAAAATAATGATTATAACGCTTTTCAAATTTTGGGTCTTTCGCATGTCTTCCATACTATCCCTTTTCTTGATTTCAGTACCCCTATAGAGCCTCTAGTATGGACAACTTCGTCAAAAATCATCGGATTTTCTTGAGAGAGGACATTTTATCCATTATTTGGCCTCTAGATTGATTCTACATCAAAAAACATTGCATTTAATGTGTTTAAAAATTTTGACCTTTTCACTCAATTTGAGTACCCCTATAGAGCCTCTAGTATGGACAACTTCGTCAAAAATCATCCGATTTTCTTGAGAGAGGACATTTTATCCATTATTTGGCCTCTAGATTGATTCTGCATCAAAAAATAATGAGTATAACGCTTTTCAAATTTTGGGTCTTTCGCATGTCTTCCATACTATCCCTTTTCTTGATTTCAGTACCCCTATAGAGCCTGTAGTATGGACAACTTCGTCAAAAATCATCGGATTTTCTTGAGAGAGAACATTTTATCCATTATTTGGCCTCTAGATTGATTCTGCATCAAAAAATAATGAGTATAACGCTTTTCAAATTTTGGGTCTTTCGCATGTCTTCCATACTATCCCTTTTCTTGATTTCAGTACCCCTATAGAGCCTGTAGTATGGACAACTTCGTCAAAAATCATCGGATTTTCTTGAGAGAGAACATTTTATCCATTATTTGGCCTCTAGATTGATTCTGCATCAAAAAATAATGAGTATAACGCTTTTCTAATTTAGGGTCTTTCGCATGTCTTCCATACTATCCCTTTTCTTGATTTCAGTACCCCTATAGAGCCTCTAGTATGGAAAACTTCGTCAAAAATCATCCGATTTTCTTGGGAGAGGACATTTTATCCATTATTTGGCCTCTAGATTGATTCTGCATCAAAAAATAATGAGTATAACGCTTTTCAAATTTTGGGTCTTTCGCATGTCTTCCATACTATCCCTTTTCTTGATTTCAGTACCCCTATAGAGCCTCTAGTATGGACAACTTCGTCAAAAATCATCGGATTTTCTTGAGAGAGAACATTTTATCCATTATTTGGCCTCTAGATTGATTCTGCATCAAAAAATAATGAGTATAACGCTTTTCTAATTTAGGGTCTTTCGCATGTCTTCCATACTATCCCTTTTCTTGATTTCAGTACCCCTATAGAGCCTCTAGTATGGAAAACTTCGTCAAAAATCATCCGATTTTCTTGGGAGAGGACATTTTATCCATTATTTGGCCTCTAGATTGATTCTGCATCAAAAAATAATGAGTATAACGCTTTTCAAATTTTGGGTCTTTCGCATGTCTTCCATACTATCCCTTTTCTTGATTTCAGTACCCCTATAGAGCCTCTAGTATGGACAACTTTGTCAAAAATCATCCGATTTTCTTGGGAGAGGACTTTTTATCCATTATTTGGCCTTTAGATTGATTCTGCATCAAAAAACATTGCATATAATGTGTTTAAAAGTGTTGAAATTTTCACTCAATTTGATTACCTATTTAGAGCCTCTAGTATGAAAAACTTCGTCAAAAATCATCCGATTTTCTTGAGAGAGGACTTTTTATCCATTATTTGGCCTCTATATTAATTCTGCATCAAAAAATAATGAATTTAATGTGTTTAAAAATGTTGACCTTTTCACTCAATTTGAGTACCTATTTAGCGCCTCTATTATGAAAAACTTCGTCAAAAATCATCCGATTTTCTTGGGAGAGGACTTTTTATCCATTATTTGGCCTTTAGATTGATTCTGCATCAAAAAACATTGCATTTAATGTGTTTAAAAATGTTGACCTTTTCACTCAATTTGATAACCTATTTAGAGCCTCTAGTATGAAAAACCTCGTCAAAAATCATCCGATTTTCTTGGGAGAGGACATTTTATCCATTATTTGGCCTCTAGATTGATTCTACATCAAAAAACATTGCATTTAATGTGTTTAAAAATTTTGACCTTTTCACTCAATTTGAGTACCTATTTAGAGCCTCTAGTATGAAAAACTTCGTCAAAAATCATCCGATTTTCTTGGGAGAGGACATTTTATCCATTATTTGGCCTCTAGATTGATTCTGCATCAAAAAATAATGAGTATAACGCTTTTGAAATTTTGGGTCTTTCGCATGTCTTCCATACTATCCCTTTTCTTGATTTCAGTACCCCTATAGAGCCTGTAGTATGGACAACTTCGTCAAAAATCATCGGATTTTCTTGAGAGAGAACATTTTTTATCCATTATTTCCGATTTTCTTGAGAGAGGACTTTTTATCCATTATTTGGCCTCTATATTGATTCTGCATCAAAAAATAATGAATTTAATGTGTTTAAAAATTTTGACCTTTTCACTCAATTTGAGTACCTATTTAGAGCCTCTAGTATGAAAAACTTCGTCAAAAATCATCCGATTTTCTTGGGAGAGGACATTTTATCCATTATTTGGCCTCTAGATTGATTCTGCATCAAAAAATAATGAGTATAACGCTTTTCAAATTTTGGGTCTTTCGCATGTCTTCCATACTATCCCTTTTCTTGATTTCAGTACCCCTATAGAGCCTCTAGTATGGACAACTTCGTCAAAAATCATCCGATTTTCTTGGGAGAGGACATTTTATCCATTATTTGGCCTCTAGATTGATTCTACATCAAAAAACATTGCATTTAATGTGTTTAAAAATTTTGACCTTTTCACTCAATTTGAGTACCTATTTAGAGCCTCTAGTATGGAAAACTTCGTCAAAAATCATCCGATTTTCTTGGAGAGGACATTTATCCATTATTTGGCCTCTAGATTGATTCTGCATCAAAAAATAATGAGTTTAACGCTTTTTAAAATTAATTTTGCACCTTTTCCATACTATCCTTTTTCTTGATTTCAGTACCCTATTTAGAGCCTCTAGTATGGACAACTTTGTCAAAAATCATCCGATTTTCTTGGGAGAGGACATTTTATCCATTATTTGGCCTCTAGATTGATTCTGCATCAAAAAATAATGAGTATAACGCTTTTCAAATTTTGGGTCTTTCGCATGTCTTCCATACTATCCCTTTTCTTGATTTCAGTACCCCTATAGAGCCTCTAGTATGGACAACTTCGTCAAAAATCATCCGATTTTCTTGAGAGAGGACATTTTATCCATTATTTGGCCTCTGATGTTTGATAAATAATGAGTAAATTTGAGAGAGGACATTTTATCCATTATTTGGCCTCTAGATTGATTCTGCATCAAAAAATAATGAGTATAACGCTTTTCAAATTTTGGGTCTTTTCGCATGTCTTCCATACTATCCCTTTTCTTGATTTCAGTACCCCTATAGAGCCTCTAGTATGGACAACTTTGTCAAAAATCATCCGATTTTTTGGGAGAGGACATTTTATCCATTATTTGGCCTCTAGATTGATTCTACATCAAAAAACATTGCATTTAATGTGTTTAAAAATTTTGACCTTTTCACTCAATTTGAGTACCTATTTAGAGCCTCTAGTATGGAAAACTTCGTCAAAAATCATCCGATTTTCTTGGGAGAGGACATTTTATCCATTATTTGGCCTTTAGATTGATTCAACATTAAAAAATAATGAGTATAACGCTTTTCAAATTTTATAGAGCCTCTGGTTGGAAGAAAAATTTGAGAGGATTTTTTGGTTATTTTTGCACAAAAACATTGTTGTTACTCAATTTGAGTACCTATTTAGAGCCTCTAGTATGAAAACTTCGTCAAAATCATCGATTTTCTTGGAGAGAGGACATTTTATCCATTATTTGGCCTTGATTGATTTGTCAAATAATAGTATCGCTTTCAAATTTTGGGTCTTGCATGTCTCTTTTTTATTTGTATATAGAGCCTCTAGTATGGAAATTGTAAAAATCATCCGATTTTTTGAGGAGGACATTTTTTTGACCTCTAGATTGATTCTGCATCAAAAAATAATGAGTATAACGCTTTTCAAATTTTGGGTCTTTGCATGTCTTCCATACTATCCCTTTTTGATTTCAGTGCCCCTATAGAGCCTCTAGTATGAAAACTTCGTCAAAATCATCCGATTTTCTTGGGAGAGGACATTTTATCCATTATTTGGCCTCTAGATTGATTCTACATCAAAAACATTGCATTTAATGTGTTTAAAAATTTTGACCTTTCACTCAATTTGAGTACCTATTGAGAGCCTCTAGTATGGAAAACTTCGTCAAAATCATCCGATTTTCTTGAGAGAGGACATTTTATCCATTTTTGGCCTCTAGATTGATTCTACATCAAAAAACATTGCATTTAATGTGTTTAAAAATTTTGACCTTTTATAATTTGAGTACCTATAGAGCCTCTAGTATGGAAAACTTCGTCAAAAATCATCCGATTTTCTTGAGAGAGGACTTTTATCCATTATTTGGCCTTTAGATTGATTCTGCATCAAAAACATTGCATTTAATGTGTTTAAAATGTTGACCTTTTCACTCAATTTGATTACCTATTTAGAGCCTCTAGTATGAAAAACTTCGTCAAAAATCATCCGATTTTCTTGAGAGAGGACTTTTATCCATTATTTGGCCTCTATATTTATTCTGCATCAAAAATAATGAATTTAATGTGTTTAAAAATTTTGACCTTTTCACTCAATTTGAGTACCTATTTAGAGCCTCTAGTATGAAAAACTTCGTCAAAAATCATCCGATTTTCTTGAGAGAGGACTTTTTATCCATTATTTGGCCTCTATATTGATTCTGCATCAAAAAATAATGAGTATAACGCTTTTCAAATTTTGGGTCTTTCGCATGTCTTCCATACTATCCCTTTTCTTGATTTCAGTACCCCTATAGAGCCTCTAGTATGGACAACTTTGTCAAAAATCATCCGATTTTCTTGAGAGAGGACATTTTATCCATTATTTGGCCTCTAGATTGATTCTACATCAAAAAACATTGCATTTAATGTGTTTAAAAATTTTGACCTTTTCACTCAATTTGAGTACCTATTTAGAGCCTCTAGTATGGAAAACTTCGTCAAAATCATCAGATTTTCTTGGAGAGGACTTTTATCATTATTTGGCCTCTAGATTGATTCTGCATCAAAAAACATTGCATTTAATGTGTTTAAAAATTTTGACCTTTTCACTCAATTTGAGTACCTATTTAGAGCCTCTAGTATGGACAACTTTGTCAAAAATCATCCGATTTTCTTGGGAGAGGACATTTTATCCATTATTTGGCCTCTAGATTGATTCTGCATCAAAAAATAATGAGTATAACGCTTTTCAAATTTTGGGTCTTTCGCATGTCTTCCATACTATCCCTTTTCTTGATTTCAGTACCCCTATAGAGCCTCTAGTATGAAAAACTTCGTCAAAAATCATCCGATTTTCTTGGGAGAGGACATTTTATCCATTATTTGGCCTCTATATTGATTCTGCATCAAAAAATAATGAATTTAATGTGTTTAAAAATGTTGACCTTTTCACTCAATTTGATTACCTATTTAGAGCCTCTAGTATGAAAAACTTCGTCAAAAATCATCCGATTTTCTTGAGAGAGGACTTTTTATCCATTATTTGGCCTCTATATTTATTCTGCATCAAAAAATAATGAATTTAATGTGTTTAAAAATTTTGACCTTTTCACTCAATTTGAGTACCTATTTAGAGCCTCTAGTATGAAAAACTTCGTCAAAAATCATCCGATTTTCTTGAGAGAGGACATTTTATCCATTATTTGGCCTCTATATTGATTCTGCATCAAAAAATAATGAGTATAACGCTTTTCAAATTTTGGGTCTTTCGCATGTCTTCCATACTATCCCTTTTCTTGATTTCAGTACCCCTATAGAGCCTCTAGTATGGACAACTTCGTCAAAAATCATCCGATTTTCTTGAGAGAGGACATTTTATCCATTATTTGGCCTCTAGATTGATTCTGCATCAAAAAATAATGAGTATAACGCTTTTCAAATTTTGGGTCTTTCGCATGTCTTCCATACTATCCCTTTTCTTGATTTCAGTACCCCTATAGAGCCTCTAGTATGGACAACTTTGTCAAAAATCATCCGATTTTCTTGGGAGAGGACATTTTATCCATTATTTGGCCTCTAGATTGATTCTACATCAAAAAACATTGCATTTAATGTGTTTAAAAATTTTGACCTTTTCACTCAATTTGAGTACCTATTTAGAGACTCTAGTATGAAAAACTTCGTCAAAAATCATCCGATTTTCTTGGGAGAGGACATTTTATCCATTATTTGGCCTCTATATTGATTCTGCATCAAAAAATAATGAGTATAACGCTTTTCAAATTTTGGGTCTTTCGCATGTCTTCCATACTATCCCTTTTCTTGATTTCAGTACCTTCTAGTATGGACAACTTTGTCAAAATACCGATTTTTTGGGGAGGACTTTTATCCATTATTTGGCCTCTAGATTGATTCTACATCAAAAACATTGATTTAATGTGTTTAAAATTTTGACCTTTTCACTCAATTTGAGTACCTATTTAGAGCCTCTAGTATGAAAAACTTCGTCAAAAATCATCCGATTTTCTTGGGAGAGGACATTTTATCCATTATTTGGCCTCTAGATTGATTCTACATCAAAAAACATTGCATTTAATGTGTTTAAAAATTTTGACCTTTTCACTCAATTTGAGTACCTATTTAGAGCCTCTAGTATGGAAAACTTCGTCAAAAATCATCCGATTTTCTTGAGAGAGGACATTTTATCCATTATTTGGCCTCTAAATTGATTCCGCATCAAAAAATAATGAGTATAACGCTTTTCAAATTTTGGGTCTTTCGCATGTCTTCCATACTATCCCTTTTCTTGATTTCAGTACCCCTATAGAGCCTCTAGTATGGACAACTTCGTCAAAAATCATCCGATTTTCTTGAGAGAGGACATTTTATCCATTATTTGGCCTCTATATTGATTCTGCATCAAAAAATAATGAGTATAACGCTTTTCAAATTTTGGGTCTTTGCATGTCTTCCATACTATCCCTTTTCTTGATTTCAGTACCCCTATAGAGCCTCTAGTATGGACAACTTTGTCAAAAATCATCCGATTTTCTTGGGAGAGGACATTTTATCCATTATTTGGCCTCTAGATTGATTCTACATCAAAAACATTGCATTTAATGTGTTTAAAAATTTTGACCTTTTCACTCAATTTGAGTACCTATTTAGAGCCTCTAGTATGGAAAACTTCGTCAAAAATCATCCGATTTTCTTGAGAGAGGACATTTTATCCATTATTTGGCCTCTAAATTGATTCCGCATCAAAAAATAATGAGTATAACTTCATGTCTTCCATACTATCCCTTTTCTTTTTATTTAGAGCCTCTAGTATGGACAACTGTCAAAATCATCCGATTTTCTTGGAGAGGACATTTTATCCATTATTTGGCCTCTATATTGATTCGCATCAAAAATAATGAGTATAACGCTTTTCAAATTTTGGGTCTTTCATGTCTTCCATACTATCCCTTTTCTTGATTTCAGTACCCTATAGAGCCTCTAGTATGGACAACTTTGTCAAAAATCATCCGATTTTCTTGAGAGAGGACATTTTATCATTATTTGGCCTCTAGATTGATTCTCATCAAAAACATTGCATTTAATGTGTTTAAAATTGACCTTTTCACTCAATTTGTCATTTAGAGCCTCTAGTATGAAAAACTTCGTCAAAAATCATCAGATTTTCTTGGGAGAGGACATTTTATCCATTATTTGGCCTCTAGATTGATTCTACATCAAAAAACATTGCATTTAATGTGTTTAAAAATTTTGACCTTTTCACTCAATTTGAGTACCTATTTAGAGCCTCTAGTATGAAAAACTTCGTCAAAAATCATCCGATTTTCTTGGGAGAGGACATTTTATCCATTATTTGGCCTCTATATTGATTCTGCATCAAAAAATAATGAATTTAATGTGTTTAAAAATGTTGACCTTTTCACTCAATTTGATTACCTATTTAGAGCCTCTAGTATGAAAAACTTCGTCAAAAATCATCCGATTTTCTTGAGAGAGGACTTTTTATCCATTATTTGGCCTCTATATTTATTCTGCATCAAAAAATAATGAATTTAATGTGTTTAAAAATTTTGACCTTTTCACTCAATTTGAGTACCTATTTAGAGCCTCTAGTATGAAAAACTTCGTCAAAAATCATCCGATTTTCTTGAGAGAGGACATTTTATCCATTATTTGGCCTCTATATTGATTCTGCATCAAAAAATAATGAGTATAACGCTTTTCAAATTTTGGGTCTTTCGCATGTCTTCCATACTATCCCTTTTCTTGATTTCAGTACCCCTATAGAGCCTCTAGTATGGACAACTTCGTCAAAAATCATCCGATTTTCTTGAGAGAGGACATTTTATCCATTATTTGGCCTCTAGATTGATTCTGCATCAAAAAATAATGAGTATAACGCTTTTCAAATTTTGGGTCTTTCGCATGTCTTCCATACTATCCCTTTCTTGATTTCAGTACCCCTATAGAGCCTCTAGTATGGACTTTGTCAAATTCCGATTTTCTTGGGAGGCTTTTCCATTTTTGGCCTCTATTGTTCTACATCAAAACATTGCATTTAATGTGTTTAAAAATTTTGACCTTTTCACTCAATTTGAGTTTAGAGACTCTAGTATGGAAAACTTCGTCAAAATCATCCGATTTTCTTGGGAGAGGACATTTTATCCATTATTTGGCCTCTAATTGATTCTGCATCAAAAAATAATGGTTAACGCTTTTCAAATTTTGGGTCTTTGCATGTTTATATCCCTTTTCTTGATTTCAGTACCCTATAGAGCCTCTAGTATGGACAACTTCGTCAAAAAATCATCCGATTTTCTTGGAGAGGACATTTTATCCATTATTTGGCCTCTAATTGATTCTGCATCAAAAAATAATGAGTATAACGCTTTTCAAATTTTGGGTCTTTGCATGTCTTCCATACTATCCCTTTTCTTGATTTCAGTACCCCTATAGAGCCTCTAGTATGAAAATTTGTCAAAAATCATCCGATTTTCTTGGGAGAGGACATTTTATCCATTATTTGGCCTCTAGATTGATTCTACATCAAAAACATTGCATTTAATGTGTTTAAAAATTTTGACCTTTTCACTCAATTTGAGTACCTATTTAGAGCCTCTAGTATGAAAAACTTCGTCAAAAATCATCCGATTTTCTTGGGGAGGACTTTTATCCATTATTTGGCCTCTAGATTGATTCTACATCAAAAAACATTGCATTTAATGTGTTTAAAAATTTTGACCTTTTCACTCAATTTGAGTACCTATTTAGAGCCTCTAGTATGGAAAACTTCGTCAAAATCATCCGATTTTCTTGAGAGAGGACATTTATCCATTATTTGGCCTCTATATTGATTCTGCATCAAAAAATAATGAGTATAACGCTTTTCAAATTTTGGGTCTTTCGCATGTCTTCCATACTATCCCTTTTCTTGATTTCAGTACCCCTATAGAGCCTCTAGTATGGACAACTTCGACAAAAAATCATCCGATTTTCTTGAGAGAGGACATTTTATCCATTATTTGGCCTCTATATTGATTCTGCATCAAAAAATAATGAGTATAACGCTTTTCAAATTTTGGGTCTTTCGCATGTCTTCCATACTATCCCTTTTCTTGATTTCAGTACCCCTATAGAGCCTCTAGTATGGAAAACTTCGTCAAAAAATCATCCGATTTTCTTGAGAGAGGACATTTTATCCATTATTTGGCCTCTATATTGATTCTGCATCAAAAAACATTGCATTTAATGTGTTTAACAATTTTGACCTTTTCACTCAATTTGAGTACCTATTTAGAGCCTCTAGTATGAAAAACTTCGTCAAAAATCATCCGATTTTCTTGGAGAGGACTTTTATCCATTATTTGGCCTCTATATTGATTCTGCATCAAAAAAATGATTTAATGTGTTTAAAAATTTTGACCTTTTCACTCAATTTGAGTACCTATTTAGAGCCTCTAGTATGGAAAACTTCGTCAAAAATCATCCGATTTTCTTGAGAGAGGACTTTTATCCATTATTTGGCCTCTAGATTGATTCTGCATCAAAAAATAATGAGTTAACGCTTTTAAATTTTGGGTTTTGATGTTTCCATATATCCCTTTTCTTGATTTAGTACCCCTTTAGAGCCTCTAGTATGGAAAACTTCGTCAAAAATCATCCGATTTTCTTGGGAGAGGACATTTTATCCATTATTTGGCCTCTAGATTGATTCTGCATCAAAAATTGTTATGTTTTAATTTGGGCTTTGATTTGTCCTTAGAGCCTCTAGTATGGAAACTTTGTCAAAATCATCCGATTTTCTTGGGAGAGGACATTTTATCCATTATTTGGCCTCTAGATTGATTCTGCATCAAAAAATAATGATTTAATGTGTTTAAATTTTGGCTTTTATTTCATTTTTTATTTTATCCATTATTTGGCCTCTAATTGATTCTGCATCAAAAAATTGAATTTAATGTGTTTAAAAATTTTGACCTTTTCACTCAATTTGAGTACCTATTTAGAGCCTCTAGTATGGAAAACTTCGTCAAAAATCATCCGATTTTCTTGGGAGAGGACATTTTATCCATTATTTGGCCTCTAGATTGATTCTGCATCAAAAAATAATGAGTATAACGCTTTTCAAATTTTGGGTCTTTCGCATGTCTTCCATACTATCCCTTTTCTTGATTTCAGTACCCCTATAGAGCCTGTAGTATGGACAACTTCGTCAAAAATCATCGGATTTTCTTGAGAGAAGACATTTTATCCATTATTTGGCCTCTAGATTGATTCTGCATCAAAAAATAATGAGTATAACGCTTTTCAAATTTTGGGTCTTTCGCATGTCTTCCATACTATCCCTTTTCTTGATTTCAGTACCCCTATAGAGCCTCTAGTATGGACAACTTCGTCAAAAATCATCGGATTTTCTTGAGAGAGGACATTTTATCCATTATTTGGCCTCTAGATTGATTCTACATCAAAAAATATGCATTTAATGTGTTTAAAAATTTTGACCTTTTCACTTCCAATTTGTTAGTACCCTATAGAGCCTCTAGTATGGACAACTTCGTCAAAAATCATCCGATTTTCTTGGGAGAGGACATTTTATCCATTATTTGGCCTCTAGATTGATTCTGCATCAAAAAATAATGAGTATAATGCTTTTAAATTTTGGGTCTTTGCATGTCTTCCATATATCCCTTTTCTTGATTTCAGTACCCTATTTAGAGCCTCTAGTATGGAAAACTTCGTCAAAAATCATCCGATTTTCTTGGGAGAGGACATTTTATCCATTATTTGGCCTCTAGATTGATTCTGCATCAAAAATAATGAGTATAACGCTTTTCAAATTTTGGGTCTTTGCATGTCTTCCATACTATCCCTTTTCTTGATTTCAGTACCCTATAGAGCCTCTAGTATGGACAACTTCGTCAAAAATCATCGGATTTTCTTGAGAGAGAACTTTTATCCATTATTTGGCCTCTAGATTGATTCTGCATCAAAAAATAATGAGTATAACGCTTTTCAAATTTTGGGTCTTTCGCATGTCTTCCATACTATCCCTTTTCTTGATTTCAGTACCCCTATAGAGCCTCTAGTATGGACAACTTTGTCAAAAATCATCCGATTTTCTTGGGAGAGGACTTTTTATCCATTATTTGGCCTCTAGATTGATTCTGCATCAAAAATAATGAGTATAACGCTTTTCTAATTTAGGGTCTTTCGCATGTCTTCCATACTATCCCTTTTCTTGATTTCAGTACCCCTATAGAGCCTCTAGTATGGAAAACTTCGTCAAAAATCATCCGATTTTCTTGGGAGAGGACATTTTATCCATTATTTGGCCTCTAGATTGATTCTGCATCAAAAAATAATGAGTATAACGCTTTTCAAATTTTGGGTCTTTCGCATGTCTTCCATACTATCCCTTTTCTTGATTTCAGTACCCCTATAGAGCCTCTAGTATGGACAACTTCGTCAAAAATCATCCGATTTTCTTGAGAGAGGACATTTTATCCATTATTTGGCCTCTAGATTGATTCTGCATCAAAAAATAATGAGTATAACGCTTTTCAAATTTTGGGTCTTTCATGTCTTCCATACTATCCCTTTTCTTGATTTCAGTACCCCTATAGAGCCTGTAGTATGGACAACTTCGTCAAAATCATCGGATTTTCTTGAGAGAGAACATTTTATCCATTATTTGGCCTCTAGATTGATTCTGCATCAAAAATAATGAGTATAACGCTTTTCAAATTTTGGGTCTTTCGCATGTCTTCCATACTATCCCTTTTCTTGATTTCAGTACCCCTATAGAGCCTTAGTATGGACAACTTCGTCAAAATCATCGGATTTTCTTGGAGAGGACTTTTATCCATTATTTGGCCTCTAGATTGATTCTGCATCAAAAATAATGAGTATAACGCTTTTCAAATTTTGGGTCTTTGTCATGTTTTTTACTACCTTTTCTTGATTTAGTACCCCTATAGAGCCTCTAGTATGGACAACTTCGTCAAAAATCATCGGATTTTCTTGAGAGAGGACTTTTATCCATTATTTGGCCTCTAGATTGATTCTGCATCAAAAATAATGAGTATAACGCTTTTCAAATTTTGGGTCTTTCGCATGTCTTCCATACTATCCCTTTTCTTGATTTCAGTACCCCTATAGAGCCTCTAGTATGGACAACTTCGTCAAAAATCATCGGATTTTCTTGAGAGAGAACTTTTATCCATTATTTGGCCTCTAGATTGATTCTGCATCAAAAAATAATGAGTATAACGCTTTTCAAATTTTGGGTCTTTCGCATGTCTTCCATACTATCCCTTTTCTTGATTTCAGTACCCTATAGAGCCTCTAGTATGGACAACTTCGTCAAAAATCATCGGATTTTCTTGAGAGAGAACCTTTTATCCATTATTTGGCCTCTAGATTGATTCTGCATCAAAAAATAATGAGTATAACGCTTTTCAAATTTTGGGTCTTTCGCATGTCTTCCATACTATCCCTTTTCTTGATTTCAGTACCCCTATAGAGCCTCTAGTATGGAAAACTTCGTCAAAAATCATCCGATTTTCTTGAGAGAGGACTTTTTATCCATTATTTGGCCTCTATATTAATTCTGCATCAAAAAATAATGAATTTAATGTTTTTAAAATTTTGCCTCCCTTTTCTCGATTTGAGTACCTATTTAGAGCCTCTAGTATGGAAAACTTCGTCAAAAATCATCCGATTTTCTTGGGAGAGGACATTTTATCCATTATTTGGCCTCTAGATTGATTCTGCATCAAAAATAATGATTATAACGCTTTTCAAATTTTGGGTCTTTCGCATGTCTTCCATACTATCCCTTTTCTTGATTTCAGTACCCCTATAGAGCCTCTAGTATGGACAACTTCGTCAAAAATCATCCGATTTTCTTGGGAGAGGACATTTTATCCATTATTTGGCCTCTAGATTGATTCTATCATCAAAAAACATTGCATTTAATGTGTTTAAAAATTTTGATCTTTTCACTCAATTTGAGTACCCCTATAGAGCCTCTAGTATGGACAACTTCGTCAAAAATCATCCGATTTTCTTGAGAGAGGACATTTTATCCATTATTTGGCCTCTAGATTGATTCTGCATCAAAAAATAATGAGTATAACGCTTTTCAAATTTTGGGTCTTTCGCATGTCTTCCATACTATCCCTTTTCTTGATTTCAGTACCCCTATAGAGCCTCTAGTATGGACAACTTCGTCAAAAATCATCCGATTTTCTTGAGAGAGGACATTTTATCCATTATTTGGCCTCTAGATTGATTCTGCATCAAAAAATAATGAGTATAACGCTTTTCAAATTTTGGGTCTTTCGCATGTCTTCCATACTATCCCTTTTCTTGATTTCAGTACCCCTATAGAGCCTGTAGTATGGACAACTTCGTCAAAAATCATCGGATTTTCTTGAGAGAGAACATATTATTCATATTTTGACCTCTTCATTGATTCTGCATCAAAAAATAACTTTGCTATTTTAATGTTTTCCATACTTTCCCTTTTCTCGATTTCAGTACCCTCTATAGAGCCTCTAGTATGGAAAACTTCGTCAAAAATCATCCGATTTTCTTGAGAGAGGACATTTTATCCATTATTTGGCCTCTAGATTGATTCTGCATCAAAAAATAATGAGTATAACGCTTTTCAAATTTTGGGTCTTTCGCATGTCTTCCATACTATCCCTTTTCTTGATTTCAGTACCTATTTAGAGCCTCTAGTATGGACAACTTCGTCAAAAATCATCGGATTTTCTTGAGAGAGAACATTTTATCCATTATTTGGCCTCTAGATTGATTCTGCATCAAAAATAATGAGTATAACGCTTTTCTAATTTAGGGTCTTTCGCATGTCTTCCATACTATCCCTTTTCTTGATTTCAGTACCCCTATAGAGCCTCTAGTATGGAAAACTTCGTCAAAAATCATCCGATTTTCTTGGGAGAGGACATTTTATCCATTATTTGGCCTCTAGATTGATTCTGCATCAAAAAATAATGAGTATAACGCTTTTCAAATTTTGGGTCTTTCGCATGTCTTCCATACTATCCCTTTTCTTGATTTCAGTACCCCTATAGAGCCTCTAGTATGGACAACTTTGTCAAAAATCATCCGATTTTCTTGGGAGAGGACTTTTTATCCATTATTTGGCCTTTAGATTGATTCTGCATCAAAAAACATTGCATATAATGTGTTTAAAAGTGTTGAAATTTTCACTCAATTTGATTACCTATTTAGAGCCTCTAGTATGAAAAACTTCGTCAAAAATCATCCGATTTTCTTGAGAGAGGACTTTTTATCCATTATTTGGCCTCTATATTAATTCTGCATCAAAAAATAATGAATTTAATGTGTTTAAAAATGTTGACCTTTTCACTCAATTTGAGTACCTATTTAGCGCCTCTATTATGAAAAACTTCGTCAAAAATCATCCGATTTTCTTGGGAGAGGACTTTTTATCCATTATTTGGCCTTTAGATTGATTCTGCATCAAAAAACATTGCATTTAATGTGTTTAAAAATGTTGACCTTTTCACTACATTTTGATAACCTATTTAGAGCCTCTAGTATGAAAAACCTCGTCAAAAATCATCCGATTTTCTTGGGAGAGGACATTTTATCCATTATTTGGCCTCTAGATTGATTCTACATCAAAAAACATTGCATTTAATGTGTTTACAAATTTTGACCTTTTCACTCAATTTGAGTACCTATTTAGAGCCTCTAGTATGAAAAACTTCGTCAAAAATCATCCGATTTTCTTGGGAGAGGACATTTTATCCATTATTTGGCCTCTAGATTGATTCTGCATCAAAAAATAATGAGTATAACGCTTTTGAAATTTTGGGTCTTTCGCATGTCTTCCATACTATCCCTTTTCTTGATTTCAGTACCCCTATAGAGCCTGTAGTATGGACAACTTCGTCAAAAATCATCGGATTTTCTTGAGAGAGAACATTTTATCCATTATTTTCGATTTTCTTGAGAGAGGACTTTTATCCATTATTTGGCCTCTATATTGATTCTGCATCAAAAATATATGAATTTAATGTGTTTAAAAATTTTGACCTTTTCACTCAATTTGAGTACCTATTTAGAGCCTCTAGTATGAAAAACTTCGTCAAAAATCATCCGATTTTCTTGGGAGAGGACATTTTATCCATTATTTGGCCTCTAGATTGATTCTGCATCAAAAAATAATGAGTATAACGCTTTTCAAATTTTGGGTCTTTCGCATGTCTTCCATACTATCCCTTTTCTTGATTTCAGTACCCCTATAGAGCCTCTAGTATGGACAACTTCGTCAAAAATCATCGGATTTTCTTGAGAGAGGACATTTTATCCATTATTTGGCCTCTAGATTGATTCTACATCAAAAAACATTGCATTTAATGTGTTTAAAAATTTTGACCTTTTCACTCAATTTGAGTACCCTATTTAGAGCCTCTAGTATGGACAACTTCGTCAAAAATCATCCGATTTTCTTGAGAGAGGACATTTTATCCATTATTTGGCCTCTAGATTGATTCTGCATCAAAAAATAATGAGTATAACGCTTTTCAATTTAGGGTCTTTTGTTCCTCACTGTGCCGTTTAATTTAGGGTCTTTCGCATGTCTTCCATACTATCCCTTTTCTTGATTTCAGTACCCCTATAGAGCCTCTAGTATGGAAAACTTCGTCAAAAATCATCCGATTTTCTTGGGAGAGGACATTTTATCCATTATTTGGCCTCTAGATTGATTCTGCATCAAAAAATAATGAGTATAACGCTTTTCAAATTTTGGGTCTTTCGCATGTCTTCCATACTATCCCTTTTCTTGATTTCAGTACCCCTATAGAGCCTCTAGTATGGACAACTTCGTCAAAAATCATCGGATTTTCTTGAGAGAGAACCTTTTATCCATTATTTGGCCTCTAGATTGATTCTGCATCAAAAAATAATGAGTATAACGCTTTTCAAATTTTGGGTCTTTCGCATGTCTTCCATACTATCCCTTTTCTTGATTTCAGTACCCCTATAGAGCCTCTAGTATGGACAACTTTGTCAAAAATCATCCGATTTTCTTGGGAGAGGACATTTTATCCATTATTTGGCCTCTAGATTGATTCTACATCAAAAAACATTGCATTTAATGTGTTTAAAAATTTTGACCTTTTCACTCAATTTGAGTACCTATTTAGAGCCTCTAGTATGGAAAACTTCGTCAAAAATCATCCGATTTTCTTGAGAGAGGACATTTTATCCATTATTTGGCCTTTAGATTGATTCAACATTAAAAGCAAGTCGGTAAGGCTACAGTCTCCCAATTTTCTAAATCTGTTAGAAATACCCACACAGCGACGCGCGAAAAGAGTAAATTCATACGACGCAACGTCGACGTCGACGTCTACTGCTTAAAGCAGCACGCCGGCTGCTGTTCGTACAGTTGTACTGAGAACGTTCACTTGAATAACTTCTGTGTTATTGATCCCATCGGATTGTAATTTGGAGGATATGTTCATATGGCATTAGGCATTATGTATACCAAAGCAGAACGTTATGACTTTAATACTTTGCTCGTGAAATCAAACATTTGACATAAACTTGATCTGTCTATTATATCGTATATAGGAACCTCCATACCAAATTTGGTGTCTCTAGCTTTTTAAATAGCTGAGATCTGTTGTCTCATACAGACAGACAGACGGACAGACGTTCAGATGGACAGACGGACAGACAGACAAACAGACGGACAGACATGGCTCAATCGACTCGGCTAGTGACTGAGCAAGAATATATATACTTTATGGGGTCTGCCACGCCTCCTAATGCCTGTTACATACATTTGCGCAAAGTTAGTATACCCTTTTTTGACCATTTTCAATGGTCGAAGGGTATAATAATGATTATTTTTTAGCGATATTTTTATACCCTTGCAGGGGTATATATATTTTGTATCTATTTTACAGGGGAGTTCATAGATCTGTATCCGTCTGTCCGTATGTGGCAACACGATATAGTCTCTCAGATACTTACAACATCGATGTTCATCAATTAACACTTTATGCCTGCAGTATTTCATATGTATCCAATAGAACGAACGCGCCTTTTACTCCAACAATAATCTAACGCAGTCACTTTCACACGAAATATGTATGTAATTTATGCATGTATATATGGTTAACAACGTACAAACTATTAAACATTTTACTTTTCCACTTCTGGAACATATAAATCAAGAGACTTAAAAACACAGAAAAATGTGCACGCTATTAAAATTCTATTACAATTAAAAGTAATTAATTTTAGTGAAATTCACATTTAATATCAACTCCAAAGAAGTATGTAGGTGTCTAGACAGAGTCTTAGTAGAATCATTATATGTAGAGAAGCAATTGTTGGGCAAAACAGGATTCGCTCACGTGCAACTCTGCATCTGATAAATAGCGCATTTTACCCTTTTATTATTACGCTGCTCCGATGTGTTCTACTTCCGTGACGCATATTAAATCGCTCGTTGTGTTGTGCGCTAACGAAATTCATATGTTACCTTTGTGTGTAACATGCTGACATTAATATATTCCCATTGTCGCAGCTATAACTTTATATTATCTGACTTCTCACTCCCCCCTCTCTCTCTCTCTTTCTCCTTCTACTGCTTTTTAGATACGTACACGGCTGCCTTCAGAGCTGCAGCGATGCGGATGCTTGCAACGGCAGCCCCCCGAGAAAGGCGGATTCCTTTCTACTTAGCGTGCCGCTGCTGCTGCTGCTGATGCTGGCTGCCAGGTAGCAGTAGCAGTAGCAACAACAACAACAGCAGCAACAACAACAACAACTGCAGAGCGGAGGCAGCATCTCATGGAGAAGAAGAAGAAGCTAAAGAGATTTTGCTAAAGTGAACGTGAAAAAGCATTTAATATAATTCAGCTGCGCGAATAAATTTACACACTCATACGCTGCCACTCCCTCCCTCTCTCTTTTCCCCCACTATCGCGACTCTATCTCTCTCACTCTGTGTCTACAAGGCACCTTACAGTAATAACATATACACACACACACACACACACACAAGGATAACACAGGATAATATGAAAAGAAAAAGCAAAAATATTTACATTATGGAATTCATCAAGCAATTATGTGATTTATAAATGAATATTTAACAACTATTAAACAATAATTGATGAAAACAAAAGCAACAAAAAAAAAGAAAGAAACTAAAAACAAAATTCTAACTAAACTAACTTACTAAATTTAAACCATGTATTAACGCTAAGCGCTGCGAGGCAAATATCGAGTCGAAAATCAAAGTTAGACGAAACGAGAATTCAAATTCAATTGCAATTATTTAATAAGCTAAATAATATTAAGTAATTCTTTGACTATTGTAAATAGTTTGATTTACGCGTTAGAAGATGCTGAATTTTAGGCGAATTAACAAACAATTAAGTAACTTAATTAGCGGCGCATTCATATATATATAGGGTTTACACTGTGCAAAACTGCGAAAGAATTATTTTGTTATTTCCCCAACTTCATCTCAATTATGGTACTTGATATGGTATATCCTAAACTGCTGAGAACGAGCCTTAATAGCAATGTCAATAAATGAAATCGTTAGCGTATTATTATTTATAGTAAATATGTACACCTTAAGTAGTTCACTGTCCCACTAGTTAACCCATTAGTTAGTTAGATAACCTAATCCGAATTCTCCGCTCTTAAAGCCAATGCCAACTCTCTTCGCAGTCTGACCCTACCTGCCCTAAATTATGTTGTAAAGAAACCTGAAACTCAATCGATACGTTTGTGACTGCTTTATGATCTGATATGGGCACTTCATGGGCTTGACTCATCCACCGATTGTAGTCGGAGAGTTATCGCGCTGCAGTCTACAGAAATATAGCGCAAAGACGATAACGGCATATCAATAGGTCTGAGGGTTCCAGCCATACCATAAGCAAAACCTGTGCCATTGACTTGTGTGTTAGTTAAGACTTGAGAGCCAAAGACAATGGACGGTTTCGGTAAGCAGTCGTGGCAGTCATAACCGTCTTCGAAGGTTCCCACTTCCGGAGATCACTAACTTGATCGATTAATCCCTTGCAGGAAACACTTGGTTGCACTACAGCAACGGCACCATCCCACAAGAAGCTGTTGTCGCCGGTCACGATTGCGATGGCGATACCATCTTTGTGGGTCGTGCCTTCTACAACAACGACCTGCTGCCGGCCAAGATAATTCCCAACAAGGGCAAGGCGTACGTGGCCTATGCGCGGGAAGAGGTTGAGCTGGAGAACTACGAGGCGCTCAGTGGCAGCAACTACGTGTGGCTGCCCGGTGCAAATGGGGAGGTGCCAGCCGGTGCCGTTCGCGTGGGTCGCAATGTCGATGGCGAAGACCTGTACGCCGGTCGTGGATATCATGCCGGCAGTTTGACCGTGGGTAAAGTGCATCCTTCTCATGGCTGCCTCTACATTCCCTTCGATTCCGAGGAGGTCAAGATCTTCGAATACGAGGTTCTGTCACGTCGCATGGAAGCGCGATAAGCACATGTCGAAATTCTATAATGTTCATAAATAGGTAGAGCTTGTACTTGTACAATAAACTTAATCTTTTGTAGAAAAAGCCGCCTTATCTTCAGTTTAGTTTGCCATAAAAAGTTTCACCTTCTGTGCGGGGTTAGTTTGAAGATGCCGTCATTTCCAGCTTTACGATCATCTTCTTCCTGTGTTTCGCAGTAATTTTGTTTGTTTGACTCACCCCGCTCCCATTATGTAGGAATTGATTGGATCTAAGGTAACAAGCTGGACGAGAACTCATTATAATAGTGTTATATATCATCTATGGAAGCCTAAGTTATCAACTTGCAGCATTTCATTAGATCTAAACTTTTAAATATAAAGTCTAACTACAATTTTGCATAATCAAAAGAAAATGAAAATGGAAAACCAATAGGACCAAGCTAAATCTATGTGCAAAGCTTAAAATACCAACAATAGAGTTTTACAAATGAGAACTGTTAATAATATTAATAATAACCATACAAATATATCATAACTATTACTACAGTTTACAACCGCTTTTTGTTGAGGATGTTTACTTTTTCATTTTTCACCAAAAAGCGAGCTTGCAATGGTTTCCGTATTATATGAGAGAATGAATCCAAAAACATTTGTATATGCTAAAACCAGAATGGAATCTTGCACATGTTTTTGATAAGATAACAAAATTTTGCTGAAATCGCTTGCTTCAAATGCAACAAAAATAAAATACTTAATCAAAGGCAAACGTTTAGGCATACTTAAGCACCTGATTGGCTAGCAACCTATAACAAGTATACTGAATTCAGATTCTTAAATTCCCACACACTCACACGTGCACATATACGCAAACACACACACAACGTACGAGTACATAAAATGAACGACCAAGCAACGTGTATAAAACATTGAAAGTTTCATGGCAAGCAATTGCTAAACATTTGTATCTAGCACATAAGAAGTTTATATTTACATCTAAGCGCAACGATCGGATAACGATAATAAGTTAACGAAGCTACTAAACTAATCGAATTGAATTAAAATTGTTTCTTTCGCATTTAAATGCGTGCGTACAACTTTTTCTAGCGCTATTTAAGGCATTAAACACGAACACACGAAACAAGTATAAACTTTTCTGAATAAAATTGCATAAATATATTGAAATTCAATATGCCTCCCGAGTTTAACTAAACCTATACGTATTTACAAACATTTTGGAACTTTGTCTAATCTAATAGAGTCTTAACATAGGCAGCATCCTCTTGTACGAACTTTTCAGCCTGTTCCTCAGGAACTTCGACTGTTTTATAATCGTCTAGACCAATTTCCTCCTCTTTCCTATGAAAATAAGAATTGGGATTAGGATTAGATCAATGTGAACTTAGCAGAAGAACTCACTTGATTAGAATGTCCACAACATTCTCACAGGCCAACAAACAGTCGCTATCCCTGCCCACCTTCGCCTCCCATTTGTGTAGTTCTCTCAGAATCTCATAGACACCTTTGGCGCGCAATACTTCGCGACATCTTCGAGTAGCACACAGTTGCAAGAGGCACTCCAACAGCATTTTCCGTAGATCAGGATCTGTTTCGCGAGTCTTGGTCTCGGGCAGGTACTACAAAAGTCGCTGATCATATGTGTCATTTGGTTGAAGCTCGAGGCTCACTTACCTGTAGCTCTATGGGCAGTTTTTCATTCTCCTCATCACTGAACTCCTCTGGTCCACACAAAGGTTGCAATATCGCAACCAATATATCGTCCTGCTCATTCAATATCACATCATGGTATACCGTATCGAAGCATATGTTTTTGATGATGCCAATGGTACCGCCTCGCCGCACCACGCTCTCCTCAAACGAGGCGAAAGGCAGCAGCTTCTCCAGCAGTCGATATTTAGGTTGGCAACAAAGCTCCCGACCACGAGGCACTTGTGTCAGATTGCAGAAAATAGGAGCCAAGTAGTGCAGCTTTGACTTTTTCTTATTATAGTCCAGTTGCGCAAATGCCTTGGCCAGCTGTTGCAGGGATGGCTCCAGCGTATCGAGTATGGGATGCACAAGAGACTCAACGCGTGTTAAATTGCTGAGCACCATGCTCCACGCATCGGCCAGCTCTGCTTGCTCGTCGCCAATGTGCTTGGCGGCTACCTCGACGATTGCAAAGGTCTGAAAAACAATTTGATTAGCCAGGGATCGTGGGATCAGAGTGTACTCGTCTTACGGGTTGAACCTGCTTCGCCAGTTCGAAGACTTTGATTGCGCCGGCTTCCTCTGCCGTCAAGTTTATCAGACTAAGCACAGCATCCTTTGCCACAGTGGCGTTCGCATCGTAGGTCAGTCCAAATATGGCCATTAGCATGTCGTCTAGCGATAGTATTGCATCCTTGCCCTCTGTACTGCCAGTCAGACCTGAATAAATGAAAAGTATTCATTGTTATTAAGGAATATGTTTCCCTTTGGCGGAGCACGTGTTGCTGTAGCGGCACTTTGTGTACATGTTGCGCGTCGTGATTGCCTGCACTTACTCAGAACGTGTGTCAGCGCAACAGCCTTAAGGTCCAACCTTTGATTTGGCTGCATAAATTGGATAAGCTCTCTCACATTGTCCATGGTTTATGTGTTTTGTTAAGTGCAGGGCGTATTTAATATTTTTTACGCTGTTTTACGATTTGCACACATTCAATAATTAATGAGTGTGACCTGAGATATAAACATTGAAAATACCGAATATTTAACATTGGGAATTTTTAACATGTGAGGTAATTTTATTCTGCCGTTAAATAGTGGAGTCTTCGTTAAGTTTAGAGAAATTAAATAAAAATAAGACGATTCAATAAAATAGGTATTAATTTAATAAAATAAACACATTACATATAGAATAATTGCAATAAACAATTATAATAACCTTTATTTTGGATGAGCACCAATTCGCAGGTTAACGAATCTGTTAAATTGAGGAGCAAACTGTTATTTGGTGGAGTTTTCGTTTAACAGTTTTGCGTTATGTTAGACGTTGAAAGAAGAAGCAGATTCGTCGTTCCACTGTTAACGCAATTAAGCATAGTAACACGGGCTGCTTGCTACGAAATTCATTGAAGTTTGCTTTTGAGAGTTAACAAATACGCGGGCATTCGAATTTGAAATGAGAAAGAAAATCCAGTTTTATTTAATATTTGTTTTTTATATAATAAGTAAATCTTAGCAACTTTTCTAAGTTTTTTTTTGTTTGCAAAGTTCAGCTTGCTTCCAGTGAGATTTTTCTTAAAAGACTTTCAGTAAGAGTTCAAAATCACCAAGGGGAAAACGCTTTTGGATAATGCAAATCGAAGAAATGCGCAGTTGCCTCGAATTGAATTTAAACTTTTGCGATTTCATTGCCAAGCACTGAGCCAGCGATAGGAAAATACCTCGACTGTTTCGAAAGGATCAACAATTGCAATTGCAAAAGGATTCGGTAAAGAGTTTCGCCTCGCCTCGACTCGCCTCTCCTTTTGGATTCTCCTGCCTTGCATGAATCCCTGAAGCGGCTTTATGCGCAAAACTTTTGCTTGTTATTTTTAATGGTCGGCAATAATCGTTAAATGTGTCGACTGTGTGTCTCCCCGCCACCCCATTCTATATCTCCTTCTGTCCCATGTGCTGCTGGAGCTGAAGCTGGAGCAACGTTCCAGTTTCTGTGTGTCGCTGGCAACGGCGACTCAGCAGAATCGCCCATTCCAGAGGCCACCCGTCTTTGAGGGGGCGTGTGCTGCTGGCAACTCAACTGAAAATTTCATTTCGTTTCGTTGCTGGCAGTGAGAAGGAAAGAGAGGAAGACATGCAGCGAGAGAGAGGGAGAGAGAGAGAGAGAGCGCAGGGAGACCGAAAACTTTTTAGACTTTTCGTCGACTTTTCGCATTTTTAGTTGCGGCCAAGTGGCAAGTGCTGGCTCAGCACCAGAGGTGGGTTGAGTAGGGAGGGGGGACACACCGCTTTGGCTAAAAGCGAACCCAGCAAAGCTCCAAATGTTCATTTCATAACCCGATTCGTGTGCTCGACTAACTGTTGTTTCATTTATTTGCGTTCTATGTAAATTTCATACGCCCACAGGCGAATCTCAAATGGGCGTGGTCGGGTGAATGCGAATCCACCTACCTGTTTGCTTGTGCCGCCCGCCAAGCCCAATGGGCCGTGGCCCGTTGTTGCTTTTATAAATATTTAAGAATTCTAATCAAGATCCAGCTGGTTGACTACGCTCCGCTTCGCTCTGTCTCATTCGGCAATGACACTTCTTCCCTGCTTCCCTGCAGCATCCGGACGACACCCCTGCCCAGGGTGACCCGGCCACCTGGGCACCCCTTTCGGAATGGCGAAAATGTCGTGTTGATTCTTTTTTGGTGGCATTTTAATGTCCTGCCAAATGTGCAATTCAAAAGCGAATTAAAGCCTCAAATATGCCATATCTGAGTACACTTTCGGCCACAGTTTGCTGACGTGCGGGCAGGTAGATAAGTGTACTATATAAGAAAGTATGTTCTGGGGAAAATGATTCAGAACTTTGAAAAAAATGAAGTACTGACGGCTACTCTCGACCAACCCGATTAAAGGCTGCGATTGGTGTTTTTAAAAAGAAAATTACTCAATCGACTCAACTTGTAAACCTGATCAAACATATATTATATATGCAGTATACCAAATGTAATCCCTTTTATAACTCCTTTTATTTCAAAAATACAATTAAAATTAAATAACTTGAATTTTATATAAATTATATCTAGTATTAATTTATTTCTAACTTCTGAATTATTTCTGATTATAACAAGAACTTGAATTTTATACCAAATCTATATAGTATAAATTTATTTATAATTTCTGAATAGTTTCAGAGAGATAATCTAGAAGCGCAAGCTCCTGTCGATAAGTTCCCGAACGGCTTTCATAATGAATACCAAATTTGAGTCACCTGTGTGTGGTCTGTGGGCTCAATTAAGATAAAAAGCAACGAAAACAAAGATGACGCTGGCTCGAAAGCGAAAAATAAAAATGGATACATGAACGTTGATTGGATTTATGAACCCGCCGCTGCTGTGAGACAAAGAAACTCGTTTGGGCCAGCCCAGGCCACTCCTCCTCCAACTTGGCCTGCTGTCGTGTCCGTCTGTCTCTGTGTCTGTTTTATGTTTTGTGTTTCTGCACTGGGACCCGTCATGGACCAATGCCAGCGTAGAGAGAGAGAGAGTCCAGCCCGGCCATAAGTTGCGTGTGTCGGCGACAGTCGCGGCACACTCAGAGGCGAAAAGGTCATAATTAACTGGTAACATGCCAGCCAATCCGAGCCACAATTAATTCCCAACATTGCAACTTGTCAGCGTTGCTCTGCTCATTAGTGCGCACTGAACAGGTAACACAGGTAACACTGGGACTGGGTCTGGGACTGGGAGTCGGACTGGGTCTGCTAGATGTATATGACAGCTGCCATGTCGCTGACATTTAAATTGATTATCCAGCGGAGAACATCGAAAACATTTACAAAGTCATTTTTTATATTTTTATTACGCATTCAAAATAATCAACTAATTAACAATTTCTTAAGAGCAATAATAAAACTGTATATATTAGTTAGCAAATTTGCAATTTATATAATTATATTAAATATAAAAAACTCATGCAAATTATTACAAGTTGCAAGACTTAAACTTACTTTAAATTACTGTATTTGGTTTAATTATTTCTGTTCTCCTATGTAGCTGGCACTCATTAAGCTTATACATATTAAGTTTAGAATTCAAAAATAAATACTAAAATAATATTATTACTTTAATTATCAGAATTAAGCTAATATTATGTTTTATATAGTTTTAAATATAATTTGTTACAATAAAAATTTGTTATAAAAAAAAAAAATTCTTTTAAGCGCTTAGTACCTGAGGATCTGAAACAATTGAAAATTATTACTTTAGATATCAGAAAATTTAAAATTGTTTTTATATTTTCCATTCAAGTCTCTTCAGATCGCAATGAATATTTGTGAATATTATAAAATACACATAATATCACATTTTGTATGCATAATTAATGATATATGTTGTATCGGCTTGTGGGGGAGTTGGGGAGAGGCGTGTGGAGTCCTTGAGTCTTTTGCATGTTCTGCGAATATTAAACACGCCAACGGCAATTTGGAAGACAAAGCGTGCGTCTTAACGATACCGAATGGCAATCCCGCACACATTTCCCGTATACAAGTATATAGTATATATAGGGAGGGAGATATCCAGCTGCAGATAGCAGGGATATGAATGCGGCCGTAAAGGTCGAACGTAAGGAACATGACACGCAAGCCAATTGAATGGCGAAAGAGTCTCAAAGAAAAGGGGTGCCCTGGCGAGGCCATCCCTACGCGGTGTCATTCATATTTATATGCATTGCCAGGACATTCAATGCTCGCACATCCCGCTCCATCCTGGCGAAGCTGCTCCAGCGCGTGTACGTGTTAATATCCCTTGTCCACCTCCTTCTCCTTCTCCTGCTCCTCCTGTGCTAAGCTGAATCAGTACAGAGCTTTGTACGACGCCCTCTCCGTATGAAATGCCGTTGCAGTTGTTGTCTTATGAGGAGGGGGTGAGCCGAGGGGACTGTAAGAGAGCTGCTACGTGCATGCAACACAATATTGTCGCTGCGTCACTGAGAGAGAGAGAGGGAGAAAGAAAAGACTTTCGATATGTTGCAAATTCATTAAAACTTTATAATCACCAGCACACATGAAAATGTGCCCGTGCTCCCTTTTCAACCCTCATAACTTTCTTGGAAACCCACCCATTTTCATTTATGAAGTCGTATTATATAGATATATTCCCAATAACAGAAAGAAAAATTCAGTTATATTATTATATTTTCTTTTACAGGATTTCATTATGAATTTACAACATTAGCAAATGAAATAGATTAAATTTGCTCAAATCATAACCGCAATATTTACAGAATCGTATCTAACATTTCTGAGTGCAGGGATATACGTATGTAGTATACAAAAAGTATCAATTAATTTTCTGATCGACTTTGAATTTCGATTTAAAAAAGATTCTAGTTTCTTTTTGTAACTGCTCACTTTTCCTAAAAAGTTGATTGAAAACAATTAAACAACATATGTATACTAAAGTAGCATATTTTTTTGCAAGATGTGTTAATAAAACATTATTTATATATCCTTAAATTATTTTGCTCAAGGAAATATCTTTAAACCGATAAAGTTTATACAATATTATTTATTTGGCATATATAATTTAAATATAATCTGCTCTTTATTTGCCGATTTAATTTTATTAGTCCTAGGCTTTAGAGGAACAATCAGTTGAAGAATATTATAAACATCCGCATCATATCAATAAAAATGTACCTGGGCTTACAGTTTTAACTACAGTTGACTTTGTCTTGACTAACCTAACTGACTTAACGGTCGTATTATAATACCTGTATTGAACTATTAAAATATTATATAGTTCCCAATACTCATTATACCCTTGCAGAGGGTATATTAATTTTAGCCAGAAGTTTGCAACGCACCTTAGGAGACATCTCCGACCCTATAAAGTATATATATTCTGAATCAGCATAAACAGAGGAGTCCAAAAATGGATGTCCGTCTGTCCGTCCGTCCGTCCGTCCGTCCGTCCGTCCGTCTGTTGCAACGCAAACTAGTCTCTCAGTTTTTGAGCTATCTTCATGAAACTTGGCATATAAGCTTCTTATTGCTGCGCGCTGTAAATAAGTCGGAACGAGCCAGATCGGACCGATATATCGTATAGCTGTCATAGAAACTATCGGCCGATTTTTGTTGTTTTTCAAGATATTGCAACAAGATTTTGCAAATCTTATTCTTATTACGTTCCTAATGTGCTGTCAAAATTGTATCAAAATCGGACCACTATAACATATAGCTGCCATAGGAACAATCGGCTGAAATTAGGGTTTTTGTATGCAAACCTGTTTTGATCTTGGAAATACAGCACATTATCAATACTTTTTAATGTTATACAGTAACCCGCCCTTAGTTTTTCCATTTAAATATCTCAGACGTTTATATTCTATTGCTGTTATAGGAACAATCAGTCAGTTCGTCTGTCTCTTGCAACGCAAATTAGTCCCCCAGTTATTGAGCTATCTTCATAAAAGTTGGTTCACAAGCTTCTTATTTCTGCCCTCTTTAAATAAGTCGGATTGGGCCAGATCGGACTGATATATCGTACAGCTGTCATGGAGCCTATCGGCCAATTTTCGTTATATTTCAAAATAATAAAGTTTCATCAAAATCGAAGTTTTATAACTTATAACGATCAACGATCGGCCTAATGAAGGTACCTGTTGCAATTTTATGAAAATCTGAGTACTATTACATATAGCTGTGTACAACTGCAAGGGTATAAAACCTTCGGCAAGCCGAAGGTAGCCTTGCTTTCTTGTTTTTGCTATACTCCTTCTATAAATACTCATAGTTTTTTGCCACACATTTTACTAATAATTATAGTTCGCTTGATCCTCCTTATTCTGAATATTTATTTATTTATAGTTGACTATGATCAGTCAAATCAGAGTAAAATGTTAATAATAAATGTAATAAAATAAAAAGGAAATTATAAATATCCTCAATAATATGTATATATAATTTTTTGCATATTCAGGGTAACCCTGAGTTCTATGCTATACTCAGGATATTCCATTAAAGTTTCATCAAAGTTGTAGAAGACTTGTCGTATAATTATTGCATAAAAATGCAATTAGTAATTCAATTAGAATAATACGTTGTTGTTTTTCTGATGTTACCCTAAATACAAATGGGATATTCTTCAGAGCTTTCTTCACTTCATGTGTGGAGTGTAACGACCCTCGGGGTAATAATTTCAATTACCACATGAATATGGATGCTCGTGTATATTTTTTATTTTCGAGTGCAATTTTAAATTTTCCATTTCATAATTATGTTTATGCAAATGTGATGTGCACACACACACACACACACACAAAGTGGACTTGACTTGGCATGCATATGTGCATACATATATAGTAGATATAGTATACTATATATGCGTGCGTGTGTGTGTGTGCCTGGCAGCTTCTGGGTAGAATATAATTTTCGTTTTTAATATGCTCTCGCATGCCCGGAGTTTGTGCATTAAATTTATTTATTGGCGCAAATATTGGATCGCACGCCAGTGGCTTCTCTCCTTCCCCTGCTCCTCATCCCCCTCCTCCTGCCACCTTCCTGCAGCCCGACGGCATTTGCATTATGCGGCATGTGGCAAGCGGCATGTGGGTTGAGTGGGCGCGCAGCAATATAAGTGACAACTTGCACTCTGCTGCGGCACACTATATACCAGATGTTACGCCCCGACTTTATATATATACATATATATACATATATAGAGCATTGTACAGCAGAAGATTCCTGAAGATGTCGAGCGAGCCGAATGTTCTAGTCGCGCTGCAGCGCAGACTGAAAGTTGAAGCTGAAACCGAAGCCGAAGCTTCTCAAACTTCTGCGCACAGCACTGTGGCAGAGGAGGGTAGGGGGTAGGAGGTATAGTAGGGGGCGTGGTAGGGGAGGGGGCTGTTGCCTGTTGTTTGCTCAAATGGAATTTCCAAAGTCGTTTAGCTCCTTATTTTTCTCGTTTCGCTTTTCTTAAATGCCATTTTTTTCCATTTCGTGCGTCCGCATTGAGACAGCTGCCGGAAGCTGCCTCCTCTGCCTCTGCTGCTGCCTCCTCTGATGCTGCTGCTGCTGCTGCTGCTGCTGCCTCTGCCTTCGGGGGTGGCTGTGCGGAATTCCTGAGTGGAATAATAGCCAGAGCGAGAGCCACAACATGGCTGCCCGACCCACCCCTAAGGCAGAGCGGCGCTGCCATTTGTTTGCTTTGCCGCATTTCTTTGCCAGCTCTGCCAACTGTTTCTTCTTCATCAGCAGCAGCAGCAGCAGGAAGAGGAGGAAGTGGAGGAGGAGCAGCAGGAGCAGCAGCGTCTTCGGCTCTTTCTTTGCCCCGGGAATGCCATTCGAATAGTTTGCTTAGGTTCATTTTCCCCTTGCCAGGCAGGCAGGCGGGCAGAAGGCAGATCGCTTGCGGGATGAGTACAACGGGAGTGGGAGGAGGAGTGGCAAGTCGGGGTTGGGGGGTTGGAGTGGGAGCAAACTGGGGGATGAGTGCAAGAGCACGGCCATTGTTGCCAGAGTGTGCGCTCGTAAATAAGATTTATTGCGAAGACGCGCGCGTTTCTTGCTCTTGCCTGGGCAAACAGAGGGGTAGGGAAGAGGGATGGGATGGGGGCACGTAGCAAGTAGCATGGCGCAGCAGCAGCAGCGGCAGATTCCATTTGGCCAGGCTGCGTCCCCAGCCAAAACCGGCAAGGAAGGAAATTGGGTTTGCTTTTCCATTTCCCGTGCCGCCACTTGGCCTCAGTCTTGGCAGGCTACACAGCTTACTAAATTGCTTTTGCATGGTTTGGAATGAGGGAGCAGGCTGGAGGGAGTTCTGGCGTCCTGGTGTGGGAGGAGAACTCAAGAAAAATTACTTCGTTCGCAAAGACAAAGATTGCAGCTGTGTGTGTGTGTGTGTGTGTGTGTGTGTGTGGGTAGATAGCAATACCCTCTCGCATTCCCATATCACATTTCTCACATCTGAGACTAATGCGATTGTATTTTTTGAGAGTTTTTCTAATTTGCATTTAATTTTTCGCAGCTGTTGCCTTCGGCCGTGTTGCCTCCTCCTCCCCCTTCCCTGCTCGCCTAATTTCGCCTTTAAGTCGTTAAAAATTCTGAAAACGTTCGCTTAAGTTTAATGATGCCTCACATTGAAAGATAAACATTGAAATGGTTCCCCGGATTAAGTGCCAGGCACTTGGTATGCAACAGGATGTCGCTAGGTGGCGTTTGTGTGCGCTCGGCCGCCCATAAGTGCGTAATCGTTTGTATCTTGTACGTGTGTAGTGCGAATAGTTTGAACGTGTGTTAAGCTTACTGGAAATTTAATAAACTCTATAAAAGTAAAAGATGGGATATATCTAAAAATCGCATATGAAAGTTAAAAAAAAAAAACAAAGATTGGAGAGTATTCGTAACTTATATAAAAGAGAAAGAACACTTTTTTGACATGCCGAAATCATAGAAATACATCTCAGATTTATATATAGAATATGCATAGTTCTAAGATTATTTGTATAACTTTTATAGTATACATAGTAAATAATTCTCAAATGGAAAGATTTTATTTACGCTGTTCTTAAATATAATATAGGTTTTCTTATAAAACCCATATTTTAAAAGGATTTCAAATTAGTATAAAGTTGTAAAAGCATACTATATAATATATATGAGAAAAGATATCTGTTGTTATCTCTATTGCAGTATCTAAGAAAAATCGGCCCATTGATTTTTTTTCAGCTCTAAGATATTACGGATCAACGAAGATAGCTTGAAAAGACAAGTAAACGGATATGTTCTTGTCTCTATGTCTCTACAGTTGATGCGAAATGAGAATATACACATATCCTTTATTAAATCGGAGATATTCCTTAATTTATAACCATCTGCTCTTATTTAACATACCCTCTGCAATTCTATAATAATCGAACTCTTCTGCGAGCTAACCTCATGTTAGTCTTGAATATTGTTACTCTTATTATATAAATAAATATTTTATTATATTTATATGCAAGGTTACAATGATATAATACACAATTTACGCACTCAGTACTTTCTACTCATAATTTTTCTGCGAATCTTCTCATCAAGGACAATTGCTTGTGCCTTGTGCACTTATTAAATGAAATGAGACTAGTAAAAATGTGACCAAGGTTAATTGCTTGGGGTGTTAAAAAACACAAAGCCGTGCTGGGCATATCATAGTTCACGGTTATTTGCCTCAGCTGCCTACCTTGCGCACATTAAATCGTAGAAACGTTAGAAAAAACGAACGAAACAGGTACGGAAGATAGACAGGATAATGGAGATGACCTTCTGCAGGATCTCGCCCTGCGAATCCCATATACATCTATCAGGCATGTGCCATTTGCTAAGTGTAAAAAATAAAATAAAGAAGGAGAAGAGCAAACAGAGGAACTAAATATTATAACATGCGCGCGCGAACATTTCTGGAATTTCCCACAAGACCCATACGGAAAAATCGAATCCGAGTCACGAACTGCCGAAATGCCAAGTGGGTTCTGTGTGAGGGCTCTGAGGGCTCCAACTACCTGGCCCCGTTTCCACTTGGCTTGCTTGGTTGCCGCATATCGTTTTGGTATTTGCGCAGTCTCAGCCTCGTTCTTAATCTCGTATATCGCCTGGCGGCGAATGTGGGATGGGTGTGGGCATGGTCCTACAGCAGCTACTATACCATTATAATAAACAACGAGGCGGCGGCTCCGGTATCGCGTATCGCGTTCGTATCTTCGGATGTCCTTTTCCCATCGTTGGCTGAGAGAAAAGTCAAACCGTTTTTTTTCCTTTTCCTTTTCCCTTTTTATTTTTTTCTTTTTGGCTTTTTGTGTTTTATTTTTTTTTTGCGCCTCACTCGGCGCCTTATCCCTTTGGGGATTTTTGCACCATTAACGTAAATTGCTTTTTTGGGAAATTATGTGTACCCCGTACACAGAAGCTTTAATGTTTTGTAAATTCACATAAGGAAACCATTATCACCTGAAATATGAAAGCAATTTTCCTGCATCCTTTCCACTTGTGAGTTCTCTTTCCCGATTCCGTTCTCCTTGTTTTTTCTTGTCCTTTTCCCTTGGCTCGCTTATTCTGGTATTGCGGGGTGCCGACTACACTTGGGACTGTCCACAGTATTGCTCGGCAAAATTTAAAATGGTTCCTCAGATTTTGAACTTGTTCTATAAAGGCAACTAAAATAACTTTATACAAACTGAGATTATAATGAAAAGCGTATAAATATTTTAATGATAGTACTAATTATAAAATTATATTATATTGTATAATTTAATAATGTATTTAAATATTAATTTTAAATGTAACTAGATTTTTGCCTCATTAGGCGAAAAGATCTAGCAATATTTCAGCTAGCTTAAAACTACTTTTTTGAAACTGACAGTTTGAGTTGAGATGTAATCGAGCGATATATCGCATTTTGTGAATTTTTTCAGATATTTTGACTACTTTTTCCGATCTCTTTATATAAGCTTCAATTGAATATAGTATATCATATATAATTTATTCAGCGATCAAGAGTGTATATAGGATTTACGATTTCAAGGATGTTTCTAATATTGAAACAGGAAAAAAAGAGAAACCTCTTCTATAAGTTGATTCATGTAAGAAAATTCAATTTCAAGAATAAATTGAGCCCTTTTCAAGGCTAAAAGCTTCTCAGCTTTTAGAGCCTTCTAGGACACGGCGTGCTCCACTTACTTATAATCCCAAGAATAGTTTGATTATGATAACGATTTATATACTGCCTGGTATAGTTGAGTTGACCTCGACCGAGTGCCAATTTAGGGAAGCGCAACAACTGGATATGCATCTGAAGCAGGTTAACCCATGAGGGAGGGGGGTGAGCAAGACAAGAATGAGAAGTCAAGGCAGGACGAGAGCAGAGGGGCAGAGGATGCAAAGCAGGGGCGGAGCATTGGCAATTGCTAGGAACATGGTGGTATCGTGTCGCTGACGCTATTTCGGTGGCCATAACAATTCTCGTAATACTTCGGGCATCCCCGACTAAACGATAATCGCGCGTAAATGCCCCACTAAAATCAATACGACGACCATAGCGAAAAGGACGCGACTGTCGAGGACGAAGATGAGCACGAGGACGATGTCGATGCCGATGCCGAAGACGATGTGCACAAGAACGTGGATGCAGACCGGGTACCAATCTCTGGCTCTGGCTCTAGCGAGTCACACTCAGTTTCACCTTCATTGGGCGTCTTGCCATCCTGTTCCCCAGTTCAGCATCGCCAACCTCCACGAGAAACCCACACCAGGCAGGGAGCGTGGGCGTTTATGCACATGCGCTTCCAAGTACCTTTTTATTCGCGTCTTTCTGCCTTCTTCTTGAGCTTGTTTTTTTTTCTCTTTTCATTTTCATTTTTCATTCGCCCCGCTGCGACGACGAGTCAGCGCAACTCAAGCAAATTGAGACCATTTTCGTTTTTATCGACGAAAGGATTTAAGCATGTTCGAAAGTCAATTAAGTGCAGCTTTATATTGATCTATTATAGAGTTTAACGATAAGTTTGCCTTATAAAGTAATTCTAAAAATGTATAACAATTTTATGCAATTTTTATATTATTCGGAATGTATTTTACAGGCAGGAGAAAATATGTGAGAGCTCAAAGAGTATACTTCCTAAGAGTATACATCCTAATCAATTTTTCCTTCTGTTCATTCATGTGTTTGTATGAGCGTCTAGATCTCGGGAACTATAAGAATCAGAGCTACTAAATTTTATTTTTTATTTTATTCCTAGATATTGTAACGTTATAAAATTCTTTCACTTCACTTTTCAAACGTAATTTTAAAACTTTTATGTTCAATTTTTTAATCTATTATAAGCACATAATTAGTACATTCTGAAAAATTAAAAGTTACATGTATATTTAAAACCCATGTAATTATGTCAATTAGTTATTCTGAAAGATTTGTATGATTTTAAGCAGACAAATTCTTATCATGTTTGTATACAAAGGATCTAGGATAGAAATAACATTTTTAATTGCTTATACTAACAAGCTATTTATTTAAGGATATTTAAAAAAAGAAAATTACAAATATAAATTGAATTGAATTAAGTATAATTTAAGTTAGAACTAAGAATATTAAAATTAATTTTTTAAAATGTATACGTATTTAAATTATTAGAGATTATTTTATTAAAATGTTTTACATTATTTTATTGTTGAATCATTTAATTTAATAATAATTATTTAATAATAAGTTTTTCTGATTTTATACTTATGTGGCACTATAAAACAGGATGCGTTGTTAGGTTATAGTGATTGAAACTTATGCCCCACTGCGGGGAGGTTCGTTAGAGTGGTGTGGCAGCTTGGCCAATTTATGCCTCGTGGAGCGTCGTGCTGCAACTGGACATGCAACTGGACAATTGCACAGTCGCATAAATATTAATTTGCATCTTATTAAATGATTCAAATGATTCACATTAGTCGCAATTTATAAAGACATCGTTGGGGTACTACTCCACATATAAGTCGCATGTTGTTGAGGATGCTGTGTGTAATTAGAATACGCTTAGCAATTAAATGTTTAATCAAATCAAGACACCTGTCGCAGTCTTGGCTCTACTATACACACACTGTGCATACCTGTCGCCGTCGCCGTTGCCTTCGCCGTTGCCGTTGCTGTTGCCTCCGCATTGGCTGCTTCCCACGAGCGTCGCGACGACGCCGCATGCAAATCGGACCAGGGACAAACGGTTGACATTTTGTGGCCGCAGCTGAGCGACAAATATACGAGTTGCCATAAAAATAGTTTATGGCTTTTAATTACGGCCTCAGCATGAGGTCTGCCAGCCCGAAAGGCCTCTGAGCGTGAGCAGAAGCCAACTCACTTCTGAGCAGCAGCCGCGATTGGTAGAGCACCGTCTTGGTTGCAGTGTGTGTGTGTGTGTGTGTGTGTGTGCTGCCTGTAGGATCCATCGAGCCTGCTTTTGTTTCTGTTCGGTTATTTATCGGTTTTTTAAGCCACCATTTTTGTGCCTGCGCCGACTTTGTAATTTCCTTGAATTATATCTCAATTCATTCCCGACAATAAATTTGATAAATTTCTCATTTCGTATACCTGCTGCATTTCTCGAACGGATCGCCATGTTGGTGTTGGTTCAGAAGGGACAGCAGCGTGCGTGAGGGTGGGTGCAGCTTCATAAATTAATGGACAGCGCAACGGCCACGTATTCCAGCAAGCAGCAGCAGGGCCAGCCAGGGCTGCAGCTGATTAAAATGTTCGGCTCGAGTTCCTTGATCGTTAATTACGATAAGAGAAATTCAATTTGAAAGTATAATGCCATCGAAATGAATCGAAAATTAATTACAATCAATATGAATATGCAGCGACTGAAATGAATGACATTCACATTCTTGAACTGAAACATCGTGCAGTAATTGAAATATAATTCGAAATATATTTATATTCTTAATTGCAGTAACTGAAAATAATGAAAATACTAGAGTATATTACACTCTATCACTATAAACAGTATAAAGTATGTACTATGTAAATGTTTATCACAACTTCTATAGAGTCAGATAAAGTTGCTGCCTTTTTCTCGAAAATCAATTTGTTTTTAAAGAACAACTGCGGGAAAAATTTAACAATTGCCAGATTATTTTCTATAAAAATTATCTCTAATATGGAAGATAGCTTCACATAACATTTATTTATGTAAATATGAAATCCGAAAGTTAAGAATTTAATCCTGCGCTTTAGAATCGCATATAATCGATTTGCGCAAGCGGTGGTCGTGATACTTAAGATTTGAAATAAACTTCAGGAGCTTTTATTATACAGCAAACTTCCTGCCAAATTTAATATTTTCAACTTTTATAATAGCTAAGATCTGTGCGTTCACAAGAATATATATTCTTCTACTCTTTCTGCCATTTCCTAACCAATTTTCCATGATCAAAGAGCATTAAAAAACAAAATGCGTATCGCACTGCTCCTATATATTCTTTTCAGAATTTCAGGGTATATATAAGCAATCAGTATATAACAAATTGCTTCTCTATCTGATTGACACATCAAAGCTACATCGAATCGAATTTTAAAGGGTAGTTAAGACATCCGGAAAAACAAACAAAAATAATACTGATGAAATACCATCGATTTTATACTCATTCTATACTGAATATGATGCGAGCGGTTAAATGGTTAAATATGATATACTCGATTTCGTTTTGATTCTCGAACATGTTTATGGATATGTTTGTATATGTAGTATATATGAAAATGCTCTCAAACTATTTTATTTCAGAATTTGTTTGCTTTTAATTTGTTCTAAATTTGTAGTTATTTTTTTTTTTATCTATTTATTTATTTTATGCATGTCTTTTAAACTGCCGACTCCATCGCAATGCAATCACTATTAATTCGAAAGAGACACTCCAAGTTCCTTCGTGAATGCACGATTGCCGTATTTAGCCTGACCTGTGTATTCTGTTTCGGTACCACCCTGAGCTGGCCATTGCATGCTAGGTATATTTTCAGAAGGGAGAATGACTTTGGATTTTTAGTACCGTCGAATCAATGGGTATTCGTAGCCACATGCCTACCCCTCGGAGCTACCATCTGCTGTCTGCCAGTGGGGTCGTTGGTGGCCCATCACGGCTGCAAGTTCGTGATGTACCTGCAAACGTTACCCTACATTGTCAGCTGGCTGATCTTGATAAATATGTCGAACATATATCTCATGTGTTTTGGTCGCTTTTTGCAGGGTATGTGCGGAGCAGTGGTCTTTGTGACAATTCCTGTATATACCCTCGAAACGTGTCGCCATCGGGGTACCATCGGCTGCCTGTTCTTCGGCGCGCTCATCTATGGCTCCTTCCTGACATACTATCTGACTGAAATTTACGATATTCAAACAGCGAGCAAAGTGAATCTCTTTCTGGTACTCATGAATCTGTGCCTGCTGCCTTTGCCGGAATCTCCCAGTCATTATGTACTTCACGACAATATACAGAAGGCAGAAGAATCGCTTGGTTGGATCTATGGTCGAAATAATACGGATGAAGAGCTGGCTGAACTATTAATACTCTGGGCGGACAAGGAGCAATATAAAAATGGCATCTGGCAGACACTGCGGGAATCCAGAGATGCCAAACGGGGCTTGATAAGAGCAGCGATACTTGCGCTATTGAATCACCTATGCGGTGGCTTATTCTTCTTTATCGATCATGATGATCTGCTTCATTGTCTTAGCGAGGCGAGAATAAGTCATTACGGCTATGGCATATATATAGCCATGTCCTGCGGTCACCTAGTCTGTTTCCTGCTGATCGACCGAATCGGGCGGCGTCCCTTGATACTCATCTCCTCCATGCCGATGTTTTTCTCGGCGGTGTTGCTCACCTTCTGGTTTGAGTGGCCAGGACACAGCCGGCTTTGGGGCCATTATCCATACAATTGTCTACTGACCTACACCGCATTCTTTGCCATCGGCATTGGCCCGATGACCTTGATATTAAGTATGGAGTTGTTACTGCCTTTGGTGCGTGTCTCCGGCAATTCGATAATTGCATTAATCTGCTGGCTTCTGTTTACCATAACGCATACATCTTTTGAGCTCTATGATGTCGGGCACATGGTATATCTGGCGATGTTCGTAGGAGCTACGCTGAGCTTCACGTATACCTTATTGTTTTTGCCCGAAACGAAGTCCGTGTCGTTAGAACGGATTCAAAGGAGGTTGGTACCCAGCCTGGATGCCTTGGGGTCGTCCACTACATCATCGAGTGAAAGTTTTTCTGAATTTGATTAAAATTATTTATATTTTTTATACTCCTGCCCCTCTCTATGGTCTCTGCAAGAACTCCTGGGTTGGTTCAAGAGGTTCAGAGTTCAAGCGTATATCGGATGTGCCTTACACATCTCTCTCTCTCTCTCTCTCTGCAAATATTTATGCGAATTTGATAGCACTAATGGGCCATTAAATGCGTACGCAAATACACACACGCACACATACAGCGGCAGGGTGTCCCTGTGTCCCTGTGTGTGGGTGAAAGATGAAAATGTACCTAAGCGAATCTAAATGGCATCAGGGGCACCGAACATGCAAAATCATGTACTCGTAAATCTCCTTAATGCCAACGGCCCCCAGGCCAAAGACAGTGTGAGACACTGCACGGGCGGGTGAAGGGCATCATGGGGAGTGTGTGTGTGGGAGTGGGCGGGGAGTGGGGAGTGGGAGTGGGAGTGCCAGGTCCGACTTCGACCCGCCCACACGTAATCACATGGTAGATGTTTGTTTACTCCCGCACCGAGCAAGGCGGCCTCGCAGTCGCAGTAATGAAACCGGGTGCGAGTGTGTGTATCTCCCTCTCTGTGTGTGTGTATGTGTGTAGAGGGGAGGTGTGTGCGTGTAAGGTGCTTTCGAATACGTATTACGTAACTAACGAAAATTAACGTTAATAGCTCTGGGTATCAAAATAATGGCAGAAGCTCTGCAGCCAGTTTCCCCTCTCCACACTCCGTTCTCCACTCTCCACCCATCTCTGCCATGCTGGGGATTGCAGATTGGATGGGTCGACATCGAAACGGGAGCTGGAGCGGTTACCGTATAGCCTGTATAAATTGCAAAACTCATTCCAGACTTAGGCAAAACGTGAAAATATTGTTACGACCTCTTGTGTTTCCCCAGAATGCCTCCGATGATGCTGCCCAACTGCCTCAACTTTGGTAGACCGTTCCGCCCATTCGAAATAAATTACGAATTACTTGTAAAATTACGATACTTCTGCACTTAACTAAGAAAAGTGAAGACGCGATTTTTAACGAACCTTACTAAGTCTTGTATATTCGAATATACCATAAATTACAATATATACAATATTTTATTAATTAGATATTTCTACACTCTGCATATAAAGCTGAAAGTATTTTGTAGGATTTAGTTTTCATTTTATCTTGATCAGTGTCAACAGTCAAATCGATAAAGCCATATATGTCTGTATGATCTTTTAAATCTCCACTATGATAAAAGCTAGGGCTTCTAAATTTGGTAACAATGTATCATTTTATTTTACCCAGATCAACCACGCCTTAGGATTCGGCCACGCCTTCATCTGCCTCTGAAAATCAAAAATTATATCCGTTTGTATTATGATCACTTAAATCTTAGCAATTATAAAAGCTAGAGCTTCCAAATTTAATAAGAATATGTATTTATATTGTACCCAGATCAAGTGTGTCTTGAAATTTGGCCACGCCACCCTGATACTTCGTAAAAAGTATTGATATTGAAAAACAATATCGAATAGCAAAAGTAATTTTAAGGCTATGTCTGCAAGTATAGATTTATAAGCGCAGAAAATACTCATATAACAACCAGTTGGGTAGCGGGTTTACTACACACTCGAGCACCCTGGACCTTTTTCTTTTACTTTATAAAAATATCACTGCAAACTTAACGTTGACTAATTTGTCTGAGTCTGTCAACAGATCTCGTATCACAGAGAATTTTCTGTATTTTTTTAGTTTTTTTTTTACATCAAAATGTCGGCTCTCACAAACCAACCAATATTTCCATCGATATTATATCAAAAGTCGGGAAAACAATACGAGGCCGCTATTATCAGTACGATTGGTGTATTTTGCTTTGGCACCGCCATCGGTTCGGTCATACAGGAACAGAGATCAATCTTCAGATACACCGAATACAAGTTAGCAGAGACTATGCCGTGGGAGATGGTGAACGCGTTCCTGCCGTTGGGCACTACCGTAGGCAGTATACCCATGGGAATATTTATGAAGTTCTTTGGCTGCAAGCCCCTGATGCTGCTTCAGTTCGTACCCTGCCTCATTGGTTGGACCCTGATGATATTTTCCCAGTCCATATACATGCTGTATCTGGCTCGGTTTCTGCAGGGCATATGCGGAGCTGCAGTCAGCGTGGCGGTACCTGTCTATGTCCTGGAGATAAGCAGCCTCGGGAATCGCGGTGCCTTGGGCAGCCTCTTCTTCGCAGCCCTCATGTACGGCGTGTGCTTCAGCTCCCTGATGATGACCTACATCGCAGTGCCCATTGTGAATACAATCAACCTACTGTTGACACTGCTCTCCCTCTCCGTGCTCATAGTGCCCGAGTCACCCGTCTATTACACGATTCGTGGCAACCACGACAAGGCGGAGGCCTCATTGCGCTGGCTACAACATGTGAATATCACCGAAATAGATATCGCACTGCTCTGCAGGGTGTCGACTGAGGGCGCCTTTAGCTTCCGCGATAGATACCGTGTTCTGTTCACAAAAGAGGCTCAGCGAGGATGCTGCAGAGGGACCTTCCTGCTGATCGTGTACCAGGCCTGCGGTGGCCTTGCCACAATGAGTGGGCTGATCGACCTCATGGATAAGCTGCCAGAAAGGACATATAAGCTGGCTCTGGGGGTCACGGTCATAGCTATAGTTATTGGTCATTTGCTATGCTTTTTTCTTATCGATCGGATCGGTTTTCGTCTGATGTTGTTAATATCCTGCAGTATTATGACTTTGAGTACAATATCTTTAGGGTATTGGTTCCAATGGATTAAGAATCGCGACTTGGGATGGGGAGCAATATTCAACGGAGCATTGTTTGTAATGGCCCTCTCGTCGGGCATCGGCCCAATTAGCTGGATACTCCATGTCCAACTGGTGATCGAGGCTATTCGGCCCTACGGATGCAGCCTCTCAGTCATGTACAGTTGGCTCGTTGTCTCCTTAATGCTCGTATGGCAAAGCAAAAGCGTGGCCGACATAAATATCATATTTCCAATTATAATTTTCTCAATATTGGGATATCTGGTTGTGCTCTTATTTGTGCCCGAAACGAAGGCACTTACCACACACCAGATCCAGTACTTATTATCTAAATACATATATGATGATGGTTCATCTGATTCCTCTGGATAACTTTGTTCCAATAAAAACAAAAAGTGTTTTTAAATAATCTTTATAGAGAGAGAGGGAGAGAGAGAGACAGTCGATTATGAACGCACTAACGATTCAGCAGAAATTAATTTAATTAATTTGTTTTTAAATTAATTTAGATGATTAAGAACAGATTATTTATTTCAAAACCAAATTCAGCTTACTTTTTGTCATTAAAGTTTTTTGTGTTATGTTCATATTGAGTAGTTTAGATTTTGACTGTCTGTACCTCCATATATAGTATGAAAGCTAAGGGAAAAGCTTTTCAATTTTTATGTAAAGAAAAATATATCTAAAGCCAGAATATGGAAATAATTTGAAAGTATAACAAGATTAAAAAAGATTTTAAATAAATTTCATATTTTTAAATATTTTATTCGTGATGGCATTCTATAAAGTTGACCTTTTTAATTAAGTTTGGACAGAATATACTACGTAGATTGCAGGTACTGTACGGGTTCTTTGTCTTCTAAACCTTTGGCGAAAATTAAAATATCCTTTGCAGAGGATATTTTGTCTTTAAACTGGTTTATATTACTCAGAGTTCCGACTTAAAAGAGCTTTTAATTAAAATATATAGCATTCAAACTGGCTGCCATTTTCAACAAAATTAAAATTTCAATTTTCGATCCGAGAGTCGAGCAATTCTGCTGCAGCAGGGTCCTGACTGGGTCTCTCTCTCTGTCTCTCTCTCCCTCTCTCTGGGTATTTACTCCAATATTCTGGTGTACTTCGTGTGCGTGTGTCGTTAATTTTTATTGGACAGCTTTTGAGATCCTTCTCGCATTGAAATCGAATGAAATTCAGTTGGTTGTTTGCTTGTTGCTGTGGCTGATACGGTCTCCAGGGAGGGCAGGGCGTGAGGTGGAATGTGTGGGGGGTGGAGAGGTATGGACGGCCATGTGAGGGGATGCTATGGGATGGTACTGTATGTGATAGGGGTTCATGTTCGTGTTTGTGTTTGTGTTTGCGTTTGACGACGACCAAAACGCAATAAGCAGTTAAAAAATACTCGTAATTGCACCGGGAGCCATCCCATTTGAAACTCCTATGGTTCATGCTCCATGGGAGTTGTTGTTGTTGCCGTTGCTGCTGATGTGGAACGTGCGCAGTGGCATCGACAATGGACAACAAAAATGGAGACGACTGCACTCGACTATAAAATACCTTGTACACAATTTTGAAATCACAGAATTATACTATTCAGAAAATAAGCTAAGGGTTGGATATACACATTCATATTGTCATATTCTGAGTGAGAAAAAATATATAAAATACATAAAAATACATTCATATTAATACCATATCCTGAGAGATAAAAAATATATAAAATACATAAAAATATATTTGTTTATACGCATTAAATTTCAATGTGCGTTCTCTACATATTTTGGAAAGCAGAGCACAGTAGTAAAGTTTAAGGATCCTTAAAAAGTCTATTTACAAGTACGTATGAAAAGACAAACCCGCATACAGTATAATGCAGCCCAAACCAACTTATCCCTTAACCCAAATTTTCCAGCTAACATAACCATTTCTGATCAATTTCAAAATACAGGGTATACGAAAAAAAAACGATACTCAGTGGAGTCGTTTCTCGAAAAATTCATGCATGTAAAAATAAAATTGCTTTGTGTGCTGCCTGCCAAAGATTCTATGCATATTATTGGCCAACTCGAGAAGAAATACGTTCTCACAGCATCTGCCAAAACTTTAAGAAACTTTAATTTTCCGCCTTAAGACTTTAAAAGTCCAGAAACTGCGAGAGGCCAAGATCGAGCACGGACGATGATGTGATTGTGTGTGTGTGTGTAGGAAAATGTAGACAAATTATTATTATGGTTCAGTTAATGGTTTTTTTTTTCTAAAATATCAGCAGCATTTGCTGTAATTTGCGAAAGGAAAAGCCCCGAGTCGTAATGGTATACGTGTCCTTAGAATTTTTCTCGAGGTTTGCTATTGCCCTAAAGCATTGGCTTAGCTCTGAGATATGAGATATATGAAATGTGTAAAGAATAAATAAGTTTGTACAATAGTACCTATATATTTATTAAACTTATATATTTTATTTTAAATTGTTACAATAAATTAAATAAAATGTATATAAATTTGTAGGTGAATTCAGTTCTCGTTTGTAGTTTTTTTTAGGGTATTCAGAGTTCGCTTAGTGCCTGCTCTTTTTTCCAACATTCTCTCTCTCTCTCTCTCTCCCCTTTCGCTGTGTGTGTGAGAGAGTTTTCTTTTTGTCCGTTCGCTATTGCCGTAATTTTGTTTGGCCGTGAGCGAGGAGGGACTCGCCTCGTGCTGCTGTTGTTGTTGTTGCCGCTGCTGCTGCCCTTTTTTGCTGCCCTTGTTGTAGTTGCTGTTGTTGTAATTATAATGGGCTAGTGGCAACGCTGGCAACTCTGGCGAAATGTTGCTCAAATGGGTTCATATTTTGACGTTTAATGTAGCGAAAATGAAGCGAGGATTTATGAAATGCGCACGTTGCCCTCGCCGGGCAATATCGAAATGGAAGCAAATACACAGAAAAATCCTCCCTGGTTCCCCCTTGTCCAAAACGATGGCAAATAGTGCAAATCAAAAATCAATTGCATTATTAGACATCGTTCCGAATCAGAGGGGCGTACAAACAATAGAGTCTCAGACTCAGTTCAGATGATACTGTCTCGTATGTCTAGACATTGTCTGCCTTAATTATGGCTTTAATACCGTTAGCTAAGGATCTACAGCTTGAGCCAGTTTTTCATCTCGTCTCTGGAGTCTGTCAGGTGGCACCCGGTGCCCTTTATGGGCAGTTGAAAATGATGAAAATACCATTTCTGTGCCAGCCTAAATATGTCTAATCGACTGTTTCGGGCACTTGACGGCAGCAGTTGCTCGTCTATGAATTCCCCGGCAGCACTCCAGAGATTTACCCCTCCATCGACCTTCCGCCCCTTGGTTCGGTCGGTCTACGCGTCAAGGGATCAAGCAAATTGCGAAAACTATGTGCAAGATGGGCTGTTATTGCAGCAAAAACGCTTGTAATGATGACTCTGAGTGCCGTTTCCTTGAGTGTATTACCTATAAAAAATTTATACAAAGCTGCTGCCAAATTACCCGTATACAAAGCAAAGGCACCACCCCTAGTCAAGGCAAGAGAACCAGACAACCAGAGCAGCCCAAATAGATATAGCCACCTCATCAACTTCACCTTGGCCGTGTGCGATAAGGAAACTTCGACCCAGAGCGTCGCTTGCCTCTTCTTCTTCCCTTCAGATAAAATGCAACATTAGATTGCTGATTTTTTTCCACTTCTCCTGCAGGAACAGGACACCCTTGTAGATGTCTGCAAAGTCTCGGTTCATTAGGGTGGCTAGCCCAGGGCCCCGTACCAATGGGGTTTTTTTTTCTAGGAACAATCAAGCTAAAGTGGCTCAGCTTGTTGCTATCTACAATTATTTATTTATGCAATTAATGCAATGATCCTTAATATTTTAAATGATATATGGTAATTAGTAATGTAGGAAGTATCTCTATTTATTCCAGTTATTGAACAATGTATTATTTTATTAATTGCACATTCAGATGTTATTAAAACTATATTTTCTGCATACACCTACTATACATTTAATATATAATAATTAATTTTGTATTTTATTTAATTTTATAATTAATAAAAGGGATTACCTCCTTCTTATGATTTTATCAGTTGTAGATTCGGAAATATTTAAAGCTCTCTTATCTGCATACAAATATCATAAATTAAATAGTTTTATAATTGTTATTGCTTTGGAAGATCTAAGAAATATATAGTAAGACTAACATTTACCCATTTCATACAAATTTTTAGAAAGATATACCCAATTATTTGAGCAAATCATTTATGAATCTTAAATATATTTTTGTGATATATTTACATATATGTGTGTATAAAAATATAATATATAAAGTACAGATGAATATTTTATAACTTGTTTTTTTTTTTTTAATAGAATATTCTGATATTTTTAAAGCTCTCTATGCTGTACACACTTATTATAAATCGAATAACAAGTTTTTAGCAATTTAAGATATTACCTTTTTCCCCCGGTTGATTAAACTTTATAGAAAGATCTGCCAACTCTTTCCATGCCAACGGTCGAGGGGGCAGGGCATCAATTCCCATTTGAGAGCTGAAAATAACGAAGAAAAACCCCTGAAATTTGCGATGTTTAACGCGGCTTGTCCTGCTGCTGTGTCCCGCTGGGTCATCCCTTGGCGCTCGTAGTTTATGTTTACGTAGAAATTAAAATAAACGCCGGAATGAGATTTATGCCATGTTTGTATTAAGCCGCTGTCCACGCGGCCAAAGAGCAAGCCAAGGACGCAAGGCAACACAGTCGAGAAAGGAGAAGCCAACGAAACCCACCACCACCGCGAGAACGACATCGACGTCGTCGTGGCCTGCGCCGGGCGGCCATCACGGCTCTGTGGTGCAATTCAAAGCCATTTGGGGTGATATCCATAATGGTTGAATCGCCCGCTTTGTGTTTGCTCACTTGCTGCTCCTGCTCCTGCTGCTGCTGCTGCTGCTGGTGGTGGTTCGTTTGCACCGGATTTAAATTCTAATCTAACGGACTCAACTGCGCAGACCGCGTCGCGCGACTCTCGCCGACTCATCCGACTCATGGCGGTAATAGCTTTATCTGCCGACAGAATTACGGCCGACTGCTTGATTCATGATCCACACACAGTGCACAGTGTGCCCGTTGTTGCGCCTTTTTGTTGTTGCTACTCGTTTCCTGCCTCGCGCATCCACGACGGACCCTTCGTGCTCTTGGGGTTGGGCCAGAGGCATCGCACGGTGACAGGAAGCGCTGGTGCTGCCATTGCGAAGCTCAATCGTTAATTTGAATGGATGCATCGGCCATCATGCCGCAGTAGTTTGAGCAGGTACAGTGCGGGTCAGCAGTATAGAGCAACTAAATGGGAAATGCGCTGTAAATTTAAGTTTGATAAGATTAAATTGGAAATAAAATAAATATTTAGTTAACCTTTATTTTGCGTTAATGAAAATTAATTTTAAATTCTTTTTATATTAAATTTTTTATCTCTATATTTTAATATATCATTAGATGAACTTTCAATAAATAAATTATGTTTAGGACAGGCCTCTTCTAGCCTCTTTGAAATATAAAGAAGAGGTATTAAAGTAAAATATGTAGATAAAACTTTATATATGTAACTACAATATAAATTGAGCTCAATAAATAATATTACGAGTATTATAGTTAATATTATATAGTAAAGAATAATTGTTCTTTTTTCTTGTACATATCTGTCTGAATACATTACTGAGTATTATTATTATTTATAATGAGCTAAGAAAATTTTAAGCTTGTCTTTTATTTTCGTATTTAAAATTATTAGTTATATAACAGATCCTAAAAGTAGTTCTTTCGTGTATAATTAACAAGATCAAACGAATATATCAACACGATTATAGTTATTTTATATTGATAACGGTTTCTAACGCCTTGTCATCCCATATATTTTATAATTGAATTTAGTAACATGTCTACACATTTGTGGACGCGAGTGTGCTGCACATAGACACTCGTTGATCGACTAGGAAGTTTGCCTGGCTGGCGCAGAGCGGGAAGAGGTCACAGTGCAATTTTTGCGCTATCTGCACGCGCAGCTGAGGAAATCCTGTTACGCCGGCGGAGTCTCCACAAAGGCAGCTAGGAAAACACAATAGACACACACACATACATACACACACGCCCCCACACTCGCCGACAGACCGAAAATCAATACTAACGGCAATATGGCGGGGCAGCAGACGTATGTATGTGTATGTCTGTAAGCAGGGATTGGATCTGGGGTTGTTTGTTTAATTTTCCGCACTGCAAGTGATGAAAATCTATTGAATATGTGCCGCCATGCCAAGCCATGACATACCATGTCGTGGGTTCCGTCACTGTAGAAATATTTACACAATGCAGCGGCTCACCAGTTGTGGCGCGGAGTGAGACGGAAGTGCGGCTCAAGACCCCAGGATGATGCTGCCGATGGCGACGATGAGCAGGGATAGGTGATGGGAAGATGGAGAGGATGGGGGGAAGAGACCGTGAATGATACGCACTCGTTCAAATTGCCATTTAATGTCAATCCAATGACAGTTATTTTAATTGTGTTTGGGTGTTGCGACAATTTATGTTATGGCCGTAATTGTTATGGCTATGGCTACTGCAACGCACCGGGAGTTCGAGATTGGGAAACATATGTATACGCATAGCAACAGATTGAGGTGTGGGAAAGAAATGTGGAATAGAAGAATTTTAATTACAAATAAGTTGTATATAAATTTAAAATACATACTGAAATTAACAGTAACTACCAAAAAAACGGAATTTAACTATGAAATGAAATTCGATCTCTTATATTGGGAACGTCTTTATAGTATAATAGTATAGTATTATGTATAGTATCAATAGATTCTTTATTTTTCCTTATTTTCACATAATATACATATATTAAAATATAATATTTAGAGTTCAGATTGAAAAAGTACTTTTAATGTGTTCATATAATTTCTCAAGTTTCAAAAATAATGACGATGAATATTATATGTAGCTGCTGGTATACTAGTTTTTAGGTTGTGCCACTAATTATTGATAATTATTTGAAATTATTCGGTAAACTATTAATCTTTAATTTTTACAAATTGTGTAGAAAATTTCGAGATTAAATTAAACTTGATCTGGTTTTGGTTTTACTATAAAGAAATATTTATGCAGAATTTGGTATTTCTAGCTCTTTTAATAGCTTTGATCTATGGTATGTATCGTATTCTTCATGTCATTTGAGTTATCAACCTATGCACAAAACTGTTATACCCATTTTAATCGGAGAATATTTAAAATAAGTATTATCAAATATACTACGGGATAGTTTATGATATTTAATTGCATGATATTCTCTACATGGGCCCCAAGGAAACCGCAAAAGCAGTAATTGCGCTCCTGTGGCCTTTGTCAAAAACCAGTTTCGTGTGGGGAGGACAGGTACATTTCTTTATGCCGTGAGGGTCTCCCTAGCTTCCATTGCGTTCCACAAGCAGTCCATCAACATCCACAACCAAGCACACACACACACGGATTGTGGCCCACGTTTTAAAGTAATGCTGGGTGGAAGGCGTCTGCCGGGAGAGGGAGCCAGGGAGAGAGCAGGGCAGACAAGTGGGACCCCGCGCTGGGCTCCATGGCCGTTGGTTAGTGCACTCAAATGCCGCTAGATGGCGCGCAGGTCAATTCAGTGGAATTAATGGAATTGGAATTCATGGCGCGGAAATTGAATTTATGCGGCTCGCTGAGCTGCGCCGTCGGCCCGACGGGCAATCGGATTTTAATGCGCCATTGAACGCTTCGAAATGGCTGCGATTTTGCAGCAACTGAAACATGGGTGATCCGAGGGGGAGGGGGGTCTGGAGTATTGAAAGAGGGCGGAATCGACAGAGAGGAATGCAGGCAACCAACAGTCGGACAAGTTTCTCGAACTGTCCTAGGCAGGGCGCACTGTGGAAATGGCAGGACGAGTAATTAAAAACACGTTTGTCCCTTTTGCAGGAGGAGTGCGGCCATTAGACCGCCACGAAAGTTGCTCGGAATCCGCATGCCACGTTGCATGGGAAATTTCGAAAATAAACTTTGCGGCAACAACAGCAACAATGACAACAAGACAAACAAAGGCAACAACAACACATTCACATAACTCTGCAATGTCAACTCTGGCGTTTGGTTTCGCATTCGCCACTTCCTCGTCTTTGTTTTTTCTCTTTCTCTGCGCACTGCTTCTCCCCTATCGCATTACTCCTCAAGGGACAAGCCAACCTTGATTAACGCGCAAAGGACACGAAATTCTCTTTTTCTTTTTGTTTTTGGCACTTTTTACTCTCTTAGTCAGAGGGAAATATCTGAAGAATGTGGAAAAAAAGTGGAAAGCGGGCAGAGAACGTGGAACGTGTAGGATCGATAATTAGGAGACGGTTGTGAACAAGAAACACACGAAAAACAGGCTAATAAATTTATGGTTAGACTGGATTTATAAGAATTTTCTTCTAATTAAATATTTGCAAAGATTTGGTATATTTTTCGAGCTAATATGTTTAAAGTACATTATATTTAGTAGAATGTGTGTGTTAAATTCAGATGGAGCTGTCATTAGTTGACGGACATATGTATGTAAAAGAAAAAAAAAACAAAAAATATAAAAAGCTAATGGATTTTTAATATAAATCCTAAAAAAATATTTAAATAAAAAAAACCCCCATATAAAAAGTAAGTTAAATTATGTAATTTGAGATATATTTTATATAATATGATGGCAATTCCAAAAAATTGAAAAACGGCTAAATATATATAAAAAAAAATCAGAATTTCCGCTTCCGTAATTCCCGTTGTTGTCCTTCAAAAAATTACATATATAATGGGGAAAAATATGGAATTGGCAGCATATATTTTACACTCAACTTTTCTACATAACCATCTTCTTGCCATATATTTTACTGAATAAACTATTCTGAATTACAGTGTATCTAAAATTTGTAGGAATATTATTATACACTTAACCCATCTGCGTAACCATCTCCAGTTGCCAAAAGCAATCGAGCTGGAAGAACCCTTCGGCTTTGCTTCATAGATCCCAGATTTTAGCCCAAAAAAAAAGAGACTTGGCTCTGCAATTTCATAATTTGCTCAGGGTCGCCGTAGTATGAAGCACTCAAAAGTCGAATTTATGCCAAGAACTTAGGGCTAAGAATGGATGTTTTTGGCAAACTGCTGAATAGTCGGTCCCGTCTGTCACTCGCACTCTCCTCGGCTTGGGTCGAGGCCAAATTGTGCAAAGTTGCGAACTTTCTACGAATTAATTTGTTCAACTTTTGTCGATATATATATCTGCTATATACACGTGTGTGTGTGTGAGTGTGTGTGTGTGTACGACCGCTAAGACCGCAATAAACCCACATGAGCCCGGGGAAAATGATGCCGAGTGTCGGCCAAAAATCCAATCTCACAAATCACATCGATAAAGCGCCAAAGGCACGCAACCCTTTCGCAAAAGGGGAAATTACACGCACACACACACACGCACATCTAAGCACACGTATGGCCGCTATAAGCTCGCCTTAATTACACTCTACCGTGCATACAACCCCTCGATCCCATCCATCCACCCACAATGGCCGAGCAGGAGCAGGAGGAGGTGCCGGAGCAGGGATGAGGCGAGGCGAGAGACAATTAAGCATTCACGCAGTGAGCTTAAATTTTGACATTTTCCTGTTTGTTTTCGGGCTCGCAATCACACATAGTACCTTCCTCCCCCATCCTGTTTCCCTTCTGCTCTGCTCTTTGATCCTGGCGACCATTTTATAATGTGTATATAGCAGCTTAGTGCCCCCACGGGGTCCATTGCCGACGGCACTAAACAATTTTATCATTTTTAATCATCAGAGTGGATTCTGCTGGGCTGGCTGGGCTGGCTGTGTCCCTTCTGCCGGGGATGACATAGAGTCGGATTAAAAACACATATTAAGTTATTATCGGACTGTGGACTATGCGCATTAGAACGTGAGTTGGGCCACTCTGTCGGCGACAAAGAGCTGAAAAATTCATGCGAGCTGAACTCTTGACTCCGCCGTCGCTGGCGAATAAAAATTCATTCGCCGCAGCAGAGCGAATGAATCTCCTCGGCGAGGAGACGGAGGGGAGCAGGAGGGGAGCACGGTGCGGCACTTGAAACAAAGGATTGCTGCCAAATTGGTCTTGGCCAGGCTGAGACAGGCAGCGCAGTGGCAGCGGGGCCTTTGCTCATGGTTAATGCATGATTTAATGTAATTCGGACGCTTGCACGCATTCCCCACGCTCCACTCCTGCCACACTGGTCACCCCGTGCTCCTCCATTGTTTTTCTTGGCCTGCCCAACCAATTTGGCAGCGCATCAACACGCCATTTGGAAGCCAGAGCCAGATCCAGTGCCAGAGCTGAAGCCGTAGCTGAACTGGAACTGGACGCAGGTGCGACGCAACGCGGAGTGGCCTGAGCAAGCTCACCTCCTCCTCCTTCTCCTGCTCTGTCTCAGCTGTGGCATTGCGCAAATTTCCATTAATAGTCGCATCCTTGGTGGCAAATTGGAATCAGTTTCAGCGCACATAACTCTGCCCCGACGGCTACTTAACTGCCGTTTATAGCCTTCGTGTTCGTCGCCGCCTCCCTGCCCCATCCCTGACTCGCCTCAGGGCTGCATCATCCGCCTGCTGGCCATGGCATTGTCTTCCTCAATGCAGGATCAAGCTAAATAATTTGATTGGCTTTTAAAGCTGGAAAATTACCAAGGAAACGAACATTCTACTCAGCGTACTAAGGCTATAAGATATATGGAATACCTTGTGTGATCTTAAACATTGTTGCAAACTTTATGCAATCATGCACATAATCCGTCTCTCTTAAGTCTGCTCCTCTCTCTCTCTCTACTTTTCTATCCTACTTGCTCTGAGTAATCTTTATATGCCACAATTTACCTACTCCTCAGAATTCTGTTTCTTCCAATTTGTTTTCTTTCCTTATTTAATTGTTTTATTATTTTTATCGTATCAATATTATTTTAATTATTGGAAAATTTTCTCTCTTTACACAAATCTTACTGCAATCGTTTCCATTACATGTCGATATGATATAAAACTGTGGACAACAATTACTTAAATAATTTCTGTGTTTATACTTTGATTGGTATGAAATTCGGAACAAAGATTCATATATTATTCATCTATATGTATGTCATAGTTGAAAGTTAAGACTTAAAAAGTTTTCCTAATAATCGCAAAATGTAAATTTCCGATGTAAAAGAGCGTGTTCTACGAGTATGCTAGACACAAACCGTTCTGGCAATTATGATGCCTCTATAATAGCTGAGATCTGTGTGTTCATACAGACACCTTGGACAGAGAGACAGTCTATCGACTATATTTATAATCTTATGCAATAATTACCACACTTAATCCACGTAACCTTTTGCTCTTTTTGGACAGTTTTCAATGCTCGAAAGGTATGTAAGTATACAGACTATGAATAAGAATAATTATAGATAAATCAGATTTATCAGTCTCCTTATATTGCGCCATGGAGTTTATTTCCTGTGTTTCCACATGCACTTAAACATTTTATTTCTGACCATTTGTAGATCTTATGCCTATATTTTTGCTCACTGTGTAGGTCAACTTCTCAGAGATAATATAATATTTTTTTAAATGAATGTCATGAATTATTCATTTTATAAAACCTTCTGGCATAACTTTATAAAAATAAATCTGTATTATTTTCTGTTCATCTTCATTTTCACAGTTCTTTTCTTAATCCTCAAGGATATTCGGTATCTTTATCACTTTTCCTTATCTTTGAAACTCCTGAAATTCGAATGATTTTATTCATAAAATAGGAAAATCCATTTAAGTTTCCATTTTACGGTAATCACAACTTTAAACTCCGCCGTTGCCTGCACTCTTCCTCTTCCTGTCCGGTTTGGCCAATACACGTATAAGGACAAGTTTGGTGCATTTAATCGGCCATTTGCCGGGCCGGGCTAAGTTGCACGTGGCGGGCGTAGTAAAAGTTTCAGATACCGCAAACGTCGTAATTGCAACACGTTCAACGTAGACCGTTAGGTCCATTAGGTGTACAAGAAGTATCTGTATATCTCTAACTGTAGCCGTATCTGTAGCCCGTAAACGTATCCGTTGCGGAGGTCGGCGTGCTCCTGTTGTGACTCACAATTTTAGAATTAAAACCCCAAAAGCATAAATTGCCGTAACCGCAAGAAACTTTGGTCTGCCTGCTTGGTTGGCCTGGCCTGGTTGGCCTGGCCTGGCTCCTTCGGCACAGACAACAGATGGAGATGCTCTCCAAAGACGCAGGCACAACAAAAAGTTGCTTAATTTAATGTTATTTGCGTTTTAGCATATAAAGAATTTTGTGTCTTAATCTTTTGACTCTGCGCCCGAGCTCGGGAGCGTTCTCCGACCCTGACGCTTTGAATATGCTAGTGCTATTTATGCCCCAGACGTGCGCCGTGAGCCAAGTCGACTGGATGCGAGTATCCAGCATGCGCGTAGAGACTCTGCTGTCGTGACTGGCTGCACTTTGGAGATCTCTCCCTGGCTTCATGCTCCTCCTCGTCGTCATCGTCTTCCATCTTTGTTTGTGCATCGAGCCAAGGGATGCAAATTTATTTCTTCATTTGCATATTTTAAGGAGCTCGATGCGATATATATTTGCGCCATCTTTTGCCGCCTCGATTTTCGAGGCTCCGCTTGTGCGCATTGTGAAAATCGAACCTAAGTCCAACCAGGCCAGAACCGCATCCCATCCCGAACCCTTTTGCCCGCCGCTTGATGAAACTTTATGAACTTTGGCTTTGCCGCTTCGAGTGTACTATAAATTTTGGGCTGTTCGCCTGATTGCTATTGTCGTTCTCCCTCTCCCTCTCCTCCTTCTCCTTCTCGCTCTCGTTGTGCATGTAAATTGTATCTGTATCTTTTCTTTTTTCTGTTCAATTGTACGCAATCAGCGAAATTGTAACGCAGCTCGTTTTTTAGCAGCTCCAAAGTCGCGCTCAATGATCCCCCCAACAGATCCCCCGACTCACTCTCGACTGTACCGAACTGTACTCTGACGCATCGTGGATCGTAAATAAGGCAGCATTCGCCATAAGACCGTAAGATCGAAAATGTTTTAATTAAATTTGAGAAGAAGAAAGATCTGAGCATATGATCTGAGTAATCTACTGAGATGAGTAAGAGTGGGAGATATATTTGTATGTATGTATATACATATGTTATATACATATGTGTGTTGAAGATCTCAATGTACATCTTGTATTTTGTGAAGTATAACAGAATTGTACGGATAATATTACATTAAAAAAAATAAGGGAAAAGCTTTAAAACGTTTTCGATTTTTATTTATGAAAAAATATTATATTATAGCCCTTATAGCAGGAATTTATAAGCTATAATATTTGCATGCATTGTACATAACCCTACATGAATAACAATTATGTGGGAGTGGGGGATGCATATAGTATCTGTAAAATCAAAGATGATTTTTATGTACAATAATATCGTTATATTTATTATACAAAATTGTTTAATGTTTTTATTTGAGTTCCTGCTTCAAATTAAATTAAATAAGATCCGTACGAAGTGTTTAAAGTGAGTATATACATATCTTAAGAAGATAACTAGTTATCTCAAAATTTTAGAATAATACAAACTGAAACAAACTCAATTTCTGTTTCCATTTTCCATTATTAAAAATCTTTATTTCCATTTATTAAAAATCAGTCGTTATAATCTCTCAATTTACTGTACATAATCGGATGGAAGTAACCCTTATGTAACCATAAATAGATGGCGATTGAAGAACCAATCAGTCAGGCTGTGTGTGCTCTTCTCCCACCCCATCTACGAATTGAATCTCTAAAAAGTAACTTGAGTTTTCAAAAAAATTGCGTATTCCATTGAAATAGAAATCGGCATAAAATTATGCGTGAACCCTCGTCCCACGACGATGGGCTATGGCGATGGCTTCAATCGCATTAAAATGCTGAGCATATCCTTATTGATTTATAATTCGGGCTGGAATCGACTCGGCGTCACTCACTAATAACTCATTTAAGGCGAATGCCGTGCGAGGAATCGAAAGCGATTATGCAAATGCCAGGAGTGGGCTAGGGGGGAGGGGGCAGGGGGCAATACGCATAGAGCAGAGAGCGCGTCACGTGGCCCATAAATATCTGCGAATGCTTCTAATAATAGCGCAACGTCGGACATGTTGCAGCAGAAGGAGGAGGAGAGAGGGAAATCGGGAGCTGGAACCAGGCAGAGACAGGCAGTTGGAACTGGGGAACTGGGAACTTTGATCAAGGGAACTTGCATTTTTTGTTTAATTTTAAATCTGGCAAAATTTATATCACACTCGTTGCATGCACAAGTATTCCCCCTTGCCCCTCCTTCCCGGCGTATCCCGTCCTGCTTCCGGGCGTATTTATGAGTTGTGGCGCGGGACATTTGAGCCATGTTGATGCACCCATGTTGCCTGTGCGGGGCAAATTGAAAGTCGGTTTTAATTTCAGCATACGCCCCCGAACAGGATCGTAAATAATGCAATTACTCATCCGCATTGCAATCTACTGATAAAAATATTTAATTGGCTTTTTTACATATATTTTTTGGCGCCGCCGTCGATGTTGAAAAATCGAAATGCATTTCTGCCACTGCGCATAAATCCCGGGGAACTGGCATTTATACATATCTATATGTATGCGTATATGCAGATGCAGATTCTGATAAATAATTTAATCGAAATTTTTTCCATCAGCGAAAAAAAAGAGAGAGAGAGAAAGAGAAAAAAGACAGCATAATGTAAAATCACGCACTTCATTCAATTTTAATTTATAATGACGCCAGCCCCAGTCGTGTTTCATGCCTAGCCCCAAGGCCCCAACATGGCCAACGATCTCATCTTACCCAGCCTAGCCACATTGCAGTTATTTTTATAACTAAATTATATATACGCCCGTCGTGCGGCCCCCAGAAACGCGCAATCCGAGTCAGATCTGGGCTGTGGCTCGGACGCAGTCTCCAGCCTAGGCCTGGCTGTGGCTGTGGCTCTGACTCCGGCTGGGGCGTCTGTTTTCCGTTTCGATTTATGGCGCACAAGGAGCGCGAAACCATAAACAGCTTTTATGGCGTTCTACTGGATTATGGCTACCCCTCGATCCTTTCGATTTAATCGCATCGATAAATTGTGGCCCCACGTGCAATTGTTTTCCCTGCCTATCTGCCCTTCTCTCTCTCTCTCTCTTTCGTTCTACCAATGAGTTTCAATTAAATTTAGCTAGGAAAAAGCTTTAAGCAGCTTTTGTCAATTCTGTAAATAATTCAAGCTTTATTAAGCTCAGACTAACAAATCATGAGGGAAAATCAATGGAAAACACGCCCCAAAAACAAACAAGCAAATGCACTCACTGAGCAAATGAGTACTCATACCATATTCGAACTACTTTCATTTAAGCTCGATATACGATATACGATATATCGATAACATTTTTGCTGCTCTGCAGTTACGAGGAAAACTCTGAGCTTGAATTTGTGTTGTTGTCGTTGTTGTTGCTGTTGCTGCTATCCTCGCACACTCCCTGCTATCCCCCCCCCCTCTCTGGGTTTATTCATGACGCATAAATCTGGTCGAGCAACACTTTATGCGAATACACAAACAACACGCCACCATTCGCCATGTACTCCTCGTAAATTTCGCAAGAGCAACTTTTTTACGAAATTAAATCTTGTTACAACAACACGCACACACACACACACACACACACACACACACACATATATATATATATATGTAGCTGTTGTTGTTGCCGGTTACAGGGCAAGTCGTCGCCGGACTGTCGTCTAAGGCAAAACTTTTCGTAGCCGAATCTGCTGACCAGCTCAGTCTCTCGCGCTGAGCCCGTTGCCAGATGGGGCGTCTGTGTGTGTGTGTGTTGACTGGGGCGTACGCGTGTTTATTGCCACAGCCTGGGGCAAAGATTTAGCATTCGAGCAGCCGTGCCACATAAATTTGGAGGCCCGTGCCCAGAAGGAATGGTGGGCGGATGCGAGGCGACGCGACGCGGCTCTAGGATGAAGTAGGATCTATCGCTGAATGCAATTTGCAGCATTCGAAGTTGCAGCTTGCAACTGATACTCGTTGCATGTTGCATGTTGCATGTGTGTCTGTGTGTATCTGTGTGTGTGTGTTGCAAGAGACGCGCATAATGAATGCGGTCGGCTAATTGTTAATGCACTCGCCATTATGGCCACACGGCGGCAACTCGTAAATGTAAAATGCATTTTAATTAACCCTCATATATTTCACTTAAAGCATTTCAATGCAAATGGCCACGCCCCCAGCCTCTAGAGAGTGAGAGAGAGAGAGAGAGAGAGGGGAAGGGGAGTCATATTAAATGTAATTATTTGGCACAAATTGCGTGTTTAGGATTAATTATGTTATGGATAGCCTAATAACGCGCTCTAAAGTGCAAAAAACCACATACCAAATTAACTGTGTATGTGCCTGTCTGTGTGTGTGCCAGAGTGTGTGTTTAAATACACGTTGATTGGCTGATTTGGTATTGTTTTATGCCATGAAAATTAACCCACACGTCCAAACTAAGTTCGAGCTGTGCGTGAGCTGAATTAAATCACCAATGTTGGCTTTAAATAGCCAAAACGAGTCTAACAAAATATTTATGGCAATTTAAATATTCTATGGATTGTATCGAGAGCTCTCTCACTGGTAGAAATGTACGATAACATTATTTATATATTTTTAAAGCAGCCAAATGGGAATGGTATATTTTAAAGCTGTCATAGAATTTATTTAATGATTAAAGGAATTTTTTTCAAATCAGTCATAACAAATAAATAATATCCAAATATTACATTTTAATTTTTTTAATATGCTGTAAAAGTTTTAGAGAAATCGTTCTATAGTTTCTATAGGATATGAGCAAAATCAGTTGCTTCAAATAAACTTTATCAATTAAATTGTAATGTTTTTATTTATGAAAAAAATCTATTTAAGTATTTAGCTCTTTTCTATATAATATCTGTTGGGTATTAGAAAAATAAAGAAAAAACGCCAAGAGAAGTACAAATGTAAAATACTATCGGAAGAACCTGCGAAAATAACTCTCACAATATTATATTATAATTATATAATTGTTCTATAGAATGTTTGATAATATGAATTAGATATTTGTGTTCCTCACCCACTGTGCAAGCCCAGTTAGTAATACCTCTCACCTGCCTGCACTCATTGCTCCATAAACATGGCTCTAGATATTTGATATCGTCTATAAGGTAAGTGTAGCTTCAAGGCGGAAGAGAAATTCAAACTGAACAGGTCCACAGGTCACTCAGGGACTGACTGACTTTGTGTGGTACATGACGACGATTGCAATTGTCTGTCTATGGGGTCCAAGAGCAGTTAGTGATATCTCCAACCTTGAGGCAATAATCGTTAGCTTGCCAGATCGTATAGCAGGTTGCGCAATTTCGCACACTCAATAAAAAAAAAAAAAAAAAAACATGAAACTGCTCGAGACAAAAAATAAATCATAATTATTTTTTTTTGAGAAGGTAAAAACACACTCAAGGTTAGGCATAAGGTTAGGGCAGGTTGGCAAATGCATTTGCAGCTCATTAAGAACGCACAAGTGCAGCCTGCAGCGGATCCTCAGCTCGCTCTATCTATCTGTCTCACTCTAGCAAAGGTGTTCGTATGCGTGCACACCTTTTTTTAATGGCCGCCGCTGCTCGCCTGACCTTGGCTTCAATTTTAAGCGGAAATTTCGCGCAGACGTTTTTTACAATCTTTTTATGGCAAAGCCGAACAGAAAAAGCAACAACAACAAATTATGAAAACAAGATATGAGAAATATGAGTTGTTCCCGACGGTGCATAACAAAGCGTTTTGGATTTGGTTTTTTAGCTGCAACCTCTGGAAATTTATGATTTATGATATGATATGCGTGACCCTTTGGCAGCACACACACACACACACACAGGAAGAGATCGCCAGCGGGTCGAGCCTCGCCTGGACTCGGGGATCGGCCTCTGCTGTTTTGTAAACACTCAGTATGAATCCCAGCACCTGGCCGCCAGGACGTGGCGGATTAGCTAAGAAGGCAAAAAAGACTCGCGACGGCAAGAAAGAAACTGTAGAAAAAACTGAAATCGGTTAAACATTTTTTAAAACATGTTAAAAAGTTGCGGAACACATATGGCACAGCATGAAAAACATATGAAAAAGTGTTGAGAAGTGTCTGAGTGCGTGGGCGTGTGTGAAGTCCCAGTGTGATACTATGTAGATTTTCTGAAAAACATTAGGAAATTTCCAAAGGGATTGAATAACATCGGATAATGTTTAACCCAGAGCAAAGGAGTTAATGAAGGTTATTTGAGTAAGTTATGTTTACACAAATTTATATAAGAGAATAATAAGAAACTTTTATTATGTTATTTTCAATATGAAAATAACTTTATTATTGTATTTATTCATTGTTTGTAATATATTTCACGAGAGCTACAAAATAGGTTAGAAAAATATCACATTCAAATTTTCCCTTAAAAATTGAGATCATATAATTAATTTGAGTAAATTATGATTATGGTAAACAGAAGAATCTTTATCTATTACGGAAATCCAACAATTTAATTTAACTTTTGGAAAGTATTGGAAAATTTCTTCTAAAACATTTTGAAAACATTGATTACTGTTCAGTTCCCAGAAATTCCGTTGATATATTTATTTAATTTGAGCAATTTTTTTTATAGAAGTCACAAGAATTTGAAGATGGAGTAAGCAAACAAATAAATATTATTAAAACATATTTAACGATTGCTTTACCATTTAATCAATTTAAAAAAATGCTGTACACATTCTTAAAAAAAATGGTTTTAGTTGGTTAAGTTAGATCAAATCGCGGTAAATGTCAGAAAAACTGTAACGCAACATTTAAAAGACAATTAGACCAATGCATAAGTATTTATTCCTTGTCTTTCTAATACAAGTTTATTAAAAAAAAGTCTTCTACTTAAATTCAAAGTACAGGAAAAAAGACTCAAGCAAACCTCTGAAATAAATGTCGGATGCTTGCAGATTCATCTGAAGCAGCTTATTCGCATTCTGAGGCGTTCGCTGGAGATTTGAGTAATTCCGCGGAAACCCGAACACAGCGCTCTGCCACGACATTTTTTTTTTTGTTTTTGAGCTAAAGAAAGAAATCTGAGGTAAAAAACTGTATACCATATAAGAAAACAGAAATCAAGCCAAGAGACCAAGGGAAAATCTTAAGAGAGCCATAAACAACATGGTTGACAATCTTAAATCTTGCAACTTGCAGGGCACCGCAACAGACACGGATACACGAACACAGATACAGATACAGATACGAATGCGAATGAATGTCGCAGCCATTATGGTTGCCGTTACCATTGTTGTTGTTGTTGTTGTTGTTGCTGTTGCTTTGGACATTTCTTTTGAGTTGGCTGCGAGCAACACAATCACAGAAACCACAACAACAACAACAGCCGCGCTCAATGTCTGCTGCGGTCATTGCTATGCTGGAATGCAGCAACAACAACAACAACAACAACGGAGCAGCGTCGTCTTGCAGGCCAGGCCAGTTTAAAGGCTTGGCAAGCCATGCCCAGGCCAAGAGCCACAACAGACCCAGACCCAGTCCCAGTCCCAGCCAGAGTCTTGTCTCGTAGGTAGAGAGAATCGCATTTCGTTTGCCTGCCCCACAACCAGGGTCTTCTCCTTGGCCAGGGCCCGTTCTTGGCTTGGCCGTTGCCTTTTCACGTTGTTTGTCTCCTTTACGGCTTCTTTTCGTACCCTTTTATCTATATCTGTGATTTCAGATTTTTCTTGCCGTTGCACAGTGGGCAAAAATGTGCTGAGCGGGGCAGGGATTTAAAAATAAATAAGTATGTTCTTTTGGAAAATGCGTAACAAGCTGAAGCAGGCCATGTTTATTTATCTGTCTCTGTCTGCTCGTCTGTCTGTCTCTCCCTTTCCCTCTATCTGATTGACTGCCTTTATAAAAAAGACTAGAGTCTTTGGAGTCTCCAAATTTACTGAAAATATCCATATACATATGTATGTATATTTTAGTAATTTTTGGTTTCTTTATTTTAAAATTAGTCCACGCCCCCTTTGTCTAGGTAAGCCCACATAAATTGAGATTCAAGCATTATTTTAGAGCTTGAACGGCAATTTGATATCTGATTTATTGTTCAAGTGTATAAAACACATAAAAACTATTAATTATTTAAAAATCCTCGAGCTTAACAATAAAATACTTCATATTTGTTTAAAAGATGTATTCAAATATATTATATATTATATAACTCAAGTTTAAATTACCTTTTATATATTGTATTTTTATTATTAAAAGTTTAAAGTCCATTCTAAAAATAAAAACTAATTTTCATTTTAATTCAATTTCTTTTAATTACTGTCCACTGTGCACAGTGTCGTGTCTTCAGTTCTGTTTTTTTTTTTTGGGGTCACATTTTCGTGCTTTGCAGGTAAGCGCGAGAATTGAGTTTCCCCCGATTTCCCCCTCCCACTCTCTTGCCCGTGCCCAGATATCGTGTGGCAGCGTCTCGGCCATGGCTGATAAGCAGCACGCACACTTGAGTTATGGCTGCCAACTGGTAGAGGCCATTAAACTAGCTTACCAAACCCGTTGCAGACGATCATAATTGGCAGATAGAAACGGCCTGAGCAGCTTCTACATCATCTGCCTCTACTACCGATTTCTACTCCAATCCTCCTTCTGCATGGGGCAACTATTTAACGACATTTTAAACACTTCTGCTTCGGGCGGATTCAATCAACAACAATACACACAGACACAGATACACACACACATACTGAAAGATACAAAAGCATTTGGCATTTGATGTTTATTTAATTCGCCGCAATTCATAACAATTTCGTTTACGACATTTTTACTACTCTCAATGCCGTCGCTCGATTTGTTTGATGTGTCTGTGTGTGTGTCGAGTTTATGAGCCACCTTGTAGTACACACAAAAGACTCCCCTTACCACGGTATTATCCCCGTGCCAACGGCAATTAAACATCAAGTGCAGCGGCGCCCTTGTCTCACCCCAGCAGCACCCGCACCCCGGCGATTTATGCCCGTTTTATAGATCGTAAACGCAACACTAACAACGAGTCTGTTGATTTTACGATGTGCCAGGACAACTCCCAGCAACTTGTCCAGGAGCCAAGCCAGGCCCCTTTGAACTGCACTGCGGATCGGACTCGACGTCGTAAAACTCTTCGGCTAATGCCGGATAGAGCCGTAAAGCGACTATAAACAAAAGTGGTAGAAGAAGCGATATTTATGTATGTGGGTTGTGGCGCTTGTTTGTGGTTTGATTGGGTTAATTAGGTGCTAGAAGAGTCGTAAAAGCGACGCATTATTGACAATTGCAAATCAGTTATGATTTACGATGCAGGCAGAAAACAAATACAAATATAGATACATTTAGAGACTAAAGATACAACTAGATATGACTATAGATACGGCTACAGATGCGTCAGTTATATATATCCATATTCATATCGTGTGCCAGCTACATTATTAAGCCAGTCGCAGACGTGTTGATAAGCCAAGTCAGAGCTAGACCCATCTCTCTCCCCCTGTCTCTGTCGCAGACCCAGACCCAGAGCCAGTCCAAGTCTCAGTCCCAATTCCAGTCGCAGACCCACGTAACAGACACGGCAGACAGAAAACAATTGAACTAATGACGTGACTATGGACAGTCGGGCTACGTTCGGTTCAGGTCTGGGTCTCGGTCTGGTCTGGTCTGGTCTGTTTGGGGCTCTGTTATTCATTCGTTTATGCGCTCGCTGGCTCGTTCTCCGGTCTCCGGTCTCGGTCTCCGTTCAGGGCATTGTTATCATCATACGGCACAGGGCGGCGAGACTTATGCATTGAAAGTGTTGTTAAATTACGCCAAATTGCTTAATTTCAATAATGAAACGGACCGAACCGAACCGCACCGAACTCAGACTCGATGAAATTATAAATTCTCGTTCAAGTTTCGGATGGAGTCGAATGATATGCAAAACGCATTAAGAAAATGAAGCCCCATGTGCGATTCCAATTCGGGTTTCTTCCTCTCTCTGTTTCTCTGTTTGTATTTCCCTTGGATCCCCGATCGCACCTCGTTCAGAGGCGATCCCCCGGTCTGGCGAGACGCTTAATGGGCCCATTCAATTGGTCGTTAATGTTGCCTTTTATTTCGCATGGTTTGTTTGTTCTTCTTGTGTTTCTTCTGCCTCCTGTAGACTAGCTCAATTTCATTATTGTTTATTTATGCGTTTTTAAATAATGCGGCACAGTCTCCCTCCCAAAAAAAAAAAAAGAAGAAAGAGATAAGACGCGGATTGTGAACTTTTATTCCAATTGAATTGATTTACTGCCAAATTATTTATGTGCCTCGGCTTGTTCCAACAACTACTTTGGCAATATTTTATTGTTTGTTTATTTTTGGGCCGCAAACAAACCGTTATAAGATTTTTTTTGTAAGTTTTCTATAGCTAGATAAAAGCAAACAAAACAAAGACTCGCCGAAGTTCTTTCTTCTCTGTTTTTTTACGCTATTTATTGCGATGCTTATCGTAGGCGTATACGCAATATTTCATAAATTTTTATTTGTGCCAGACAACGCTCGTGGGTGGCGCGAGTTCACTTCGAACACAAAACTGAACAATAGGAACTACGTGATATTTTCCAGCAGTTTATTAGGCAGTTTCGAAAAGATTTGTTTGGGGAATTGCAAAGAGAAAGTGAATGCAATGTGGTGGTGGCTTCTTCTGGAAGATTTTGGGAATCTAAGTTGATTAAATAATTTGATTAACACAATGTACAGAAATAAAGAGTAAAGGAATTAGCTTAAAGAGTTGAGTTTATAAATAGAGAAATAAGATTAACGAATTAACAAATGAAAAGAATAAATATATAAGCTTAAAATGTTTTTACTATAATTGAAGAATTAGATACACCCGGCTATTATGTGGAACCGACTTTATAGTGTAATAGCAACATGATATTTTGCTTGTTTTCATTTAATTTCCATGTGATATATATTTAAGCCAGAATTTTATATATCCTAATACATATTTATTACATGCTTTATCTATATCTATATCTCAAACTCAATTGTGCATTTTAAATTCATACAACACTTTACCTTACCTATTTTTGTTGTATTTAATACAAATAATGTATTTATTATATTTATTTATCTATTAAATGCCGATTCCTCAAACTTTTGAGTGCAATCAAAATTCCTAAAACTTGCTATAATGTGTTTGAGTTCTTCACTTAGTTGCATAGCCAAAACTTGCCCTGGATTTCAAAGAGTACAAGAAATATATATCTATTATTATTGTTTATTAATTACTAGATTCTTTTATCTGTTATATACGAATTTCTCAAACTGTTGAGTGCATTTCAAATTCCTCAAATTTGTTTCGTACTTGGCATAGATAATACTTGCGCTGGGCTTCAGATAATACAAGAATTATAGCCCTTTTAGATAGTTTTTAAAATATTTGTTTGCTATATTATTTATTACATTAATTTATCTGTTGAATGCGAATACTTCAAACTGCTGAGTGCATTTTAAATTCCAAAAACTCTGCACAATTGGCCAGCTCTATACATGGCCAAAACTGGCCCCAGGTCAAAGCGAGACGTTGCCTGCAAAGGCGTCAACACGTTGCAACGTCAAGAACGACGTTGGCAGCAATTGCGACTCGGTCTGATGACGTTTGTCGCCGTTTTATCATGGTCGCGTATCATAATTTAAGCGAATCGCATGCAGACAGACAGATAGACAGACAGACAGGCAGACAGACGGACAGACAGACGGGCAGACAGTCAGACAAGGCGTACAGTCTGCCAGAGGAACAAATCGTTAGCTACTCCCACACACGACACGTTGCAGAGAGTGTTGTCACGCCAGCAACAGCAACAACAACAATGAATACAACAATGAATACTGCAATGAATAATCGTTGACATTCGCTTACGCTGACTAAGCAGAGCCTGTCCAGCACCAAGATGGCGAGAAAGAAGAGAGTAAGGAAGCCAGGATGGAAGGCAGAAGAGACTGTGGAACACGTGTGCAATCTTTGTCAGGCCACGCCCTCTACTAAAGCATTTAATGATTTTGTTTTCATTATACGGTCACCCCAAAAAAAAAAAAAAAAAAAACAGAACATGGTCAGTTTAGCAAGCATTGATTAAACGACTGAACGACCCCGAACGTGGCTGGGCCCCCGTATGGAGCAAAGCTCTTGGCCAAAACACTGAAATTAGTTGGCATTTTAACACGAACACCTGACACCGCTTACATTGTTGCCTGTACGGCTTGCCATGGCTTCCTGGGCTGGGCCGGCCTAGTGTATCTCTTTAGTCAAATGGATAATATTGCTGCTGAGCACGGTCCGACGGCCATTATCGATGGTGCATGCCACATCAGCAGCAGCAGCAGCAGGAGAAGCAACAGCAGCAACTGCGATGGGTTATTGAACGATAATTCCATTTAAGCAAATGTTCGCGTTGAGCACCAGAATTGTCCAAATTATAGCATGTGAGCGGTCCCCTGCTTCCTGCCTCTCCCCCCTACTCAGCAGCAACTTCCACTGTTCCTCATATAAATTAAAAAATGTAAAAGTTTCCACAAATTTTAACTCTTTTTTTGCGTTGTATACGCGCGTAATAACAGACGCAAAGAGAAAAGAACAGTACGTAGTGCCAGTCCCTGTTCCTGCTCCTGTTCCTCTGCCCATTCCTGTTCCCTGTGCCTGCTGCTGGGTAACAGGCCATGCCTCATGCCAGCATCCCATGCGTCCAGAAGATGCATTCCCTCTTAAACGTTTTACTCCACGAATAATGGCTTTAATGACTTTAATGGCGTACGGATAATTTGGCCAACGGGCAACTCCCTCTCCGTCTCTCTCTCTGCCCGCCAACTCTTGCCTTAATTGACGAAAGTTGCGCTCCATCGACGGCATATACATCCATCCCCCCTTCGTCCCCTTGGGCTGCAGAAATACCTGTAATTTGTTGTTTAAAACGCAGTTGATTGTTCCCGATACGATCCGAATGAGGAATCGGTAGTTAGAGTAATGAAAAGTCACAGAGAATGGCGAAATGGAATATCAAGTATTCAAATAGTAGAGAATAGAATCTGATTTATTCCTAGTTACATGTGATATATCACCTTGAGACACTCATCATCATCATCATCGATGGCGAGAATAACCTTGAGAGCTTGAGAAACTGTTGAACGTAAATGACGCTTCATCAAAATGTGAAAAAAAGAAGAATGAGAAAAAACCAAACCGAAAAACAGGTATGACATGTAGCAAAAAAGCAGAGAGAGAGAGAGAGATACGACAAGTAAAACAACGCGACAAGGTGACACAAATCAAAAGGTGCAACATAAAAAATGACATTGAGCGAACAGAGAAAAGAGATAATTAAGCAGGGAGGGTGGAAAAGTGCCTAATGGCGAGTGGAATGACATGGAACACGACAAATGGGATGAGTAGTAGATACATATGTAGGTGTAGGTGTAGGTGTCGGGGAGGAGCAGCGGGAAGGGAAGCAAAGGGAATTTGTTGAATGACAAGTCGCACATTTTCAAAAGAAATTACAAATAAAAAAAAAAACAGAAAGAAAAAGAAAAGAGAAATGAGAAGAACTGAAAAGAAAACAGTGGAAAATGCACATAAATTTGGAAAGACAGACTGTTTCGGAAGAGTGGAGAGGCACAGAGGAACAGCTGCCACACAGCTACAGAGGAGGATCCTCCCGACGATGGACATGTGCATCTGCAGAGGCTTCAGGGCGGGCCCGATGATGCCAATGCATTCCCAAATTAGCCCCAGCGAGTGAGAGAGAGAAGTCAATTAAAAAGAAATTGAGTGAAAAGAGTCCGCATCCCATCGCATCGCATCGTATCGCATCGTATCGAGTTGAATACTTAAAAACGCATTTATTAAGAAATATTTTTTTGATAATTGTTTACGAAAACATTCCCAAGCAACCATCCAGAATGTCGCATTGCCGAATTTATAAGACAGGCCAATGAATGCGACTTTTTCATTAAAATTCCAGAGGCAGCGTACGAATACGAAATAAAAAACGCTTTTATTATTTTAATTACCAATTTCGCTGTGTGGACTCAGCTGGCATTTTTTTTTCTTTTTGCCCAGTCAATATTAATTTCATAAAAATAACTTTGTTCGTATCGTTCTGTTTGTTTTCTTCATTACGGGGGGAAACGTGTCTTTTGTTTTCGCCGCACAGCTGCGCTCCCAGTCCCCAAAGCGAATGAGAAATCAGATTGGGAGTTTGTTTGGGGAATGGAAAGATGTTTTTTCTTTCGGCTTTTCTGTTTTTGTCTCTGTCGTCATTGCTTCTTTATAAAAACTCCCAACGGAGCGCGACAGACATGCCAAACGTTTATAGATATACCACATAGTAGCAGTAGTATATGCGTCCCCCCTTCGATAAACATTTATTGGGCAATCCAATCACGGAATTCACGTTCACAGTCGTGACAGTTTCGATCTAATGCCTTTTGTTTAATTTCCTTTCAATTCTTTTTTCCCATGAATTATGTAGAGTATATGAAAAAGAAAAGGCTGATAAAAAGAATTATAAGATAAATAATATTAAAATAATAATAAGTATACAAAAATTGCTTTTGAAATTATTTTTCTGTGCTTTATTTGTAAAGTATAAATTAATAATATGAAATCATTTTTAGATAACCGATTTCAATAAGTATTTTTCCTTATATCACCTATGCATGATAAATACTAAAATAATAATATTAAGAAAACAAAAAATTAACTTTAAAATTCGTTTTCCAAGCAGCATTTAAAAAAAAAAATAAATAATTTAAAACTATGCCTAGATAACGGTTTCAATAAGTAGTTTTCTCATATATCAATATTTTTAAGTGTTTTTAAGTAGATTCATAAGTGGTTCTTAGATGCATTTTCCCTTAAAGATTATGTGGATTTTAAAGATGGATTTTTCAAAAATTTCAAGTGTGAAAACTGCACAGACTGTTGAAAATAATCTGTGATAGTTTCCTATAATGGAATATATTTTCTATGACATGCACTTACTCTGCTCTCATAATACAATTTATATTTCAATGTGTTTTAAATCTACAAATCTCTAAAGTAAGCAAGTTAATTTTCCCAGCATTACTCAGCACTCAATAAACTCATCTGCATTTATTTCTCTCTCTCTCTCTCTCTCTCTGATTTTATTTACAAATCTCCATCTTATCTACCATTTCAGTAAGACAATTTGTTATATGAGAACAATTTAATGATCTATCAAGAGGCAGGCGCAGAGACATCAAATAGACGCAGACAAATTTCCATTTAATTCAATGAGGTCAACACAAAAGGCACAGTTAGCTCGTCTTGACGGGCCAAGTCAGTGATTAGACGCATCATCCTGGGGCAATTTGTCACCGCACAACGAGCGAGAACGGAGGCGGCACGGGGCGGAGGGCAGGCAAATGGCCACTAAAAATCATTTAAAGCGAAATAAAAATATTTTTTATAGCGTTTTTATAGTTGTTGCAACAATCTAATAACAATCCAAATAATTATCCAAACAAACAATTTCACCGACGCCAATGCGACGGCAGACTCGGCGCTCGGAGCTCGAGTCCCAGTTACAGTTACTGTTGCTCCGACGGACGCCGAAAATGAGCCATAAAACGGGCATAAAACCCCAGTGCGAAGCGCTACTGCTCGGAATAGACCACGCCTCCGCTGCCACAGCGCTGCCGACGTCGCTGACGACGATGCGCATACGGAAGCCATAACGGCCATAACGATAACTCAAAGCAAATGGCGTGCGCAAGCGAGACAGATAGAGCAACGAAGAGAGCGAGAGTGTCAGAGAGAGTGTCTTGCTGAGAGAGTGCATGTGTATGCGTGTGTGTGTGTGTGCTGTGCGAGAGCCAAACTGCGCACCCTAATGGCTGCGCATTAACCGCGCTGACTGGTTTGTGTGCGTATGTGTGTGTGTGTGTGCTGCTGCTGTTGCGCTCTCTCGCATACACGAACCTGTGCCGAGGCTGAGCTGAGGCCACGTGTCTCTCGCATTAAAACAAGTAAATCGCCAGTTGAGCATAATCGATACGCAGCTCGTTCTGATTTCATTCGTGAGAATTACTTTTCTCACGCTCTTCGACTCTGTTGGCAGCGCGCCGACGTCGCAGGCGAAGTGCTCAATGTTGTTGTTGTTGTTGCTGTTGTTGCCATTGCTGCAGCCATAACTGTCGTCGTTTATAGCCGTTTTAAGTGCGACTGAGATGGCCTCATAATCGTTTGCTGAATGTTGCTCAATTGTTTGCCGACGCTCTTTTCGGAGTTGCTCTCGCTCTCTCTCTTTGCGTTTCTCTCTCACTCAGTCCTCTGGGCATTTGCATGTTTGTTTGCCCATGCTGGCTAATGATGTTTGCGCACATTAATTAGTATTGATTTAATTAGTGTGTGTGTAGAAGAAGAGAAAGACTGAAGTTCGCTCAGTGCAAAAACAAAAAAAAGGAAACTGAATTCCACTCCAACCCTAATACGCGCGCACTCTCTCTCTCACTCCCGCGCTCTCTTTGGCTTTTTTTTTTGTTTCGAGAGAGAGCGCAACGCAAAGCTCTCGCGCGCGCATCTGCCGACTTAGCACGGCTGCTAGAATGGGACATAAAATGTGCCAGGCAGTTAAAATGTAGATTTAAGTAAGTGGAAACGAGATCGTTACGTTGGCGCATAAAAATAAAAATCATTGTTGTTGTGCACTGATTGAAATAAGCAGCGACGCGGGCAGAGCAAGAGCAACAGCAGCAGAGCAAAACAAAATCGCGAGATTTTCCCGCCCCAACTGGGGTTCATTTCATACCGTTTTCACTCGCTTTTTCTTTGAGTGAAAATGTGTGGAGCGCGCGCTGCTGTTGAGTTCATTTTGATATTTTTTCCTTGGGGCAAACATGTTGCGACAACTCTGGTGCTCTCTAGTTTTCTTACTTTGTTCCCTCTCTCTCTCTCCTTTTCTTCTTAAGATCAATCAGCGCTCTGGGCCTACGCTAGTTCGAGCAGCGGCACCTTAAAAACACCTTAAACTTGTTTTTGTTTTTCTTGTTTTCCATTCGCTTTATCAGCATTATGCCTGCCCCCTCCTTTTCCACTCCCACTCTACCCGCTCTATTCATTAATTCTCGTTGCTTTTTTGAGATTCTTTTCATTTTCATTTTCATTTTATGGTTTTTATGCGGGCCTTTATGACTTTTATGGGGTTTAGTGCGTGCCAAAAAACGAGAAAGAAAAAAAGAGAGAAAAAAAAGAAAGAAACAACAACTTTTAATTGAATAATGCCCAAGCGGCCGCTGGCGTCGGTTTGTTGCGGTTGTTGTTGTTGTTGTTGTTCCCTGTCTGGGGCGTTGGCATCAACAACGCCCGCAACGGTAATTAGCCCGATAAACATTTAATTGGCAAAATTCAAAATTTGAAAACCACCATGAAATCCCATATGTATTGGGAATTGAATTGGGTCGTGAAGGAGTCCGAGAAGCAAGTGGCCATGCTGCAGCTTGAGGTAAGTTGGGAAAACTGTTGGGAAATCGAAAAAAAAACTGTCATTGCTTTTGAAAAGACTCTGGAGTATAGTGAATCACATGAAATGGTAGCAGCATACCTTAAAATTCATATTGCACTATTAAAAGTGTCTATATAAATTGAGAAGGCAGCAACATCATGGAATTCTGTCTTAAAATACTCTGTGGTGCATTAAACCATATTAAAAGTCTCTTAACAACTTCAAAAGACAGCAGCATTATATAATACTCTGCAGAGCTTCGATATTGCATTAAACCATATTAAAAGTCTTTTAATAAACCCAGAAAATTGCCTACATCAGCGCAAAGTGTTGACATGCATTATTAAGGTTTATTTAAGTGCCGGAAAGGGTAAATTGTTGAATTAAATTAAGGAAAAATTAATGCAAAACTTAATAATATAAATAATCAGCGATAATCAACGATAACTTGTCGCGCCGGACGTGAAAGAGTTGCATTAATTGAAGTTTTTAATAGGGTTGCCCTCTTTCTGCAGGCAGAGACTGAGACAAGAGCGAGAGAGAGAAAGAGAGAGAGGGGGAGAGGGAGATGGGAAGTGTGTGTAAACACGACATGAAATGCTGCCATTGCCAGCTACTTACACGGACTGCAACAGGAATTTGCCACATGCCTCTAGGAGATCCCCCCCAGGGGGCAGCTGGACGGGTGACCCGACTGGGCTACTCCTTTGGCATGCGGCGCGGCATGAAAGGCGAAAGGCGGCAAAAAGGATGCAATTTATGACTGGCAGCAGCAGCGGCACATGTAATTGCACGCAATGCCTCAGCCGGCGCAGCCAGCAAGGAGTCGCCGACCCGAACGGGGTCGAGTTTGAGTCGAGTCGGTGCCGCTTCACACGATTTTCAATTTTTGAAAATTATGAAAACAGCAGAGCGCAAAATGAAAAATATAAAATATACAGAAAGGAGAGCGAGAGAGGGAGAGGGAAAAGTAAACAGAAAACAAAGCGTACGGGAACACGTCCTCAACCAGCTTGGCCGCATGTCGCGCTGCCTGTTGCCTCTTTGCCTCCTGCCTGCTGCCTGTGCCTGCAGTGCGAGTCCATTTGCACACTGAGTGCCTCACGGATCGGTTACGTGGAATGTCCTTTTAATGGACTCTAAAGCGGGAAAGAGAGAGAAAGAGCGAGCACATTGCATCCTTTAACAAACCTTTTAGAGCTTGCACTCGTGTTCCGCGCCGTTTGATTGCCATGAATTGCTGCCGCATGATTTTCATCCTTTTTCCACGCTCTTTCCTTTGTTTTCCTTCGTTTGCCCCGCACAGGCACGTCATAATTCCACTGCATGTCCAGCAAGGCAATTACGGCACATTCCAGGATGCAGCATCGCCAGCAGCTGACCAGGGTTGCCGAGTTGTCCAGTTGAGCAGCTGACGTGCTATTTGCGCTCATTAGATGCACATAAAATAGAGAGTGCAGTTCTAGCTGGGGGGGCTGGCAGAGACAAAAGGTGCAGGGTTCATATTAAAGTGTAAATTATATTATATAATATATTTATTTATTTTATTATTATTAAATCATTTAATTATTTATTTAGAGATATGTTTTTTTATTTATTTATTTAAAATACTAGACTACGTTTAGTCAACTGATTAAAAATTAAGAAAAGAAATTGTAATTTATTAATAATTAAATTTAAATTAAAAGCAAAAATAAACATTAGCCTTAAAAAAGCTTAAATCTATTCAAAATAAGATAATTTAGTTGAAACTGTGAGAAACAAGAAAAAAACCGATGCAACATTTGTTGCAAAGTGTTGGGAAAAAACCCAGAAAAATCCAATCGGACAAAAAGTTAGTAATAAGAATATTTATTTTAGAAAGGTGGGTCAGTATTCGGCATTGCATTTTAATTTGTAGATATAGAATATATCTTTCTTTTATATCTTTCCAAACAGCCAAAAAGTTAATTATGAAAAAATTAACTAACTATTAGATAGGTATTTAAAGGTAGATATATTCATATATTCTATAATTCTTTCTATATCTAAAGGCGCATTCTATAGTGCCTGAGAAGTAACTGCAATTTAGTAGCCTCTTCAGTTTGATCGAGTTGACAACTTGCACAGAGTTTTAGTTACAGCGCAATGCCATGTCGAGTGTCTGTTTCACTGCATCTCTCCCTCTCCCCACTCTTCCCCCTCTACTAAGCTGTCATGGCCGGTCCAGAGATGCAACGGCTTTTGGCTAAATTTATTGCCAAGGCTTTATTTATGCGCTTATCGTGTTGCCGGCGGCCTTAGCGCGTTGTCAAGTGTTTATCTTGGCCCGGAGACCGCTCCGAGAGGGAGATGAGAAACGAAATAAAATACCAAAAAAGCTTAAAATGAAATTTATGACTGAAACTAAATCATGTGACGAATAAAACACAAAAAAAAAGATGGTGGCACGTACGAGTGTATCTGTGTATCTGTGAGCAGCTGTGGCTGTATCTGTATCTGTGACTGTAACTGTATCTGTGCCTTGTAGGAGTGTTGTAGCACTTTGAACGAGACTGTCGCTTGATTTAGAGGCTGTGCCTGAATCAAATTTAAATAATAAATATTTCATAGTTACAACAATCCAAGCCAACCCAACGAAAAGCGAGAAAATCGAAGGCAAATGCGTAATATATGCAAACCGCGAGAGGGGGTGGAGCGAGAGGGAGAGAGAGAGGGAGAGCGAGAGACTAAATCAAAATGCTGTCGAAATAAAACGTTTGAAAATTGAATTTTTGGGAATACGTTGGCTTGTGTTCAGCCAAATTGAAAACATTTGTTACGGAAATGAAAACCATTTCAGTCTGTCTCTTTCTCCCTATATCTCTCTCTCTTTCCCTCTCCCTTCGCCGTGTCGGCAAAAAGTCCCAAAAACTCGAATCGTTGGCAAAGCCAACGTTGGGGTCTGAATTTAAATTAAGAAATTTATCTTTTGAATGCGTCTCTCTTTCGTCTTCCATTCCATTTCGTCGTGTTCCCTTTGTGACTGTCTTTGTTTTGTAAGTCTTCTTTGTGTTTACACACACAAAAGAAACCAAAATAAAGAAACAAAAGCAAAAAGCTAAAACATATAAAAAATCTCTCACCTTCTGTAAAATAAAATTGAAATACGTTTGATTATTTTTTATAGCCCTAGAGAGAGTATTCCTTCGAATTACTAAGGATAAGCAAAGTTGGATTATGCCGAGATTGTCATCCATACGTTTTTGATATTGTACCCACACATCTATATATCTATAAATATTATAGAGAGATCATTATATATGCAGCACTGCCATGTTTATTAATTTAATCTGAAATATTTTTTCAAGATATTATCTAAATGAATATGAATATTAGACTCGTTTTATGGCATGCGCTAAACGAGTTGCTTTGTGACTTGGCTAATTCAATTTCAGAGATTTATTTAAACGCGGATTTTTGCACCTTTTTCCATTGAGTACCCAGCTGGAATTGGAGAATTTATTTGGAGTCACCGAGTGGTACTGAATAAATTTTAGGGGTTTCATTGCGATTTGCATGTGGAATTACGCATCTTTGAGATAATTGCCTTAAATTAACTGATATTTAGAATACAATAACATTAATCTGCTGGGCAAATAATGTCATTTATCAATGGCTTTCGTGTCCCGCATCTGCAGTAACTTCACAGTTTTTATGGTCCCCCAAAATTGACTTTATTTTCGTTTCATGCTAAATTCGGTCGTAAAATGTCGATATTATGTGCTAATGGCAAATCAGTTAGGCTCCCCCAAAGTGCCCATAACAATTTGGAAACACACATTTAGCATTTATCGATATCTATTTTTTCTGCATACTATATATTCGATTCATTCACATGAATCTCTAATTGCCTCATCCACTGAATAAATAATCATCTTTATTATGTGAAATAATTCGTGAGAAGAGACGAAGTCGATACAAAGGGCGATTTGACGGAAACTAACAAAATCATTTCGAAATCGAATTAAAATTAATTTTCAAATCTTTTGAAAATAGTCTGTCTGAATATACAGATCTCAGCTATTATAATAGATATAGATACCGAATTTGTTATCAAGCTTCCAATAATTATTCGACAATGTATTAAAAAGTCTTAACTTTTCGATAAATTCTATGTGCTTGTAATTTCCAAATTAGAAAAGTTATCTGATTGATCATTATCAAAAAGCTTGATTAAAAGAAAGTTTTCTAAAGCTTAGAAAAGATCTGAGGAATTTGTGCAGATATTATTGTTGGGAATTACTGGGAATATTGTCACAATATCGCACCCTAGTCTATAGCTTTTATTACTTGTTAATTATGTAACATCTGCCACTATTTTTAATTATAAGAAGCTTAATATCTAATAGATTAGACGTGTCGCTTTTATAAGGGTCGCCATTATCAAATTAGAAATTATGAGGGTATCCGAAAGATACATGAAATAATTTGTTACTTGGCTTTTACTTCTAGGCACGTATGGTATATAGAAAACCTATAACATAATCAAACTGCCTTATAAGCTTGAATATAATGATTATTTGCTTTTTAGAAGAGTTTATCGATGATACTTCATTATTTACTTCATATTTCAAAGTAAATGGCTTTTTATGCTTTAAAATATTATTCAAGTTTTTCCAGTCCGTTTTTAATGAATTTCCCTTTCATTTTTTAATTACAGAACTCACACACATGTGATTACATAACGAACAAACAGATGGAGCTGAGTTTCCACCCTAGAAATATTGTTGACCAGTCAAAAATGATATAAATAAATTACATTAAAAATTCCAAACGCATTTTTGGCGAGTGTCCATTCACATACGAATGAATATAAGTGTGTGCGTGTGTATGTGTGTGAATATTTATGAGTCCCACTGTGTGCGTGTTCATAATGGAACTGAGCTTGGAGTTGAAGTTGGAGTTGAGAGAGTGCCCGCAGGAACTGTGTCACTGGGCCCTGTATGTATATGGTATATTTGGGACACTTTCGGGTGGCGGATCTGGAGGACGTGTAGTCCAATTTGTGCCATGTGTTGCCCTTTTGCTGAGCCCAAAACAAGACCGAAACAGAGAGGGAAAAAAAGTGAAAAACGTGGAAACGAAAGGCAGAGAACCAGATACAGTCGCAGATACCAAATGTAGGTGAAGTGCGGACTCCCTGGCCAAGCCATGCTGACCGCTGGGCGTTGACCGGACTGGCCGACCCGACCCTGAGCCATACGAATCTCGAGCCAAAGCGGGCGGCATAAAACACTCAAAGACTCATTTGCATATTCAAGGCAGCAAACGGTAAACTGAAGCAGGGAAAGTGCCCGAGTTCGGAGAGTGCGAGAAATCCATTTGGTGTGAGTTTTTAATTCAATTTTGTGAGTTCTTCTTGTTGGTTTTTTATAATTAACAAAGGAATTTTATGCCTTCAGCATTTGTTTCATTTTCCGTTTTTTTCATATGTTGTTTATGGCTGACCTTTTGACCTAACGCCGCGCGACCATATACACTACTCGCCCTGATACCTATCTAATTGAATGATTTACGCGCTCGGCATAATGCGCAACTATTTCGTAGTGGGGTAAGTAATAGGCCGCATAATCCCCAAAATGCCACATATTACAGCCCTCTCTCTCTCTCTTTCCCTCGCTCTGCGGCTGTCCTACTCAGATAAGCGGAGTGGAATAGATACGCTGCTGCTGTGACTGCAGTTCACACGATTTATGTGCTTGCATTTTGCATAGTTTCAAATGCTTGTTATTCTCGTGGTACTACAACGCAAATTCATGCCCAAAACACAATTCATTTTGGCCCCAGTCCAGCCCAGTCCAGACCAGACCAGGCCCGGTCCAATCTAAAGCGACGCACAGCCGCATACAAATCTGGCGTTTTGCATTCGGCGGCCATTTATCATGCCAGAGCGGGTCAACAGTGGTCTTCAAGTATCCAAACCAGGCAGAACCCAATGTACTATGGAAGAGAGCTCTAAAGAAGTGCATAATCATGGGTATTATAAAGCCCTTTTTCCCTGAAAAATCTCTGTAAAAATAAATTTTTGATTTTAAATTTAGTACAATAATGTTGAAAGATTTTATAATGGAATTTAGTCCAGTAAGCCCTAAATAATTCTGCTCAAATATCTAAATAAAGAATTCAATAAGCGTGTCAGCTAAAATGTTATTAATAAAGAATTCTTTTATTACATAATCCGTGACTCTTTTTAATTGTTAAGAGCGAAGACTATATTTTTAATAAATTAATATATTTTTTGAAGCATTTAATATCTTTTTTTTAATTCTGAATTATCGCTTTAGGTATGCCAAAAATATTAGTTACTTGCTTTATTTGGGACTGTTTTTAATTGTCTAAATATAACATTTTATTTAAAAATAAATAAAATTATTTTAGAACATTAGTACTGTATTTTTATTTATATTTAAATTCCTTTCTTTAATCGCTTTTAGGTTCCTTAAATATCCCAACAAATATGCAATTTTGGCTTTATTTGTGATTATTTTCAACGTTTATCAGGAATCAATTTATTTTTAAATGAATATCATATTTTTTTAAACATTGAATACTGCGTTTAAGTGCAGTTATCTGTAATAAGTTTCATATTGTGAGTATTATAATCATATTATTCAATCCTTGAATAACTTCTTTAAATTTACGAGAAAATATGAATTTTTGGCTTTGTTTGCATATATTTCCAACTTGATTTAAAGTACAATTATATTTGAAAATAAATATAATTATTTTGAAGCATTTAATATTGCATTTTAGTCCAGTGTTTGTGGTTTATAGGCCTGGAACTGGTTTGTGTGGTCCTGCTGTAACTCCCGGCTTCGGTTTCGGTTTTCAGTTTTCAGTTTGCCGTTGAATGTCTACAAAATTTATGCACATTTTATTGACCACACTGTGAAAAACACAGTTGTAGTTGTTTTAGTTGTTGTTGTTGTTGGCACAACAACATGTCCAAAAGTGTTTTATGGCCGTTGTGGGTGCTCAAGTGGCCATTTTGGGCTGGACCCAGCGCAGCACACAACGTTCTCGCACTCGCCGCTCTTGTCCGACAACCACTTGGGTGGGTGAGCAATGAGTAGAGCTCTGAATACAGATGAGTACCCGAGTACCCCGAGTACTCCGAGTACCCGGTAGCCGGTTTAGTTGGGAGTACTAACTAAATGCGGCTATTTGTGAGCTGAAATCGCTTGATTTATGCATCGCCGCTAATCGCATTTGGAGTCAACCGCGTGTCATGTCAATGAACCCGAACCGCGCTGTGGATTCAGTGTGTCTTTCAAAGTCAAAAACTCAATTAGTAACTTGGAACTGGACTAAAAATAAGCAGAGGCAATGGGGCAACCGGTCGGGAAACTGGACTCGACGGGAGGCGGGAAGTGCAAGTGGAAATCTCGTTAAAAGTCAATAACAGACGCCATTAAATGCGCATGAAAATGAAATGAGAAGCGCTTGATGAGCCGCACCATGGCCCGAAGAACGATCATAGAGATGGGGTTGGGGGGTAGTGGGGGAGGCGCAAAACACGCGACCACTTGAGCCCGCCGCGTTCCTCGACAACGTTCATATCAATTTTGTAGAGTAATTCGAACTGACCTCAGAGCAGGCAGCCAGACAAGTTCAATGGCATCAACAATGGAACAGAGACACAAAATGGAATTGGAATGGCCGGATAAGGTAGAAGAGGAAGCAACACTCTCTGCATAGGCTGACAGATCATTAGATAGAGATGCGAGTTTATATATATTAAATATGTTATGGTAAAATTAAATAGTTCTTTGCGAATGCAGCTGCAAGGAAGCAGAAGAAAAAGGAGTTTAGTGTAATTTACTGACTTTATTTAAACATTTTTATAATTTAATATTCGAGTAATAGGCATTAAAAAATTTTTTATATCAATATGGTTTGAGAAAGTAGTCAGAATATCAACGGTTATCAATATTTTCAAATTAAGTTACTAAACCATGAAAAAATAATCCAAATCCAGTCCAATCTAATATAATTACAATAAAATTTAGGCTAGTTGTTAATAATATCATTAATAAAACAAATATTAAAACTGATATAATAGAAGAATTGAAATGTTTATCCCTCTTTTCGCATCGATTGGTTTTCTCTATTTTTGAAATTGTTAAATATCGCATATTTTGATTTATTCTCCAGCTTCTTCTTTCAATTAACTTTCCAGTTTCTGTCGCATAATATAGTAAAGTATTATTTGTTAAATAAAATATATTAATTTTTAGGGTATACATAGACAGATTGTTGTGAGCACAGTACTTCAATAAATATAATAATAATAATAATAATAACATTAAAATTCTTTTCAAAATTTGCTAACTAAATCATACTTTGATTCATTTTCCCGTTTATAGCTTATTTTTCTATACTTTTAGTTTGCTTTGCAATATCTTTCTCTGTCCCACTTTCTACATGAAACTAAGCTAACCTATCAAGCACAGTGCTTATATGACTTTCACGTAAATTATTTCAATCCTTAAATATATCTCACTTTAAAAAGAATTAAAACAAATAAAGGCACAAGCAGTTCTCAGATTTTTGACGAAGCAATACCAAATCAAATATGAATCGTGAGCTTGAAGAAGTCATTACCAAGAACGCGGAGACCACGGAACGCATCACGGCGGAGAATACACAGGGCTATGTGATCTCGGACAATGGAACCGGCACCGTGGCGGCAACCTCGTTCGATAATACCACAGCCCAGAGCATTGTGAAGTACATGAACGGGATGATGGTCAGCCTGGTGCAGAGTGCTGTGCGGGACATGGATCCGACCAACAAGCTGTGCTATCTACGTGTGCTCACACGCAAGCTGGAGTATTTGGTGGCGCCGGAAGATGTCTTCACCATAGCCGTCTTGCAATAATGCAGTTCTAGGTCCCGTGCTCCATTTTTCGTTTTCGTGCAGTTTTAATGCAATTTAATAGATTAAACTTATCAGCCAAGCAGTCCGATATTTCTCTTTATTTTTTCTCTATCTCTCTCTCGCTGAGCATGCTTGAATCAACAATGCGAATACGATAAATGGCAGACCGAAAATCCTCTATAATACCCGAGTGACACTACGATTATTTACGACATGGCTTCATTGGGCAGGGCAGGGCAGAGAATATCCATGAGAATGCGATAATTCAAAAGATTTACTTCTGTCAACATGACCATTTTGTGCGTACATAGGCAAACTCGGGGTGGTTGTGGCCTTTGACCTTTTTTTTCGCTCTCTTCCTCTCCATGCTTCCTTGGGCTATTTCCATCTTGCTGCTGCAATGGATGCTGGCCTGTTATTTTAATTTAAAATGGCAGAACTCGTAACTCATTTTAACGGCGCACCCTCCAAGTGTCTCTCTCTGTCGTGTGTGTGTGTGTGTGTGTGAACTTGTCCTATTTTTACAGGCCTAGGCCCTTGCAGGGGTTGCTCGCTCGTTACAATAACTTATCTGGCCTTTTTTTTTAACCCCGGCCATAATCACCACGACGCAAGACGCTCCTGGGGTGCGCTTTATTCTCCTTCCAAGTTGGGTTTTTCCCATTCCCCTTTCCTCTTTCCCTTTCCCTGCTTCTTCCATTGCTATCGCAAGGCAGTTCTCCATTGTCTCGGATCGTTTTGTGGTGCATAGAGATAAATAAGAAGAATTTGTACAAAAAAAAAAGAAATTATAACTCATCTGCAGTGCGAGAATTCCTTGAATAGGCCGAACTGGCTTTCGTCTCGCCTCTCTTGCTCACTCTTTCAGTCTCCCTCTCTCTCTCTCTCTCTCTCTCTTCAGCATTGTCTACAAGGTCGGGTTCACGCTGCCACTTCATTTCATGTAGCGTGAAATTCAATTAATCCGTGGTCCATGGCTGACAACTTCATTTTGGGAAAAGAGTCGTCTCTCTGGAACCCCCCATGAGTCGACGAGAAATTCGAAACACTTTGAATTGCATTCAAATAAAACGTTTTTCTATGCTTTCAAAAATGATTATATTACATACACACACACACACATTGGCTTAAACCAATATGTAGCTTATAGGGCGACATTTCTCTCTTCCTTCTGCAGTTCCCTGGGGCGTGTCCATTCAGTTTGGCAAGCTTTATGTGTTCTCTGCCGACTCTATGAATTTAATTAAGTTGTGCGACAAGCCCGAAAGTGTCGCTGCAACACGGAACAATACAAACCCAAACACGATTCATAAATGTTCCCTACCTACCTATGTATATGCATAGAGAAAGATTGTATGTGAGACAAACCCAGGGAAATTCTGATATATAATTAAAAATAAGTAAATATAGTAAATATGCATATAATATATTTTCAAATATATTATAAATCTCTCTAGTAATGAATAACTTAATAAATTTATATTTAAATATCTTAAGTTGATAATAACTAAAAATGTTAAGCATTATTGCCAAATATTTATTTGTCTATTTCTCAGATTACAGATGATAATATACGTCATATTTATTATTCAGCTAATTTACAGAAATGTAGTCTTATGAATATAAAGAAATATCAGATATTTCTTTCTTAATATGCAATATTTCATTGTAATTTCAATATTTTGTTCTATAATTAAGTAAATATTTATAATTTCTTAGTCCCCGATAATGTGCCATAATGAAACGCTGGAAACATATTTTCTGTCTTCAGAGAAATGTCAGAAATTACATAACAAAATGTTGATTCAAACGTTGAAAATGCGTTTTAAGTGCGGGCCCCTAGAAGCAACTGCTAAATTTAGAAGGAAAACCCAATACACACACCCCATACACGCACACGCACGCACGGGAAGGCACACAGTGGCGCAAAGTGCACGACAGAGACAGAGATGGCAGCTGAGACGGAAAAGGAGTTGAGTGTGCAGCGGAACTGCTCTCACACAAATGCGCAGGCCAAGCCCATTTTGCCAGGCGATGGCTCTGCCCCTGCCAATACACTGAGAAAAAGGAAAGTCACTTATGAACTCAAAGAAGCAATTAAGTAGAGTGAATAAATATAGACAAACTAATAATAATTAAAGAAAATAAAATAAATAATAATAAATAACAAATAATAATAAATAAATTATATATATAATATATACATCTTTTTATATATAATATTTAATTTATTTCCTAATAAAAGGTAAGTGAAACATCCACATATTCATATAGAATACACTTACTTTCTTATAAACACTCATAACCGACTTTATTTCTCTCAGTGCACCCCATCCCGAACCCGTTTCCATGATATGTTGTTGAATTTTTTCTCGACTCGTTCAACCACCAAACATTTTCGGATGAGACTCGCTGCGGCGCAGACGTCGAGCAACGGCGGTGGAGGTCGTTGCGGACTTACAGACATTTTGTTGACCTTTCGACGGACGGACGGGCAATGGAGTTCCAAGCAGAATGAGCAAAAATATCTAAAAGAAAAAAATCAACAATAAACAAATAAGAATTTAATTTAAATTTATAAACAAAGCTTATAAACAAGTACTTCAGAATAATCCAATTATTTGAAATTTAAAAACTATAAAAAAGTGCCAAAGTGCAATAAACTAAAACAACAGTAGAATAAATCATGTTTATAAAAATTATAACTCATTATGAACATTAAAAACTTTAAAATAATATAACACAAGTAAAAAGTTAAGAAAATAATTAATTATATGCGAACAAGAAGAAGGAAAATTGCGAAAAACAATTGGAAATCGACACGAACAAAAAAATAATAAAAATGTTCCGCAGTGTTTTTTCGCCGTCATGCCAAACTCGCCCCTTACTTTTATGACTTTTCAGCAGTTGCAACCTTTATGCAATAGATGGCAGCACCAGCATGTTGCATGCGCCATCTATTGGCCATTATGAGTCGATGTTAATGTTGGTTTTAGGGTCATTCTTTGCAGTTTTAGAGTCACTGTGACTCCTTTGAAGTTGTTGCTGAAAAAATGGCTATTGCTGTTCGCACTGAGAGAAATTCTGTTATTTATTTTAACAGAGGTAACAAAAATGTTTATTTTCTTTGTTGCCTCATTATTTTAAATTTTATTAATTTTGTATGGAAGAAAATACGCTAAATGCATTTTTTTGTTTTAAATGCTATTCTTATATTCATATATACAAACTCCATAAATTTTCAAGTTTTTCAAAAATAAATTCGAACACAGCAACCTTTTCTGTTCGAAAGAGTTTTGGCTGAGCAGGTTTCACCTATACGATTAACAAGAAAAATAGCATTATCTTTGCTTTCCTTTCATTTATTCTATATATTAAGTATTTGCGCAAGAATCTAAAACAGTAAGTTTTGTTTCTCGAAATATTTTTCGTTTAAGACTAGACTACAAACAAATAAATTACCACTCATTATGTGTAATATATGTATAAGCTGAACTAGTTAGGTTTTCTCTTTTAACTAAAATGTGAAAACAAACATATGTACAATAAGGAAAGTTAAGGAGTTTCTTAAGAATCCTGTATAGTACTCTCATATTGCTAGGTTCAATTTCAAAACGAATTCTCCATCAAATTTATTAAATTCCTACACTTACCCATGTTAGTTTGAAGATTAACTTTATGTTTGTGATAAATCAGATAATTCGTATATTTTATAATAATCAAATAAAATGTAAAGCGTTTTTATATTTTGTATAATCATGTCTTCTATACCTCAAGTAGATCTATCTATCAAGCGGCTAAAAGTTATAGGTAGATCATCTATGCAGATCTATTCTACCCGCTCTGTCCCCACTCAAAACTATTTAAACTAGTTCAAATGACCAGCAGCCCAGTTCTTTTTGAATCAACTCCCAGGAAAGTTAAGTTTCAATCGTGTTCTCGCCAAGCCGTTAATCCAAATACATCGCTCGTTAAGACTGAGTTGAGTTGCCAATCAAAGACTTCAATTCAATTTCGCCTGCTTGTCACAATATTCGGAATGGGACATAAAACCGTGGAGGGAGGAGGGGGAGGAGTAGGAGGTGATGCAACGGCTGAATCATTTCATTCAAAATCGGAGCAATCGAACCATCAAGATGTCAGTAAACGCGGTTAAGACAACAAGATTGCGGCGAGCATCGTTGGGCATCGTTAGGAGCATTACTCCATTGAGGCGAAACGGGATTGGGATTGGGATTGGGACCGGGGTCGAGGGCAGTTGGCTGGAGGAAAAACATGAAAATCATCTTTCAACGCGTTCTCCCGCCAGTTGCTTTGATGGCCAGAGAGAGAGGGAGACGGAGGGCACCAATCAACAGCCAGGTGAAGTGGGCGATGGAGGGCCACTACAACTGGAGGCGCTGCTCGGGTGGTGGAGGGGGTAGGTTGCTCGATGCACATGTGATGGCCAACAAGTGCAAAAAGGCAAATCGAAAACGTTAACTAAAACTGAGACTGAGACTGCAACTGCAACTGAGATTGGAACGGCGACTGGGACTGGCAGCGAGCGAGGCCGAGGATGGAACTGAGACTGAGACTGAGTAGGAGACTGAGACTGAGACCTGCATTTCAGCTTTTCATTTTGCTGCCGGCGGCGGCTGCTGCACGCGACGCCTCGCTGCACAAGGAGAAGGCGAAATGCAGGAGGGGGCAGGCGAAGGGGAGAGAGAGCAGTCGAAGCCCAACTGGTTTCTGGTCAATAAGCAGCCCTCTCACTCCCTTTGCACAGGCAGCAGCGGCAGTATGGCTGCATATACTACCAAAGATGGTATAAATATTTAAGTATTTTGATGTGCTTTTATGGTATTTCTAAAGCAAAAAGAAATGCTGCATACCAAAGTGCCATATACGAAGTTAAGGACTCTGCTCGTCAAGGAATACAGCGTTGGTCTGAACAAGATCTATATGGAAAGAGCGATTGCAGTAATGATATTGCATTATAAATTGAAGGATGTATAGAGAAAACTATTATCTCTTTATCTATATTCCCTATTATATTTTAGTATTTTAGTAATAAAAGTAAACTAGTAAATTAAATAATAGTAAATTAGTAAACGTATTGATCACTCTACTACTATTTACTACACTATTTACTCTCTTTATCTACATATGTGTTTATATTTCCTAATAAAAGTAAATTAGAAACTGAAAGCATCTATGGGGCTGTAAAATAAATCTTTAAAAAATGTTTATATGTATAATATTTATAATATTATATGCGGCTCTATTTGTAAATAATTCTAAAAGAGATTCCAGAGATTTTCAGCTACTTAACTTTAATGCAGAAATTGTTTACTTAATAAAGATAATACAAAATTGAAAAAAAAATTATATATTTTCTTAATTGATATAATATAAATAAGAATAAAAAATAAATAATATATTTTCCATTAATCTGTACATGTTATATATGTTATATCAAAATCCCCGTTTATATTCGTCTTTAAATTAAAGATATTCTAATAGATTCCAACCAGTCACAGTTTCTCTTGTTCACCCTTTAAGTAGAGTCAAGTATGTTGCTCTCTCACTCTCTCTCTCTCTCTGTCTCTTCTTTCTTTCCTTCTGTTTTGTGTGCCAGTTTCACGTCTCCATTCGCTTTGTATTTGTTCCGTAAATTACACTTTTGATTTTTAGTGGCCGTAAAATAATCGTAAATGTCGTGGTTATTGCGACCGAAAGTGCCTATTTTGAGTGTTGCTGCTGTCATTGTTGTTGCTGGCGCTGCCTCTGCTGCTGCTGCTGCTTCTGCTGATTCTCAGCTGGCATTAACTGATATTCTCATTTCGCTCAGTGCAGCGCCATGTCCGACTGGGACTGGGACTGGGACGTGCTGCCACTGCACAAGCAGTTGGAGCTCCTCGTCCCTGGTGGGGACCCAAGCAAGCGCCAAGCTGCCTTCCAGCTTCAAGCTTGAGCTGCACTTGTTGTTTTTAATAAGTTTATACTTGTTGCAGTTGTTGTTGTTGTTCCTCTTGTTGTTGCCTTGCTGCCTCCTCTTGGCTCCTTTGATGTTTCGATTAAGTTCGGAGTTCGCGTTGTCGAACTGGTTGGTTGGGTCTGCCTCCCGACCAGCCCGTTACATCTTCGCTCTGCACTTTTCCTTGTCTTACCCACCCTCTCTCTGCCCTCCCTTCCGACCCCGCCGCAGACATTTGGCTTATGTTTATGGCCATTTCGCTTGCACTGTCTTTGCAGCAGTTGCCACACTCGACTCGAATCGCTGTTGTGCAGTTGATTTTCTTAAGCATTTCTCCCATTTACCTTTGTGCTCTTGTCTTGTGCAACAAACACACACACACACACACAGTCTGCCTCTTTCACTCTCTCTCTCTCTCTCTCTCTCTCTTTCTTTATTCCCTCTGCCTCCCACTGCTTTGCCTCCTCAGCTGCCCTGACGCAACTGGTTGCCGATTGCCCATTGCCAGTTCGCAAGTTCGCAGAGTCGCCAGAGTTGCCACTCGCCGATTCACTCGTTGCCCGCACTCACAAATTTCGAATTTGATTTTATTGTTATGATTTCAATTGTTCCCGTTCCCATTCCCATTCCCGGTATAAACACTAGAGATTTCCCAATAATCATGCAAAACTTCTTGGTTTCCACCTTTCAGTTCGACCAAAGTTGTTCGAATTAAATTGTTAGTTTGAAACTAAAAGAGTATGATTACTTTAATCTTAAATATAATTATTTAACCTAGTCTTTAAAATCATTTCAAAATGTCCGCAAGCGGAGAAAAGCTTTGAATATACACATCTGTAGTTTATCACACTTTTAATTGTATCATATTTGATCAATATCACAATACACATCATAAAATGATGTGGACAAGAAACTAATCGAATCATTTGATGAGTTATCATTTTATTACTCTCTTAAAATATGGTACGATATATATAATTTATATTTACAAAAGGCTAATTTATATTATTATATTTATAACACTTTTAGAAGATATTTCTTACTTACTCTACAATTTGTATAAAATGCATTGCCTTTTGCCTTTTTGAACGATTGTAAAGCATGCTATTGTTTATACATAGATCTTCAATAATTTAGAAATTTTTAAATATTTTTCCAGGGAAACATTTATCTTAAACTTAATTATTGCTGCCAAATTAATTTTAGGATGTTAGAAAATAAGTAAATTACTTTTACTAAACTCCAAACAAGGTATAAAAATACTAATAGTTTAGATATGGAGATTATAGCAAATAACTTAAGAATTTTATTTATCCATTACACATCGATCATGCTGTATGCAATTTTAAATATTCATACAGATTTCCATTTCCACATCATAATTATCTTCAGTTTCCTCGACTCAATTGTTTTTCGTCTTTTTACCTCATGTCTGACACGGCAATTGCCTAATTAACATTTCCCTAAAAATCGTAACGCCCAATTTCACGAAAATAAACTAAAACAACGTTAAACAAAGGCGATCCCAATGTAGATCTCTAGGCCGCTAAACGTTTTGAGGCCAGGCCCTCCCAGTGCTCTGAAGGTCGCATTGCACAACGAAAAAAAAAACAGAAAAAATGAAACTAATAAAAGTGATAAAAGACAAGACGATCGGAAAACCAAAGCAATTCATAAATCATAAAAAGATGTCATAAAGAATACAGAAACAAGCAACAACAAAATGGAAAATGGAAACGGGGCACGATGTGTGACTTTGTAACTGCTACGGATGAAGCTGCCTTTCAACATGTCCTCGAGGACGAGGCATAAAAAGTGCTCAAGGCGAGAGACTTTTTAGCCTTCGGTCTTATGGAGGATTTGTTTTGACTCCTGGCCGAGGCATCTTGTTATCTGCCGTACATACATACATGGGCAGTATCTATCTATATGTGTATCTCTCTGGCCCACAAAGGACACACACATTGTCCCGATTATTGACGGGACCGGTAATAAATCATAAAAATATGTTTCAGTCGCCCGAAATGCGAGGACGATCGCGTCGGCTCGTTACACGGTGGAAAATGCCTGTAAAATTGCCGAGTCCTACAGTCGGTGCGATGCCGTAGGTAATTGGGATTTTGGAATCGGAATCGGGTCCCGGGATTGGGTTCGTTACGGGGCTGTTGCGGTGATCGCGCCCTCGAGCATCTGATAACAAAAACCACTGGCAAATGCCAAACAAAAGACCAACAACTTTCTCTTTTCCGGGCCGTATTCTCATTCCTCAGTTCTCTCGTTTCTTTCTGTTTTGCATTGCCAAAACTGAGAGAATTTTGATTTATTTGCCAAAAATTATTTGTATTTGTGTTCGCCGTTTGTCTGGCTGTCGCCAAGAGGCGCCCTGTGCTAAATATTATATTATATATGCGATTGTATTTGAGTTTTTGAAGAGTGTTAATAGGTATTCTGCCTTCTGTGCATTACTAAATTAATTTTTCCATATTTAATATTCAATAATCTTTATTTTAAAACACTTTAGTGTAGATAAACCTTTTTGGGTTCGATTACGTTAAACTTTTAAGAATGTAATACTTTGATTTCTTCCTTTTCATTATTCTTGACTTTTCTATATAATACTTTTACATTACTCTGATCTAATAATGTTTTTTTTCTGGGCTTCATTTTAAATTGATGTTGAAAAAATGAATAAATTTTTTTAATAAATAATTATATGTCATATTTAAATAGATTAGATTAGACATTATTCTGCTTTCTTTTAAATACTTTTCCAGTATTTATTTAAATAGAAATTCCTGTATATATTAGGTCAATTTTATTGAGATTTGTATATTAATATTATTTTAAAATAATGTATAATAAAGTCTTTAAGTCGTTTCATCTTATAATAAATTTCCGGAATTCCCTTTCTTTTTTCGTTTTGTAATAAATTTAAAAAAAAAAAACATGTAGTTTATTTTCATTAGTTTTGGAAGCGACAAGTAGGCAGCTCGTTTACTATACAGTTCCCATTGGATGGCGATGACTTCATTTCCAAGTGGTGGCGATGGTGCCGATGTTGCAGATGGTATGGATGGTATTTGTCAGGCCTGTACTTACTTGCGAGGCGTCGCCTTCTCTCGGTCTTACTCCATTTCCAAAGCCAATGTGATATACTACGAGCAGATGATTTAATGTGACCGCACTTAAGATGCAGCCAGCCTGGCAGCCTCTCGAACCCGACCTCGAGCTGAAGAGCGGAGAGCGGAGCGGAGCGAAGTGCAGGCGTTGCACATATGTTTCAATTCAAGCATCAACTGTCCCGCCATCTTGTAAACTGAGCCGAGCTGAGAGAAATGTTTGAGAATTGGAAAATACTAAGAAAGAGGAGGAAACTGTAGCTTCAATCGAATTATAATCAAGTATTTGTATAGTATTAAAATCTGTTTGATAATAGAGAATTCTTCCCTGTTCCCAGCCTGTAAATCATATGTGACAAGATACTAGCAAATCCGTAGTCACAACAAATCGTTAAAATGCCATAAAAAGAAACGTCCATATGCAGTCGGTGAGTCGGAAAGCAAATGCATTCGAATAAAATTTTACCATCATTTCCTCAAACATCATCGTGAGCATCATGACATCAAACAAATGGTAGGAACATCCGAGTCACCTCGTAAAAGTAATGATGTCTATGAAAATGTATCTGATGGATACGGGGAGCAGGAGCAGGGCAGCCTCCGCTGAGGCAGGCTATCATGGAATAATTATGTGGCATACGTCACGCAACTTGGGTTTTATGCCTTTTATATTGATTGTCATCACGTCACACGAACAGATCGTAAAAAAGTCGTAAACCGAAAAGGCAGAATCCGTGCTCGACCCGCCGACTTGAGTACTCAAACGCACTCACACTCACTCACACTCATACACGGGATCGGACTCGAGTCGAGACTCAGGATACTCAAACAGGATGTACGAAGGGATCGCTGCTGCTGCTGCGAGTGAAATCTCAGCGAGCTCTGCGAGTGGATTTCCGAGTTCTGTGTGAGTTACTCAAGTGGCGTCAAGTCGTAAAAAGAACATAAAAATTCGGCTGCCGTTTTGGTATTAACCGCAATTTGTTTATATAGTTGTTAAAATGCCATTTTAGCTTGTTTTCTAGCCTGCCATCTCCCTCCCGCCTTGGCATTTAATTGTCTTCTCTTTTACGAGCTCACACACACAGACAAAGTGGGCAAACCTAATAAAATTCGTTTTTACGACAATTTAAATGGTTTCATTTTGGAGTACATTCGTATAGCAGGGGAACGGGTGACAACAACAGGTTGGAGATTAGGCAAATCATATCTGGGATTAGGTTTTATTGCTCTTTAGGCGCGTGACAAATTGACAATGAATTACGACACGAGCAGCAGAGAACTGGAACTAGTTCCGTTCCTATCTCTCTCTATATATCTGTCATCTATCCTATCCGCATTGATTATACCACTGCCTTGGCATGACTTAATTAGAAAGTTTTCAAGTGCCGGCCAATTCAATCCTCAGAGGTTTTGCCCTCTGGGCGTGGGCGGGCCATGTCGGAGGAGTCGGTGGTCTGCAATCATCATTGCCGCCTTGGCGTGTTTGTGTGCAAAGCAGTCATAAAAATTACAATAAACAATCATCATCGCGATCCGTTTACACCCACTTTGCATGTTTTCGCAAGCGGCGTCTAGTGGAAAGTGAAAAAGGATTTCCCGCTAACCCAAACACAGGCCCAGGTAACGCAGCAGCGGGCAGAGGGCAGAAGGCAAAAGGCTGCAGGCGCTGCTGGTGGGCGTGACAGGGCTAAAACAAGTAGGCAAACCGAGCGTGAGGTGAGGTGAGTCGAGGTGAACGTAGTCAACAAAAATGCTCAATTAGCCGAAGGGCCGAAGGACGCGCTGCCATTTCCACTCGGATGCAAATGCAGTCGATGTCGACGTCGATGTTTGATGAATGAAGTCAAGGGTTCGCCTGCCTGGGACTGGGATTAAGTCGAGTACTCAAACCGAAGCGAATGTCTTCATTGTGCTTCCTCACTCCCTCCCTGCCTTTCACCTACTCCTCCTCCTCCTGCCCTCGCTGTGTTTGAGTTTTGCATAAGGAGGCGGTCGCTTTTGGTGTTTCGACTGCAATTGATTCTTGACCTCCTAATGAGACGTTTTGTGGCAACTCTGGCACAGCTGAGTCGAGCCGAGTCAAATCACTTTGTGGTTTTTGCGGAATTAAGTCATTATCTCGGAGCGGGATTTGGAAAACCGCAAAAACATCACGGGCAGCGTTAAAGGTGAGGAGGGATTCAAGCGATATTTGCATCTTGATGTGAAGTTTCCCTAACAATTTTGAAATGCCCCGGGAAAGCAGATTAAATAGTTGAATATTTATGGCGGTTTATAGGTATGAATCTACTGATTTTTAAATGTTTTCTATATCAAATTTAAGTATTTATTTTTTTAGTAAAATTTTAAAATTGAGATAATGAGCTTGATTCCTGATAGGATAAATAAGCTCAAAGCACAATTAGACTATTTCTTTTTTGCAGCTACATATGTATTTCGCTCTTCATGAACTTGAAAACTATTTAGATATGTATATGCTTCATATAAGTATATATTTTACAACAGACCGTATTAGACATTAGACAGACAATATTTAAAATATATCTTTCGTTTATCACCACACAAATATAGGCAGTCAAAATTTAAAAAAATCCAACATTTAGTTTTAAAAGGAATTATCTGCTAAAATTGGAATTATTCTTCAAAAACTTTAAAGAAACTTCAAGTAAGCTTCGTCAACCAATGTGGTATACTTCTGTAGACACACGATTCAAATTTGATGAGAACTTTGCTAAGCATTAATAAAAAGAAAAACCAAGTTTGATATCACAAAGTACTGTAATGTAAAGGGATTTATATAAATTTGAAAATTATTAAATTTTGTAAAACAACACTCTATATTTATCTCAAAACTATTAATAAATTATAATGAAATAATTATTCATCTGCCAGCAACAATTTTTACAAGCGCCTAAAAATAATTCTGTCTCTTTTATTGAGCACAGGGTATCTTCTAGTCGAGTCGATTTTTCGCTGCAATTTTCTTTACGTGCTCTCAACACGTAACTGTGATTGAAAGGTTCACTTTGCCGCAAAGCCATTCTTCTCGCGTTGCCGTTCCTCGAGCTGTGATTGCAATTAATTAACCCCCGGTTAATCAGGTTTCAATACTCAACTATCTATCTATATCTATCCATCTATCCGTTGATTAATCTCTAACTGCCAATCATCATCTCGTAAGTGGCAAAGCCGCATGTGCCGACGCCGCAAGACTGACACGCATCCATCCATGGCCTGGCCCAGGTTCGGGCCCGAACGAGTGGTTCCAGTGTTCTGGTTCCGGCACTGGTTCAGCTGCCTCTCTGCGCTTTGCTTTATTGCCACGAAGAAGCCTGCCGTGCCGCTGCTCCTCGGAGTTGAGAGCATAAATTAAGGCAACGTTTATGAAATGGCACTGGGGGCGTTTATGATGCATTTTTAATTGACGTTCATTTGAAGAAACGCGAATGGAATGCTTCAATTCAATTAGGCGACGCCCCCTCTCGGCCTTCGTCGCCTTCTTGCCACCGGCAACGGGGGCAGGCAGCGCAGAGTTGCAACTGGGCTGCCGTAAAAGGCGCTGGCAACGTTCGCTTTTTGGGTCAAATTGCCACTTTGTGTGCAAATTTGAATTGTGGAAATGCTGGGCATGAAAATGGGAAATAGCTGCAAACAATTGTTGAATCCGCCCGTGCTCGCAGAGTTGCCGCCGTTGCGTCGTATCTCTTGCGTGCAATCTGGCTAAAATATATATACGAATATTGTGAGCGATGCAAGAAATCACTGAGTCGAGTGGGATTTGCGGGGTAAACGACGCGTGTCAGCCCTTGCCCCGCCTAGTGGCCAGATTGCAGCTCCTGCAACAGCACACGCCCACGCTGATTCATGCAACGTCGGTGGCAACTCTGGCCCCCCCAAGAGACGATCGCAACGCGCTTCTAACGAATGCACGCCCAATTGTTGCACATCCATTGACAGTCGATCAGCTCAGCTTGTCGGTGGCACGTCAACTTATTCATTAATTCATCAAAACGAGTACCCAATACCCATGCCCTCCCTTCGGTTTCCCTGCTCCTCTCTCTTTCCACTCTGCGTCGCGTCTTATTTATTTGCAATGCAGAGTCGCATTCGCCGGCGAATCGTTGATAGTCTTAATTGGCTTCGTTTCTTCGTTTCGATTGCATAAAATAATCGTTAGAAAACGTGTTTTGCTTAATTGGAAAATTTGTATGTCTTGTCTGTACTACGTTCCCAGTTCTTCCCCTCTCTCTCTCTCTCTACCCCACTTCTTCCCGTTCTCCTTCTGCCCCATTGCGTGCCAGGTCCCTTGGTTTATTGATTTTCCTCAGCTGAAATCGCCCTTCCCCCTCAGCGCCATCCGCGATTTTCTGCATTAGACTAAAAGCACCTTCGGAATTCGAAATTCGAAATACGAAATACGAAATTCCCGGCTTAGTAGTATTTTCATCTAGCGAATATTCACAGATTTATTCATGTTTAATCCGCCATTCAGTATTGTCGCCAGTTTGGGCTTATAAAGCATTCCAAGTGGGTCGAAATGTTTTATTCATTTAAGATGCGAGAGATGCGATTAAATCTAAATAATATATTAATATTATGCTTAAGTCTGCGAAATGAGTTCGCTTATGGGTTTTTCTAAAATATAGTTCTAGTTCTAGTTCGAATAACGGCAGAAAAATAAAAATACTAATAATATATTAGCATAAAAAGTAAAAAAATGAATGGGAAATAATATTGATCCGTTAACGTTATTTTCTTCAAATATTTATATTATGGTTAAGTTTACGAAATGAGTTAACGTAGGTAGCTTTATAAAGGAAGAACTATTTTTTAAATAAATTCAGAAAAATTAAATAACTAATATTATCGTATATTGTTAGGTACATAATGCATTAAAAAATATTTTGAAAATAATATTGATATGCACATTTCAGTGTTTTTCATTTATTATAAATAAATATAATGCTTTAGTCTAAGATATGAGTTGGCTTATAGGTTTTTCTTAAGTCAGAAATAATCTCAAATGAATTAAAATAAAAAATTCGTCTAATAAAACGTTCTAAAATAAATTTCAAATAATTTTGATAAATTAACATTTTTTTTATTTTATTAATAGAATGTTCTTAAGTAAAAACTGTTCTAAAATAAATTCAGAAAAAACAAAGGTCTAAAAACATTGTAAATAAAAAAAAAAGAACTTTAAAATAATATTGATGCAATTGCAGCCTCTGTCTTCTATCTTTAAACCTATAAAGACATTCAATAGCAAATACTCCAAATTTAAGTTGACAAATATTCGGCCTAGTTGCCACAAAATGTGGCCACACCCACAGATGTGGGCGGGATAGGTGCAAAAGGGGCGTGAATGTGGTTCTCCTCGCTGCTCCTCGCTTCGGTTTTCGCACACAAATCGGAGTTAAGCTTAAATCCGCAAATATTTATAATTCCGTATTAAATTCATAATGTCGAATGTTTAATGCATAAATACATAATAAAATTTAACGGCTTTTACCTTATCTTGTCACACAACAAAAACAAAAACAACAACAAAAGCAACAACAACAACAACAACAACATTGGCAGCAATAATAAACTTTCATTTCAAAAATGAAACAGGAAATTTTTGTGCCTACCTTTTTACGAGTATTTTATTGTGGTGCGTTGCAGGTTGCACGTTGCCAGTTGCACGTTGCCAGTTGCCACAGTAGGCTATGCACGTGCAACTCTGCAGGCGCCACATGGCAACGGCAACAATAACAGCTCCAATCCGGCGACATGGATGTGGCGTTCAATTCCTGCGCCAATCGAGCGCCAAACAATTTGTCATTTTTTGCTCGTCCAAATGGGAGGGAGTGCAGGGTGCAGGGTATAGCATACAGGGTGCAGGGTGCCTCCGGCTATGATCAATGCTTTGAATTATGATGAGGATTTATGCTTGACACTGTCGCATGGTGGCAGATAGTGCCGCACAGACAGCCCAGACAGTCCGACGGATAGCTGAATGAATGGACAAACAGTTACAGCCAAGTGAGAGAGAAAGAGAGAGGGGCAAAGAGAGTGTGAGAGAGAGAGAGAGGGGTAGACTGGGGCTGGCTCCTACTCTGACTTGGCATTGGCGCTAGTTTTATGACCTTCACTTCCCTTGCAGCATGTCAATCGAACTGAGCTGAAGTCAAGGCAGCACCCACACGGCCGTAGAGCACAGAGAGGGGCGGGAGGAGTGCAGGGAGGGTGAGGGGAACTGAGTTGCCTCTGTGCGCTTGCCCTATGATTTATTAAGTGTTAATAAAGAACTTAAATCCATTGGATTGCATTTCGTATTCTCCATTTTCAACTGTCTCACACGGCAGCAGGCTTTTTCTCTCTCTTTCTCGCTTTCTCTCTCTCTCTGTCTCTCTGTTTTTCGCTTCGCATTTCCTTATCATTGCATTCCATATTCACAGCGCACTGATTTCATTTCTGCGCCCTGCAATTTCGCAATAAAATTTCGCCTCGCTGCAAATTAAAATTGCAATGTAATTGGTTAATCCATGCGTACATTACGAGTCCCGTTACCCGTTACCCGTTACCCACTGCCCTTAACCACGTTACCAGGACATGGCCAACATGCACAGTGGGCAAATTGCCGTAGGTTCTTTTTGGCCTGTTTTCATTTAAGTTTCGGTTTTCTTTTATTTTCACCAACACATTTAATTCTTTGCGTTCGAGGTTTCTTTTATTATTCATTGTATTATTATTTATTTTTAACAAAGTATTATTTCTTCTATTAGAATGGTATTTTAATATCTTAATAGTATTATTTCACTTAGTATTTTATGGGTTAGTAGCAGCTCTCTAGTTTGTTGGGGGTTGCATTCTGTTGCACTCTGTTTGCTTTTCTTCACTTGATTATGCGATTTGCATACAAAGCGAACTCATTTCCATTTGCCACGCCCACAAACTGCCACAACTGTCAACGGTAGCAGCGAGTTGGAAATTTACGCGAGCTACTGGTCAGATACGGATAGATAGTAGATAGTAGATAGACCTAATGGGGCTGCCTGGGGGAAGGGACTAGAGTGATCTGCTGTGGGAATTGCAGGCAGAGGTGCGAAGTGCAAAAGAGACAAAGAAACAGAGTGATAGGGAAAGAGTAAGATAGAAAATCAGAAAGAGAGAGAGATATGCAAATGTAGACTGAATGAGACAGCATGCCTGCACAACTAAGATCGATTAGTGCAGCCTTCTCTTTAGTAGCAGCAACTAGTATTACGCCTGGCAGAGCTGATGATGAATGGCATTTTAATTGTAATTCATGAGCTCATTTGGCTCTTAAAACACACACAAACACATTTGAAAAGTGTTACAACAACAACTAGGCAATTACATGGCTAATTTAATTACCACTCCCACTGCCACCCACAGTTTAATTGGCCATAATCACTCAAAGCGAGTGACGGCAAAGAGTTCGCGCCACTAGACAACTCTGTGCAGCGATCTCCCCCCAACTGTATCTGTATCTGCAGCTGTATCTGTATCCGTATCTGTATCTGCATTTGCGTCCGTCTAGTCTAGTCTCATGTGCTGTGGCTGCCACTTACGCAGCTAATAAAGCAGCAATTTGGCAGCTGATGCCGCCGCCGTCGTGGCCAAAACAAACAAACATCAAAAGGCAACTGAAATGTGACTCCCCCTGCCCCCTCCCCCAGAGGCGCCTCCACTCGGAGATCAAACGCCAAATATGCTTGGAGGGGTTTATTTACAAAAATATATTCGAATTGAAACAAGTACAAAACACTCGATCGGCCCTGCTCCTCCTCCCCCTCTCTCCCCCTTTCCCTTGTTTATGTCTGTGTGTCCATAAAGATATTTGGAATTTCGAATTCGATTTTTGGATTCTCTTTGGACTGCCTCTGGGCACCTGTTGGATGTTGTTTTGAAGGGCGCCGTTCTAGCTCTTCTCCTGATTTATTCCGCCAATCGTTCAGTTTTCAAAGTCAATACGTTTACCGTTGCTTGGCCCGTCTTTGAAGCGACCGCCGTCGACATTTTTATGGCCCGTTTAATGGTCGAATTTGATTCAAATGGGCACCAAATCGCACCTCAATGGGATCCCAGTGGCGTAGACAAGTACTTCAGATTGATTTCCAGTGTAGTGCGTGCTACTAAAAATAAGTAAACTCAGATGGAAAATTCAAAATGGTGGACAACACAAAAATACTTGGTCGCGTTTGATTTGCATTGAAATCAATAAGGTTTTCTACAGGAAGAAATGGAAAAAAAATTTCTGAAAAAATAAATTCATTTAAAATGTAGTTTAATGTAATATTTATTATTATTTCTTATTTTATTTCTGCTATATAATCTCTTCGTCTTTACTATAAATGTCGCGTCTGATTTTTTTTTTGGAAAACTCTCCCAAAACGATTTTTATGAAATTTTGTGTGTATTCAGGTAGGTCAGAGATGCAGCCAACTTCTTTTTTTCTATAAAACTCGATAGCACCTTAACTGCTGAACTCACTGTACACGAAAAAGAAGTCATGTATCATTTGACTTTAAATAAATAAATAAATTAAACAAACTACACTACCATGCTCACGTCTAGTTCAGTTTCATCAAAATAAAAATTGAATTGAAATTTTCTTATATATTTTTTCCCTAGGAAGTGTATGGCAATAAACTTTAATATTAAATCTAATCTCCTAATCAAATCCATACTCTATTTGAGAATGTAATTCAAGTAAAAATTTCTGTCTATATAATAGATATACATATGTATTTTAAAACATGCTTACAGAGATCTGGACTTGTGGCATTCTACTTATTTAATATCTGACTTCATATTCGAAATTTGCTGAAAATTTAACAAATGCTCAAATGTTCCAGGTCAAGAATTTTTTTTAATTTTGTGTTATTAATATTGATTATTATATTCGTAATATGTTTATTGTCTCAATCAAAATTATACTCTAGAATTGTACAGCAGAAATTATTAAAAAATACTAAAAAAGATTAATTTATGTTTGAATAAATACAGTTCCAGAACCGCAGACATTATTTAAAAATCATTTAATCTTTTATTTATTTTTAGTGTGGGCATAAATAAATTGACAAAGAAATAATGTTACAAATAATTTAAAAATGCTTCAAAATATGTATATATGCTAAGTATCTTATTAAATAGGTTTTTTTAAGTACAGAATACCTGAGCATAATAACAAAATACTAAAAACATTTAAAAAGCTCTCAAATAGTTTTAATATTCTTCAAAATGGATTCAAAAACACGTTTAATCAATTCACAACGTGTTTCTCCCCTGCATATAACCTAATCGATTGAGGCATTCAGTTTGATGAATTTATAATACAATCAAGAGTCGATAATACCGACATTTGCCAAGACACCAACTGGCGCCGGGACGGAGTCCCCCAGCAACAACAACAACAACAACAAACTTGAAACTGGCGCAGCGCAGCATCCACTGAAAGGGAGCACAGTCGCATTCGCATCCCGAGAGCAGCAGCAGCTACAACAGGAGAGGAGCAGCAGGAGCAGCAGGAGCAGTGTGGCCACATAACGAACCAAGTTTGAATATACTCGTAAGATTCCTGAGTATATTAGGTAGCAAAATTTTTACGAGCTCATTATGGCTCATTTCGGCGATTGTTGTGATCCTTTTATGCGCCTTCGAATGGCTTCAAATGGTTATGAGGCTATTTCTGTCTGTCTGTCATGGCGACGCAGCGTCCTGCGTGGCAGCAACGCAGCAACGTCCTGCCGCATGCCACATGCCGCATGCCGCATGCGGCATCTTGCCTCTGCTTCTTCAGTCTTGCTTCAGCGCGTTTCTGGTACTCACGATATTTAGTTTGCAGTTGCGACTGCGATTTTTACTTCTCCTACGTTTCGTTTCGTTTCGTTTGCTTTGCTTTGCTTTTGCTCCGCTTTTGGTTTGTATCTTTTTGCTCGGCTTTCCGCTCATGTTACTTGGCAGTTTGTTTGGTCCTCGCATATTTGGCAAAATGTCGCCGTCTGTCTGCCCCCTCTGCACCCCCCTGCGTCTCTTTGTGTGTGTGCCACATCCGTGCAAGTTTTTGTATCTTTCGTATGTTGTTGATTTTAGAGACTTGGCAACGAATGGCAGCGAGCTGAGCTGAGGCATTTTTTTTGTTCTTTTCTCTGGATTCAGTTGGGTCTCGCGTGGGAGGGGGTGGGTAGGAGGAGGGGCCGAGTAAATTTCTTCTTATAATAAGTTTATTTTGCAAACACTTGTGGCAAGGCAACTTTGTTTGTTCGTCCTCGGGTTTGGCCTCTAATCTCCCCAGCCGTTTGTGCGAATGTGCAAACTTTGACAAATATTTGCCAAAGTTTCCCCCTCTCTCTCTCTCTCTCGCTCTCACATCGCAGATCCCATTGCATTATGCATATGAATTTATTACCCGCAATTCGGCGACGCATTTGCGTTTACATTAATCGAATCAAATCGTATATGGACAACTTTATATACACATCGTATTCGAATTGATTCAATGAAATGAATGAGAACGAATACAAAGCAGCTGAATGCAGTGCATCGTTATTTGTAGTTGATGTCATCGAATGCACTCAGTTAAAATTAATTTTGATTATTTTTAGATTCCTTCCATTTTTAGAAATGCCTTCAGAAATAGATTTTCACTCAACTAATTTTATTGATAATAATTTCAAGAATAAATCGCCAGTTACAATTAAGATATAATGGTTGCAGCTTTTGCTGATAATGAAAATTCAAATTCCATTAATGAATCAATATTATAATAATATTCATTTTTAAAATTTATTATTTTAGCAGGTGCAACTTAAGAGTTAATATATTAAACAAGAAAGTGGCGTGCTTATACTGTGCTCTTATTGTATTATTCTTATCTTATTTTTATATTTTTGAATAAAATAATAATATTAAAATATTTGATATGTTAATTTGAAATTACTAGTAAAATAAAATAGTTTTATGAGTTAAATGAATAATTGCTTTACATGTGTAATTTGGAGAAATTATAATATATATTTAAGTAATATTAAATCTTATAACAATTATTTAAAAAAGTATATTCATATAAATTTGAAAATTATATACACACGTTAATGATCTAATGTTATTATTATTCAATTATATGCATATGTGTATAATTTACCTAATACAATATGAAATACTGTGAACAATATTTATACGTATGATGATTATTCACATATTTAAATTCCATTATAGTTATTATGCTGTAACATAAATGCATTTAGTTCAATAATTATTGTTTATATACTGGATTTAAATTATTATCATTATCTACCGAATAAAGCCCCCACTCAAAACTCAATAAAAATTAAGTATTTGAATACTTATTTTATTGAATACAAAATAAATATTAAATATTTCATTTCAAACTTGATATTAATGTAAGTAAATTTATTTTCCCTGTCTTACTTTAATTTAAATACATATTATATTTATACCAACTACTTTTATTAGTATTCATTCTTGAGCCGTTTGTTCTCTTTAATGAAGTTTAAATAAATAAATAAATAATAAAAGAATAATCTGAAAAACGCATAGAAATAATTCAAAAATTTTCAGTGCAGAGCGAATCTAAAAAAGTATCTGAAAAGTGTTGTATCTGTATCTGTGACTGTGCGCTGCGTGCAACTGGCGACGGTCTGCGGGCAACTGACGCGCTGCCGTCGCGTATTGAGTGCAAAGTGGCGAGAATTATTTGAGCCAACGTAATGTACTGCTGCATGCAGCTGGGACTGGCCTATAAGAAAGAAAAATCAACCTCCATTGTGAATTTCCACGGCAGCGAGCGGAGAGAGAGTGAGAGAGAGCGAGTTTTCCATACGCGCAAATGATGAACACACACAGCGAAAACACTCAAACATGTTCGAATGAACGCGCTCGAACCGGGGGCGAAATGAACCCAGCAGCAGCAGCAACAACAACAGTTGAGTGAGAGCGCGAGAGCGTGCGTGTGTGTGTGTGAGTGAGAGTGAGTGTGAGGCCTTATCACTTGCGAGCGTGTGCGTGTGCTCTGAGCACACTCACAGAGTCTGTTTCAGTTTCGCTCATTCATTTTGTTGTTTCGCCTCTCTGTTTTGGTTGCCTCTGCCGCCGCCTCTGCTGCCGCTGCTGCTGCTGTGTGTGTGTTCGGGGGAGCTCTACAGGCAAAACGCTGCTGCCGACGTCGTCGCTGCCGTCGCCGTTGCCGTCGCTGCTTGTGGCCCGTTTGGCCATTCAGTTGAGTTTAGTCGAGTCTCAGTCAAAACACAACCAACTGCGATTTGGTGGCACATTCGTTCGATGGCAACGGTTTGGATAACAGGCGCGCGCTTTGTTTTATTATCCCACATTATCAGCGGCATTATTGTTATTGGCATTGTGCGCTCGATTTGAATGTGTTGAATGTGTTGAATGTGTTGTTTGAATGGCCCTCGCCTCGTAGTCGCACTCGCAGTCACTGTCGCAGTCGCAGTCGCAGTCGTCGGACCCGTACACGGACACGGACACTCTCTGCCCCGGTATACTCGCATAACCAACCGTGTCTCGCCTCGCATCTCGTAATCGCGTAGTCGAGTTCAATTTTCCAATTTCAATCTAAAAAATACTAAACTTTTTCATCTCGAAAACGAGGCGGTTCGCCAGCCCCGGCCAGTTGTAGTTGAGCTACGGCTGCAGCTCGGTCAGTTCCCACTTAGAATAATAATCGTTATAATAACAATAATAATTATAATAACAATAACAACAACGATAATCGCAATAAACATAATAGTTTGTAATACACTGATAATGCTGATAACGTCGAATGAATGTTAAACGAGTCATTGAATTCATTGAAATGATTCAATAGGCGCCACCACAGTGAATACTTCAAATCAGATCACTGAACTAATTAACTGTGAATCGCATCTATACAATATTTATCTGTTCTATCAGTGCCAGTGCGACGATGAGTGTCAAATGAATCGAGAAACGAGTGCAATTTCGAAAACCGAAACCAAATCCAAACCAGCAGCCTGAGGCCACATGAAACTGACAAAAAACAAAAAACAAAAAACAAATTTAATTTAAACAAATTTCTCAAATGAGCCGGCAAAAAGTGCAATAACAAATAATAGAAAACAAAGAATTCCTTAAATAAAAAAACTGCTGAAAATATTTCAAAAGAGAAAAAAAAACTGAAAGCAATAAAATAAAACTAAAGCATATTAAAAATTAAATTAAAAGAAATGAAAATTAATTTAAAAATAAATAAAAAATTATTTAAATTCATAAAAAATTAAATGAAATCAAATATTATATGCAAATAAATTATTAATTTATTAAAAACAAATTCAGAATTTCCAATAGACTATTGTGAATTAAAGCGCTAAACTATTCGCATCGAGTGTAGCAAGTGCCGCGCGTGCAGTTACTTTTAGTAGCTGCTGTAGCAGCTTGTTAAAAAAAAACCGCCAAAATTCTCACCAGCAGCAGCCAATACAACAGCAACAGCAACAGCAACGGCAACATGAACTCGTACTTCGAGCAGGCCAGCGGCTTCTATGGCCATCCGCACCAGGCGACGGGCATGGCGATGGGCACCGGTGGTCACCATGATCAGAGCTCGGCCAGCGCCGCGGCGGCCGCATACAGAGGCTTCCCACTGTCGCTGGGCATGTCGCCCTATGCCAACCACCATCTGCAGCGCACCACACAGGACTCGCCCTACGATGCCAGCATCACGGCCGCCTGCAACAAGATCTACGGCGACGCCAACAGCGCCTACAAACAGGATTGCCTCAACATCAAGGCCGACACAGTGAATGGCTACAAGGACATATGGAATACGGGCGGCACCAATGGCGGAGGCGGCGGTGGCGGCGGAGGCGGTGGTGGCGGCGGGGCCACTGGCGCTGGCAACACACCAAACGGATCGAATGCACCCAACGCTGCCAATGGACAGAACAATGCGGGGGGCGGTGGCATGCCCGTTCGACCATCCGCCTGCACGCCAGACTCCCGCGTTGGCGGCTACTTGGACACATCGGGCGGCAGCCCTGTTAGCCATCGTGGTGGTGGCAGCGCTGGCGGCGGCGGCGGCGGCAGTGGCAATGTCAGCGCCGGCGGCGTCTCACAGAATCCAGCGAGCGGTGTGGGCGGCGGTGTGGGCGCGGCCACAGCCTGGAATGCCAATTGCACCATCTCGGGCGCTGCAGCGGCCCAAACGGCGGCCGCCAGCAGTTTACACCAGGCCAGCAATCACACCTTCTACCCCTGGATGGCAATCGCAGGTGAGTCCACAGCAGATCCAAGCAAAAGTGAGTGTCTAAGCCACTGAATCTTCTTCATCCTAATCTTGTCTCCTTGTCACACCATGCAAAGCCTAAGCTAAGTTTCAGTTCGATTTTTTAGCGGTTTTTTATTTAGCATGTTTTACTCTTTTTACTCTCTCTCTCTGCTGCTGTTGTTCTTCACCGTCTGTGGCAATTGTCTCCCTCTCTCTCTGTGTCTCTCTGTTTGCTTAGCTGTTTCCCATCTTGGTCAAGTGATGAGCCACTCCAGCACTTGCCAAGTAAGTCGATCCATACCCATAAAAAATAATGCGAATCTTAACTGCCCATTCGCGATGGAAACATAAACAGTTTGTGAAAAACATCTTGCAAAACACTTGACATAGGAAAATGAATAGAATAAACAACTGAGAAAAGAGACAACTAAGACGTCATTAATACATATATTATCTAGTGGGAGAGTTTTAATAATATTAAAATATTATATCTATATTAAAAAGACATTTTCTAATTAAATGGGGAATTTCATAGATTTATTTTACAATTTCTTTAAAAGACAAAAAGCATTGGAAGTTTTTCGTTTATTTTCCAATTTGTTGATAAATATTTAAAATAATTTCTCAATATAAAAATCTAAAAAAAAAGTTCATTTTATTTTATAATATATTTGTATTTATGCACCAATTTATTATTGGGTATTGACGTTATCTATAAGGTATGCTACAGCAAGTACTTTAAAAATAAAATAAAATATTTATTTGAAATTCTTTTAATTTTCAAATCTCTTCAAAAAAGTAAACTTCACATTTAGTCAAGTATAGTTTTGTATATAGTAATTAAGAAAAAAAATAAATATCATAGGAACACTTCGTAACAGTGTTTAAAGAATTTCCACATAAGTGTGATCCATTTTATTTAAGCTCGAGATGATTATTTATTTTAATGAATTTTAAATGACTCAAATATGCCTAAATATAAATATATAAAGTTGTAAAGTATCTCAAGAAATCTCTTGCGCTTCATATATTCTATTAATAACTAATTTATCAATTATTCGAAAATTATTTAAATTAATTTTTGATTGACGATTAATTGCCGCCCGTGCGTCAATCGCGCGCCTAATCGCAGGTGCACGCGGCGTGCCTCGATTCGCCCGAAGTCTGCGTCAGTCTCGTCTCATAAACCATAAACGTATCCAGCATGTTGGTCGTGGTGGAAGTGGACTTGCTGCAACTGGTAGTTATCCACGGGTTGTGCCTGCTCTCTCCCGCTCTCTCGGCTTGTCTCATAATTTTCAACACTTTGTTTACTAATTTTTGTCACCTTTGCGTTTAATGATGCTCTCCAGCAACGCGTTGTCAGTAATTGTTGCTGCTGTGGCAAGTGGCAAGGTGGCAAAGTGGCAGAGTGGCAGCAAAAGTGAGCTGCAATTTGTGCAACAAGAGCAGCCGGCAACGCGTCGCGGTTGGAAGTAAATTATGAGCGGCGGCAGCGTTGAAAAACTGCTGTGAAAATAGTCAAGAAAAAATCCTTTCCTTTCCTTTTTTTTTTTTTTTGTTACTGCACAGGACACACACTGCGCGCATCGGGCGGGCAGAAGTTGCGCTTATTACAGTTAACAACGCCATTATGTTATTATGTGAGCAGGACTCAGGACTCAGACCCCTTTCGAGTACGGGTTGGCCACCAGCCGAGCCGAGGAGCACACTCAGTTCGCCTTATCAGCAGGCTGTGTTTCGCCTGCTCGTGTTGCCCCTGATAACCCCCAGGGCAGTCGCCAACACCTTCAGCAATCATAAGCAAAATTTCATTTCGCACTGAATTAATTTTTAGGTGCCCTCACTCTGCGCACCCCTTGCTGAATTTATGACTGCCCTCGTGTAGGTGGTCAGCGGGCAAACATAAATTCGAATCATTACTTCTCCTATAGAGGGGCTATACAGGGTGCAGTGAAAATCAATCAAATTTCTCCGGGCTATCGATAATTACAAAAAACTTGGGAGCTGGTTAAAAAACAATTAAAGTTGAACTAAATACACGCAGAAGGGAACTGGCCCAACTGGTTGCCCTCTTCTCTCTTCCTTCTCGTCTTCCCTGCTCTCCACACTTCACACGATCCTTCGTACCCAACGTTCGTTCCCAACTCAATCTCAATCAATCGATTCTGATATAACACTGAGATGATCGTAATGAAATTTATGCGTTCCCCCAACTGGCAACCTGAAATGCCGCTGCAGTTGCCGATGATGTATATTGTAGGTTATGTTTATGCTGAATACAGGGTGTTCCGGTAGACGTACACAAGCTGCCTGTTATGTTTCACTTTTTAAATTTCCACTTAGAGCAGTATAACAGTTAGAGATCCTATGAGATATTTTACCTGTGAAAAAAATACGAGAATATACTCACTGTAATCCAGGTACAAGACAATCCAATAAGAATACGATACCTGAGAGAATTTCACCATTCTCTTGAGTGTGGTGAATATCTGTAAGAGTGGTTAATATGGCAAAATAACCCACCAGACCTGTCACTATTTCAATATTTTTATTTTACTTATCTATACAATTATCTGCCCAAATTTATATTAATTGTGGGAATATTATAAATTATTTTTAATTCCAGTAAATTCTTATAAAATATCGTAGTCTTTCGAACCCTCATATAATTCCATGTTTAATACCGAAATATGTCTTGTCCTCGGAAATACATATTATTTTTAAAGTCCCATAATTAAGTAAAATAATCATCTAACAAATTTATTTAATGTTGAATTTCTTAAACTATATTTAATATGTGTTCCAAAACAACAAAAGTTGAAATATTGAAAAAATTTGTCTATGGTATATAAAAGTATATAAAAGTATACTCCAATTTTATCTTTTCGTTAGATTGATTCCCTAATGATATTCCCAATATTTGAAATTATTTTGTATATAAGAAAAACAAATAAAATATCTTAAGTCTGCCTAACTCTCATGGAATTCCTTATCACAGCTCAAACTTGTCTCAATCTCTTTGTATTTGATTGATTCGCGCAGATAGCTCACATATTTCCATTAAGATCAATATTATCAACAAATTTGTTTGCACTTCTGATCTATTCAAATACGATAAATATGTATGCTATAGGCTGGAGGGCGAAAAAAAGAAATAAAACCAAAAGGAAAATCCGAAATCAAGCCATAAATAAATCGGCGCACACTTCCAGCGATCATCGATCATTTGCCGCCGTTGCAAAGTGAAATAATAAAATGGAATAACGAAAAATTCCGTTTTTATCGTATCTAAACATGGTTTAAGATTTGAGAACCAACTCCAGATCGCCAGTGAGTGGCTGTAGGTGTGTGTGTGTGTGTGTGTGTGCGAGTGTGTGTGTGTGGGTTATGTGTGAACACGTTGAGTGCGGGGCCATTAAATCATTGTCCTGAAGGCTTTTAAGTCATTATCGATAAATTTCAACATAAATTCGCAAATTCGTAAATTTGCTTTATTTGCCTGGACCCCACGCACACACACACACACACGCGTGGACAAGCAGACAGGTTGGGTGTGTGTGTGTGTGTTGTGTTTTGGGGCCAAATTTGCTTGACTAATTTCAGATCGATATCAGGAGAGAGCAACGACAGACGTCGAGCACATGTTGCCCGATATTTCTCTCTCTCTCTCTCTCTCACTCCCTCCATTTTTTTTTGTCATAAAATGACCTTGAGATTCATTTATCCTGCAATTGACACGTCCGGGCAGTGCCATCATAATTCATATTTTCCACCGGCCACGCCATGCTGCGTCTGCAAATGCTACGCAATTATCAGCGGGCATTGTGCCCGGTTCTGGTTCTGGTTCTGGGTTGGATTCTGCTGCGACTACGGGTTCAGGTACAGGTCTAGGACCCGGCGACCTTTTCAACGATTGTCTTCGCTGTCAATTGTGGCTCACACGTTCGCCCAGTTCGAGTCAAGGCTAATGTTCTTGGCCAGCATTTTGGACTACAATCATTTAGTCATAATTCATAATGCGCACTCACACTCACACTCACACACACACACACACACACTCGTGTGTATTAGTCACATAGTTCAAATGGCAATGCACTGCGCGCAGTGCGGCATGTCGTGCCCTCGCAACATGCAACATGCAATTAATAGGCCACAAGTGGCACGCACGATGCAACCGCGTAGCAAGTGGCAAGTGGCAGAAAGAGAGAGAGAGAGAAAAGTAAAACACAAATCGCCGCAAACAACAGGAAAACATTTTCAACGCGCGCTTTTAATCATATTTGCCACAAAAATCGAAAATGCAAAATCCGAATCAAAAAGAAATCAAATTCGTTTTCAGAATTGATTCACAATTCGCAGCGGATGCAGCAGCAGCAGCTGATGGACTCAGTGGGGTGGGGCAGGGAGGGGCAGTCAAGCGGGTGGCCCAGGGTATTCGTTTTGCCTTGTGTTCTCCTCCTTCCTGGGCAGCTTCTTGCATTTTTTAATGTATTTTTAAATAAGGAATTTAATAAGCACCTTGGCGGGCCTCGGACAACGACTCGACCGGCCCGCACCAAGTTGGTCCACAACAACTTCGACAACGACGACGACGACGACGACGGCGACGACGACGACAACGTAAAGTGGCCCAGACACATGGCCCAAAAACCAAAAAAAAAAAAAAAGAAAAATTAAAAAATAATAAAATGAAACAAGACTGCAGGGCGAGAAGCAATTTTTGGTTATGCCTCAGCGCAAACAGTGGGCAATTCTGAAGATTTGTGATTAAAAAAATGCAGACAAAGAAATTTGAATAAAAACAAAAAAATGCTGGAGACTATCTAAAATTGAAAACCTTTTAATGTTATTTGCATAAAAATAGCAGAACATTTTTTATTAAATAGTTAAAATCTCTAAAAGACAGATGTCTAAATAAAATTTATTGAATACTTATATTTCAATTATTTCATTCGACTGCAAAAATTTAAACAAATTACATTATTCTTTTTAAAAGAGTGTTATTTTTCTTTGATAAAAAAAAAAAATGATCTAAAAAAAAGTGTATGAAAACTGTAGAAAAATCACTAAAACGTGTGAAATGTAATAAGTTAAAATATTGCCAGAAAGAGATCAGAAAAATATTCAAGAAATATTTTGGAGTAAAAAGAAGAGAAAATTTGTTTTTATTTGATTATTTTGTTTGTATTTAATTGATTTGACAGTCTGAATTTCTTTTAAAAAGTATGTATTAGTTAAAAAATAAAAATATAAGTTTGTCACTTCTAAAATATATTTTTAAGTAATCATTATTCATATCAGTCAAATCAAAGTATCAAATGAGCACATGGAAGTATTTAAACAAATTCTCAGAAAATATATGTTCGAAGAGGGAATTTCAGTTTCTTTGTTCGAAATAATTATTTCCTCTATTAAGAAAATTTAAAAATTGGTGTCGTATTTGTAGATACGATAAAATATATTTCAAATTCTTTAATAATATTTCAAAATATTTTATTTTGTATGTTTTCCATGCATTTTCAACCAGTGTTCGATCTGCGAGCCGCCTTGGCAGTTGCAAAATCATGTTTTAAGGTGTTTTTGATACCTAATAAAAACAACAACACTGGCAGGCAGCAAACGCACACACACACACACACACACAGCACACATCCAAACTCACACACAAACAGAGAGATACAGAACTGCAGCGAAAACGCGCCATGCCAAAGGGTCAACTGAAGATGGGGAAGTTAGCGTAGGCAAAGGTGTGGAAGAGCAGAGGGAGGGACGGCAGAGGGGGAACACGGCCGGCTGTAAGGGCAGCGAGCGCCGCAGTGACCAACACACACACACACACGCACACACACAGATACCCAAAAAAGCGCTTTTGGGGCTCAGGTCCCCCATCATACGTCATAGCGACGACGACGACGACGCCGTGCGGCGTGTTTATTATAAAACAACAAATCATTCATTATAACCACTTGTGTACACACACACACACACACACACACACACACACGCAGACACCTACGTATATGTATGAGAAAGTGGCGTAAACATGAAAAGAAACACAAGTTGGCAACGCCATGTAGATACGTTTTTGGGGACCCATCTAAGTATCTGAAAATGTATCTGTATCTGAGCAAGTATCTGTGTGTGTGTGTGTGTACCTGCGCTGTCGTATAATATGCATATTTGCGTATTATTTTGATTTTAATAATGATTTATTTATTATTAATAATTCATTGGTGGTGGGCTCCGCATTCGGGGATTGGATTGGATCGCTGATTGCGATCTGATCTCAGCTACCCGAGTGCAAAAGCTACGCACGAGCACACGAGTCCCCCACTTGCTATCGATTCGATTCCGACACCGAGTCAGACCCAGTTGGATTCAGCTGGCACTCGATGAATGAACTGGAAGTTGTTCAGTCCAGCTGGGGAGACTCCGACTACGATCTTCGGTTTGGTAACACAAGTTGCGCTATGCTCTCTGGTCGGTTGGTAGGAAACGCATATTATAATGAGCTTCAATTAAGATAGAAATCTTTGAAAACAAAAGAGACAAAGATTTATAGGTTCACAATTATGCAGTGACCACCTTGAGGCACTCGAGCTACTCGAGCATAGATAGACCCAAACTCTGGCACGGTTCACAAGTTAAGAGTAGCCAAAAGGGTTGCAGCTAATGCTAGATTATAGTTGATCCCTCAAGGCCCAGGCAAGTGTGACCAGATCTTTAATTTGAGTGACTAGTTACAGCTGATTCCAATTTTGGTTTCTCAGATTAATAACTGGGAATTTATTATATAAGTTACAAAATATTATATATATTCTTTTAATAACCGTAACTAGTTCCAACTCTAGCTCCAGCTGGTTCCAATTTAGTTGGCTCTTTAATCTTTACAATTTAAATGGCTTACTAATATACGATTTAAAATATATAGGAACTATTTATATATTATTCGAAAATCTAGTTCCATCGTTGGTTCCAGCTGATTTCACTCTCATTTCACAGATTTATAAAGAGAATTTAATACCTTCTATTTATTAAATACACGCTAGAGACTCCAGACACGCCTGTACACCTTGCCTAACTGTTATACTAGTTCCAATATTCCTTCACCAGTTCCATTTACTAGTTCCACTTGTAATTTCCACCGATTCCACTTTCATTTCTCGCTCAATCGATACACAGAGCAGTAGCTGCTTTTTTTTTTCTCTTTTATCTACACGGTACTCCATGAGGCCCGTCTTGAAGTCTTGATTTACGAGTGACCCATGCAAAACTGGGTAACTGTTATACGAGTTCAAATATTTGTGCCCGACGCCTCTCGATGAGTTATAGACCCAACTCTATTTTGATTTACAAGCGTGCATTGAACTCGCCAGAGCAAAGGTCGAGGGTCAAAAGGAACTGCACAGTGCGCAGTGGGAGAATCTTCGAGGCGGCTCCTCCTGCTCCTCCTGCTCCTCTGCCCCTGCCACATTAATGTCAATTTAATGTTTCCTTAATGACTTCTTTCGTTGCAACTTGTTGTTGCAGCTGCCGCTGCTGCTGCTGCTGCTCTTATCAGTTGCCGGTCAAACTTGTCGCTCGAGTGGAAAGTGTTATGCTAAATAGCTAACGAGTTTTCCCCCGCACGAAAGTGAACTTGCTCTGGCGCAGAGCGAGCTGTGGATTATGGCTATGATATAGTATAGTGCGATATAGTGTAGTCTGAAGTATCTGTCTGCCATGTGCTGCTCCTGCTCGGCGCGTCGTCTATTTATTTGGGTCGACAATTAAGATTTATATCAGCGCCAGTTTTGATGGGGCCATAAAAACTCTGGCTGCAGTCGAAGTGCAAACAAATGAAGCAAATCTCCCAGCTATGTGCCCTCTCTTTCTCTCTCTTTCATGCCACATGCAGCTCATTTATGCGGCAGAGTCTTTTTTGTCTGGAGCGTGCAACGCTTTAAAGAGTCATAAAAATCGGCTAAATGCGCAGCCAAAAGGTGCGAATAAGCGGGGGGGGTAGCTGCACTTGACGAACTGGTTAACAGTTCAAGCCGTTAGCAGACCGCAAACTAAATGTAAACACTCCCCTTCTCGCCCCTAGACGCAGTCTTCCCTCCCCCTCCTCCAGCTGACTGTCTGCCGTCGCTATGGCGACCCGCCAGCCATTTGTTTGAATTTGTCTAAAGTGGCTGCACCCCTTCCCACCCCTTTTTACCCCTGCCATGGCTCACCCCTCCTGTTTGTAGAATTTTCATAATTTTCATTGCTGCTGCGAAAAGCAGAAAAAAAAGTTGAGAGTACAAAAAACGTTTGTCAAATTTTTCAGTTTACTTTTAGTTGGCGCCCCTTTGGCATCCCCCCTCTCTCCCTCTTCGCACACCCCTCACACTCCGGGGCATAGTTGTGTTTCCTTTTCTTTTTAATTTAATATTTTCTTTGTTGTTTTCTTTTTGGGCGCTGTGTCTACTGTCTGCCAGCGTCTGCATCTGCAACTGGGTGGGTGTTCGTCTGCTCTCTCGCTCACTCTGTCGCTCTTGCTGTCTCTCTTCAGTGGGAAATTACGTTTACTCAGGCGCCTGGCGCGCATATTTAAATACACACGTGTTTTATCGCTGCCATTAAATCATATTTTTATACTTTACCTTTTTGCTGTGTCACCTTCAACGTGCACCCGATGCTACCCTATCCCCACCCTCTGCCCCTCCCTGTCTCACCCACCCACTCGCCGCCCACTTGCCAGCGAGCGTTGGCATTTTGATTGTTTACATTTTGCACTTTCACGGCGTAAACAAACACAACAACAGACAACAATAACAACAACAACGAAAAACCGACGCTAAATATTGTGAAAAAAAAACAATAGAAAAGAAATACGAGACACAGCGAAGACGAGCTGAGATAGAGGGGGAGAAGGGGAGAAGGGGAGAGCTACATTTGAAGCCTCTTGTAGCGCCAGACGAAATGTCAAGTGGAAAATTTGGATGGGGTTAAGTTTCTGAAAGGGTTGGGAGGGTAGAACAAGCAGAAAATCAAACATATTTGGCATTATTATTAAACAAAAGTGATCTAGCTATTTATCTAACTATTATATTATATTATATGTGTGGTTATATAGGGGTTATGTGTGTTCAAATATACAAATTTGGCTTTAAATAATTCTATATATGCGAATTTGATTTTTTATTTATTTAAATATAACAATCTTTCTATCTATCCATTATATCATATATTACGTGGGTTATTATAGTGCAGATTGTTGTTTATACAAACGAATTTAGTTTTATGTTGAACTACATCGATCTATCTACCTAGAAATTCATTGACTCCATGTTATATATAGGGAAATACACTTATGATATTTATTGATACAGTTACTTGATGATCATGGCTATATATTGATCAATATGCATCTATCTACCATTATATAATTTATTATCATCTATCCATCTGGCTTTCTATTATATCATATATTCAAAAGGGTATATTAGAAATTTTACTTACTTATCAATACAAACTTGGCTTTATATTAATCTGTAACTCTCTATCTACTCATCTATTCATTATATCACACATAATATATTCTTATAAAGCTTATATATTAGTTCATACAAACGCAAACAAATTAAAACGTTCTTGAGACATTTGTCTCCTCTCACACTTGCTTGAACTGCTTGGGAATTACAGCACATCATACAGAAGTCAATTACAATTACAGCTAACTGCATAGACACACGATTTTTACTATAAACTATACGAATATGACTCACAACACATCGAAATGGGGCGTATTGAATAACGTTCGCGAGAGATCAGTTGTCGGTAGCATAGGTTAGAGATCAAAAGAACGTGTCTTTAATTGGCTACTGTGCAGTGGCTTCCCCTGCCCCACCTCCCTCCCCCTCTCTATCAATTTGCCACACTAAAAGAAGAACAACAACAGCAGCAGCAGAAACGCGACTTAGTTTCAGTTTACCCAAGTTTGCCCCACCACGTGCGGCTGCTTAACCTTACTTATCGGTTTCAGTTTCCCCTCCCTCCCCTCCCCCTCTCCAGCTGCCTGCCTCGCCTTGGATGCAGCTGCGAAGAGTTAAACAATTTTTTAGCATTTTTTAAACGTTTCTCCTCTCTCTTGCAGGTAAGATAAGATCTGATTTAACACAATACGGCGGCATATCAACAGACATGGGTAAGAAAATTTCCACATTTTTTCATTTTTTATTCTTTACTTTACTTTTATTTTTCACTTTTCCGACTTGCTACTAGACGCGTAGTCTGTATACTAATCGTAGTCCTGTCTGTACTAATCAGTATTAGTCAAGGTGTTGGTTTTACTTCCTCACTTAGCATGGTACGTTTTAATTCTATGCCACGCCCACGCGACAAGCTGGAGGCGTGAAATGTTAAGCTCGCCGGGTGTGCAAATGATTGATAAGTCGCAGGGTGCATGTTGCACCGATGGTTGCAGCAGCTGCCCCACCTGATTAGAGCGAGAGTGCAACATGCTGCAGCACGCAACGAGGCGGCGGCGGCAGCGGCTCCTGCTCTGGAGGCGTTTAATTTGCAGCCCGTTGCAGCTCGTGGTGCCTTCTGACGTCGCAAGGTTATCAATCAGCTCGACGACGTCGTCTCTGTTGCTTCTTAAAATCCAATTACACGCACTGGCGTAGGGAGGGGCAGGGGGGCCAGGGGTGGCACAGTTGGCGGGCCTGACAGGCTGATCAGCTCAGGTTGTTGCCGGTTTGGGGCACTCAAATTACATGAATCGCTGGCGCAAGGCATGAATCGAGCCGCAAAATTACTGAGATGCAGCCCGGAGAGAGAGAGAGAAGCCTCTGCCACCCAGACTCCTGATCTCTCTCGCTTCCCTGCTTGCTTCCCTCTCCCTCTCTCTCTTCACTCACGACTCAGCTGAAGCTTATTATTTACTATATTCGATTGATTATCTCGTGCAAATCGGTAGCTAAATATTGGCACAGGCGCAACAAGTGGGCAGCGAAGCGTGAGCGTTCTCTACTCTCCCAGAGCACTCCCTAGTTGCCTCAGCCTCTGCCTCTGCCTCTGCCCCAGCTGTGGGCAGCACTTTTGGCACTTGGCAATTAAGTGGCCACGGATAAGATGCGACTCATAGATTGGGTCTGGCAAGTAGGTGCCACCGTTGCCAGCTACCACTTTCCCGAATGGGAACGAGAACTAGAAATAGGCTAAGATAGGCAATGGGATTATTATAATACTTAAGACGATGATACTTAGGAAATGAGCATATTAGAGATTTCTTTAAAGATGATTTTATATAGAACAATTGCCAAATATTAATTGCTATATATATTTGTTCCTATATTTAAAAGAAGCTCTCGGGATAAGTATTATGCAAGTTGCAAGAAATATTCAGAAACGCACAGTGGTACACAGCATATTAGACTCAGCTTGAAATGCTGAACAAGAAAATATATGTGATCAACTAATAAATTAATTATAATTGAATAATAAAATGTCATTAATGTGATTACCATCTCTAAAAGTGTAGTAATATATAATGGCATAATCTGGGTACTTATTTTATACCAAGGTATTTTAAAAAAGATAATATTAAACACTCATTGAGTGGGAAAAGGACTTTCCAATATCAATAAAACCAATTATTTTTAGTTTTAAACCAAAATAGGGCATAATATATATTATTTTTATCCATTCTAAACTAAACTGACTTAGTTCAAAAGAGACAACATTATAGAGTAGATATATTAACAAATAAGCAAGGTTTATTTTAGCCTAATAGGTTATAATATATAATGGCAGGACGATATATGTTTAATACTTGCATATCGTTTCTATTATTTTAACCACAACTGTATATCTAAAAGTCTATATACATGAAGGATGTTTCTTAGGTAAAATTTCATAAATTTAAATAGGTTGGGTTAATTGCAATTGCTGATCAAAACATAAATACCCTACACAATTTTGTTTTAGAGAGTTAACTAGTTTTAATTAACACAAATACCCTTTTAGTTAGAGTAAACAGATATTCTATATATTTAGAATAGTTAAAGAACCCTTTACTCCCTTATCCGCACTTCCCTTACCAGTGTATTTCCCACTCTTGCCTGTCTTTTATCTAATCGTTCAGGGGGTCGCATAATGCTGCATTTCATGTCACTGTAAAATAGTTAAAATCACATAATTTCGCTGTTATTTCTCACTCCCTCTCTCTCTCTCTCTCTCTGCCCCCAACGAGGAGTGACAGCAATAAGTGAGGTTAGTTGGAAGCGAGGGGGCAAGGGGTATGGGCTGCAACATCGCATCGCGTTGCTGACATTGAACATGACATTTTCCCCCAAAGAGATAATTAAATTGCGGGCTTAATAGAATTAAATGCCGTGTTTGCATTTCAAAATCGGAAAGCGAGCAGCCGCCCCCCTAGCAGGCCCCTCTGCACAGACTACGTCACTGGCCAGCCTGCCATGCGGTACGCCTGGTTGGTCAAGCAGTGAGCGGGAGAGGGAGAGAGATACAGATAGTTAGGGGCAGAGAGAGAGAGAGAGAGAAAAATGTCAATTTGGACAAGTTTTGATAATTGCAGAGGCGCAGAAAGAGGGAGGGAAAGGGGGAACTTTGCTGCGTTTTGGTTGCTGTGGTGGCGCAGCTACTGTGCTGCATGTGGCACGTAGCACGTTGGCGAGTGCGTGGCTGCCACTGCCACTGCAGCTCCTGCTGCATGTTGCATGTTGCAGTTAATAATTATTGAAATGTGCGGCTGCCGCCAGGAATTGTGCTCGTGCTCCTTGTGCTTCCTGCGCGGCTTCCGTCAGCAGCAGCAGCAGCAGCGGTGGCAGTCGACAATGTTGCATGCATCGTTACCTTTGAGCTTGCTCTCTCCCTCTCTCTCTCTCTCTTTCTCTGTCTGTGGCCCAGCAAAAGACTAAACAATGCTTGCATTTTCCCACCTTTTTCACATAACTTTTCAGTTGTTTTCGTTTTTGTTTCGTTTCTCTCTCTCTCTCTCTTTCGCCCTCTGTTTCGCTGTTGTTGCCACTGGCAGGGTAAACAAGTCGGCCACCGACTTGTTAACCCCCTTGCCACACCCCCTCCCCTGCCCAGCTACACACATGTCGCTGTCGAACTTGTTACCACTTTGAAAGCCGGGCCCGGCCTCCGTCGGCCAACTGGCCGAGTGGCCCCTGTAATAAATTCATATTCAAATTGTTAATTGAATATTATTTGTTAAATTTGCAAGCATTAAATGTAAACGTCGGCCTGGCTGGGCAAATGTGGCGGGGGCGTGGCCGTTATACATTACGACTGCCTTTTTCTTCTCTCATTTTTTGCCCACTTTTCTTGTGTTTACTTTCGGTGTGTTTTAATTGAATTTATGCGATTTTAAGCGCAGAGCGAGTGTGCTACGAGTGGATCACCCTATCGAGTGTGTACTGTATTAATTCAGCTATATTTAGTCTGATAATTTTGAAAACACACGAATTCCTGGAAAAATGTAACTGTAACTGCGCCCCTGTCGCTGTTGTTGTCCTTGTTACACCTGTTGTTGTTGTTGCTGTTGCTTTTTCCCTGCAATTTCCATAATTCATATTCAGGCCAAGCAGACAAACAAAGCGTCGCGATGCGTCGCACCTGCAGCTGCAAAAAAGTCAGAAAAAACGAAGGAAAAACCAACCAAAATGTGCGACAAAAAGCAAAGAAATCTGCCGAGTGTAATGTGCAAATGCTGCACATATGCTAGAGCGAGAGGTGTGAGCGAGAGAGAGAGAGGGAGATAGGCACGCTTCTGCATAAATTATACCCTACAATCTTAACAAGAGTCTGTGCAGAGACTGAAAGAGTTGCTCATTAATTTGATTGAGCTTTGAATAACGAGTAATTTGTGCACAGACACAGAGGGAGAAGGCAGCTAGCCAGACGCACTGCATCTCTCTCACTCTCTATATTGCCCTCTCTTTCAACATTTGCATCAATTCTCGTACACAACAACGTGTGCTGCATGTGATTTTACACACTTCGAAATTATTAACTGGGGAGCATTTTGTAGTTCGGCAAGCGTAAGTGTTGTCCTCCCTTTCTGCCTCACTCTGCCCTCTCTTTCCCACTGCAACACTGTCCTGTTGTGTCCTGTCTCTGCTCCTTCTCCCCACTTCCCCCTGAAGCTGTAACTGAACACACAAACACTTCATAAAATGGCACACGGCACTTTCGTTTTTACCATTGGCATCTGCAGCACGTGGCCGAACAGAGCAAAGAGAGAGAGAGAGAAGGGGAGGCAGAGAGAGAGAGAGAGAGAGCTGGCATGTCACACATGGAGAACTGATGCTGCTGCTGGCCGTACTCGGCCAACGGGCCTCAATTAATGAATTAGTAATTCAGCCTCATTGCCGCAATAAACGTTGGCCAAACTTGCCTCCGGATTTGCTTGGACTGCAAAATTTCTGTTAATGTTGTAATGATGCAGGTGCCTCAGGTAGCAGCTAGTTAAGAGTCGAGTAGGAAGCGTGATTCGGAAACTGCGAATCGAGCTTATAAAGTGCCTAAAGTGCAGACAGAAGAAAGAAAGAGACCTGCCTTATAAACACTAGTTATACAGAACTTAAAAGACTGTTAGAGTAGTTGTTAGGGTATTTGGGAATGATTATACCCTGCGATTTTTAAGAAATGTCAAAGGGGTAGCCACATAACTGTAAGGGGCAGAAAAAGGCGTGGCATACTCTACAAGGTATAAATAGTCTCAATAGAAATCACTAGCTTAGTTGATTAAGCTTTTTCTGTTTTACTGTCTGTTTGAACTCTGAGATCTCAGCTATTATAAAAGATAGCGTTATCAAATTTTGAGGATATGTTTCTATATATCCTACGCATATAGTGCTTATTTTAAATTTTGGACAACACGCACTTAAGCTGTGCAAATCGACCAGAAACAATTATACAGAAAATTATTTAATTATTTAGAAAATTAATTCGATTGTTTCTGCTTTGATATTCTTATAAATAAATACTTATTGCAGCATCGCATGCTGATCGATCCATTAAAACAGTAGTTAGGCAAGTTAACATTTTCCACAGTTTTGAGCAGCGCTGCCAACGTCGCGACGCGTCGCTATAGTCTCTTTATTACAAGTGTGCTCGTATGTTTAAAAACAAGAAATCAATATGCAAGAGATTAACTTGTATAGAACTTGTTGTTGGGTATAAGAAGATTTTTTTATTTTAAATAAACCAAAGGGTATTTTAGTTTCGTACTGTAGCTTTCCTTACTTGTAACTATTTTGTCTCTTCATGTTATTTAATTATCTTTAGAATTTCGAGCTAAAAAAATTTTAAAATAATATATTATGCACAAAGACAGAACTTGTTTTGTATAACACATTCCATCTGTAGAAATGAGTTAATAAAATGATTATATAATATAGTATACTTTATTTACAGAACTTAAAGCTCTGTGTTGAAGTTGTTGTGGTTAATTATAGGTATAGCCCGTCCCTTAACTTCATTTCTTCTTTAATATGTCAAGCCACACAAATTTCCACAAATTCCGAACTGGTCTCTTATTGCACATTCCATCAGTAGAGCTCGCTTAGTGCAATTGCTCGGGGAGTTCAGAGTGTCCATTAAGCGCATTAATACCTTTAAATCATTGATAATTTTCTGATTGCAGTTGACATTCATTTACGGTTTACGGTCTCTCCTGCCTGTCTGTCTGTCTGTCTGTCTGTCGGTCTGTCTGTCTGCTAATGCAGGGTTTTGTAGCGCACATAGCTCTCGGTGCTATCCGAAGATCTGTGGGGGGACACACCTGCTGCAGAGTTTGTTATGGAACCCGGAGGGGGCACTTCGTAGACCCGTAATACTACTGACATTAAACGGACCCGGCAATTACAACTCACAACAATTTCGCTGGCGAATCACTTGAGATAGTTTTCAGTACGGTCTGAATAAATATGAATATATTCACTCACTCACTCACTCACTCACTCGGGGAACGCGCGAATGCCGACGGTAAACCGAAATTGGGTTTCGCTTGCCGCGATACGAGATATCGTAGTTTCTTGTTCACGTTCGACGGTCGCTGGGCAAATGAAGGAATTCTATAAGGCAAAAAGGTTGAGATTGCCAACTTTTGGTATATAATTCGCTTATGATTCCACACACACACACACACACAGCTAGCCATAACCTCGGGGCACACGGAGTAGAAGTAGAACGTAGTGGTGCATATGATTTATGGGTTCAGTCTTCAGGTTTTTGGCGGCGGCTTGGCCTCTTGGCGGCGGAAGTGCGTGCCGTTTGCCTCGTGGTTGTTGTTGCCTGTATCTCGATTTCCACACTATATAGGGCTAGAGAGTCGATAAGGCATGGGAAAACCCCAAAATAATAAATAAATGACTTTTGTGCATGTCGCGAGCGGGCAAGCGTCGGCTTGCACTTTAAAGCATAAATTTATGGTTCAAAAATCAAAATCAAAAATGTATACGTAATATTCGAAACAGAGAAATGAATCACATCGCGCTCTCTCTCTCTCTCTCTGCGTGCTAATGATTAATAACGTGTGGATGGAAACCTGCTTTCGGCTTGTTGCTTTGCTTTGCTCTGGGGCGGCCATCATGGCGATCAGCTGATCGGGAGAGAGAGAGACACACACGTCATGTCGGCCGAGTGTCTGCAGAGCAAGTGATGATCACTCATATTGTGTGAGATCCCATTTTGGAATTGCCCTCGGCAGGTAGAGAAACGGAGAGAGAGCAAGAAAAGAAATAGAACGGGCACCTGAGCGCACTCTCTCAGAGAGCAGCTCGCGCTTACGCTCTCTCTCACTCACGCTCTCTCAGTCTCTCTGCGTGATGATTGATCATCGCGCTTGGCTTGGCCGCAGCCGGTTTGCCTTTTTAATTTATGTGCGCACAGCGCGCACGTTGCGAGTGAATGAATCTCACCTTATTCGAATTGGAACATTTTGTGCTCTCTCTCTCTGGCTAGTTGGATGTTTCTCGCAGTTTATCGTATACGATATTCGCTGCAGCCTGAGTCCGCTTGGAGTTGCGTTTGATGTTAGATGAGACCAGGTGGGCAGAGTGTTATACAGGACAGATCACACCTGGTTTGAGATTCAAATCGGAGCTGATTTGAATAGTTGGTTAGAGGTTAGTTTTATAGCAGGCAGCTTTTGTACATAAATATTTCAAATTCATAAATAATGCAAATATTTAATTATTTGCAAATATGTGTAGTTAAATTTAAGTTAGTTTTAATAATTAAGCATAGGAAAAATATACAAAATAATATAATAATACTGCTTAATCTCGGGATTTAAATTTGATAGACAATTTGTGGGTATATTATAATAATTAATACATAAATTTTCCAAATACATAGCAGGCACCTTTTTAGTATAGATACGTACATACATATATGTATTTATTTAAATAAATTATTTATATTCATATTGAACCTACTCCAAAAACTATATTATTCAATTATATTTATATGGATAAAAAATAATATTTTAAATGTTCATTGTGTAAATATAAAGATATTTACATATTTTTCTCAAATTAAATCAAATAGAAATTTGATACCAGTTATAAAATATTTTTCATTTGAATTAAAGTATTTTAAGAGACTTAAAATTATGTAGATTAAGTGTTAATACATTGATAAAATAATTTATTTTTTTTTAAATATATATTCCTATATTTCATAGGAAATATATGTAACTTCCTTCTCATTTAGTTTAATTTCTTAACTGTGTTCTATACTGTGTATTATGGAAATATTCACACTCGATTTACTTGCCATTGTCACACTACCGAATTGCTCTCTCTCTCTCCCTCTCTCACCCCTACTCACGCTCTCTCACTCTCCCTGTCTTTCCTCTGTTGTTAACCAGCCTAAGTCTCTGAGTCTGTGATAGTGTGAGTGTGTGATTGTGTTAACCACATTCCAAAGCGTTTCAACGAATTCGAATGAATTCGAATGCGCGACCCACCGCAGCTGAACGAATCGCATCGCGTCGCATCGCATCGCATCGCTACCCTGTCCAATCTCAATTGATGATCTATTAACGAGCGCACATACAAATTATGCAACTACAAAATGGTGTACACTGCACTACAACTATTACAACAACAACAAAGAAGAAGCAACAACAATAACAACAACAACAGCTGACAGGCAATGCCATTTCCTTTGTCAGAGAGAAGGGGCTCCCAAAGGCAATAAATCCCGAACATATTAACATGGACGTGCGATGAAAGTGCCAGGCAAATATGTCATTGTCAGCCTCGACTTGGATTGGGATTGGGATTGGGATTGGGACTAGAGGCTGGCTATTGTGATCAGTATGCCGGGGTAGGGCAGGCAGCAGGGCGGGGGCATGTTTGATGGCCGCCTCTGCGGCTACCAAATGCGTTCGTATCGACACCTGAGACCAAAACAGAAAGACGAAGAGAGAGAGAGAGAGGGAGAAACTGGCGCCTATGGCCGAGAGAAAAAGAAAGTGTCGCTGCATTCTACGGGTCACTGCAGCAGGTAACACAACTGGGCTAAGAACGTAACCAACTTTCCATTGAAATCTGTCAGACATAAATCACTGATGGGAAGGCTAACTAACTGTCTCTGCATGCGTGTGTGTGTGTGTGTGTGTTGTGCCTGCTGATAACTGAGCGAGTCGAGCTTATCGCGCATTTGAATTGGTAGACAACGCATTTTTATTTATATATAAATATCAGACTGTCTTTGACTGTGTGTGTGTGCGTGTGTCTCCTACGTCACCAAACATGACAACATTTTGGGCGTGAACTCGCACACACACAGGCAGAGACAGACAGAGAGAGCAAACGGCAACGAAACATGGCTCAAAAGGCAGCAGCAGCAGCAGCAGCATCGTCGTCGTCCGTGCTGACAGCGCACATAAATCTCTGTAACATGACACTTTTGGCAATGGAAATAAAATATGGCATACGGCGCACCAAAATGTCGCACCAAAAACTGCTGCAGCAACAACAGCAACACGAGCAACACCAGCAACAACAACAACAACAGCAGCCCAGCAGCAACATTTTTGTACGCTCTTTTTCGGCTTTTTTTCCCCCTGTTTGGCACTTGGCGACGCTTTTTGGCAGTGCGCGACCCACTGTGCCATCCGAGAAGCGACTCATGCCGCATTCAGCTAATTACGAATGAAATTACAACGCGGCAGCAGCTCGCTAAAAAGACTGCAATGACACTGGTCGAAAAGGGGGAAAAGGGTTAAAGGGGCAGCCTGATGGCAAAAGAAAAGCTTTTACAAGTTGTTAGAAATTTTAAAACTGAAGCTTCGATCAAGCGGATATCGAATTCCAAAGCTTTTTACTTGTCGTCCCTTTCTGTAGAGCCTCCCAAGCTTTTTTTCAAATTTCATCAATAAACTATTTTAATAGCCACCCTTAAATTACTAAATCCATCAGCCGATTTAGATTAATCTACGATTAAAAAATAAAAAAAATAAAATAATATCAAGCTTGAAGCTCTAAAACATTCTAAGCTTTAATAAATTAATTAATTCAAAAGTCCAAACTTATTTTAATAAATGCCTAAACTTTTAAAGATATATGCTCGTATAATAAAATAAAACATACAACATAAATAAAATGAAATACAATGAAATAAAATTAAATAAAATAAAATAAAATGAAAACAAACGAAATAAAATGAAATAAAATGAGATAAAATTAAATAAAATGAAATAAAATGAGATAAAATTAAATAAAATTAAATAAAATGAAATAAAATAATATAAAATAAAATAAAATGAAATAAAATGAAAACAAACGAAATAAAATGAAAGAAAAAGAAATAATTTGAAATAAAATGAAATAAAATGAAATAAAATGCAATAAAATGAAATAAAATAAAATTAATAATAATAGGCTGCAATTGATTGTCATATGTGCTTACTTGCAGTGCAGCTATAAAGTTTTTTAAGCTATATCATTTTAAGAAATTCTCTTACATATACATACGTAGCTTTTATGCTCCTTTAAATAAATAAAAGCTATTTATCTTAGCTAAACTGTAACTATTAAATAACTGGAAATAATCTCAAGCTAAGCGTTTAGCTCTATTTTACAATCTTTCTCTTACATATTTTCTATATATTTTTCTATCTATATCTCTATCTGTTTCCCTCTTTAAGCCAGTGTCATTGCTCATGCCCAGCGAATTCAGCGCGCTGATGGCGACGCTGTCACTTGCCGCTGTCATTTTCATTTCGTTTTCATGTGTCACTTGGCGCGCCTGCGCACCGAGTTGCCTGTGTGTCCAGGGAGCCCAACTCCAACTCCAGCTACAGCTCCAGCTCCAGCTCAGTCTCCAACTGCAACTCCTTCTTCATCTCCTTCTCGCACTGTAATAAAGCAAAACGGCTGCGCTTGCGCTGCTTCAGCCACGGCAACAGCAACGGCGACAGCGACAACACAATGAGAAGCGACTAAAGCCGTTGCCTCTGTCAGATTTTGTGAGTGTCACTTGGCTGCTTTGTTGACTGCTGCCCGGCACCCTGTACCCTGTACTCGGTACCTGGTACCCTGCAGACACTTGGGTGTTATCTGTTCCCCGGGTCTCTGCTGCGAACCGTCTTCAGTTTCGTTTGCTCACTCCGCTGCATTCCGCGCGCGAAACACGCAAAATCTGCGCGCCTGCGTATAAAACTGTTAACTAACTCAATTTTGTAGCTGTCAGTTGGTTCACCCTGCCCCTCCCTGCTCCCTCCCATTCATCCCCCCTTCCTTTCCGGGTAGATCTTGCTGCTGCTGCTTACAGATGTTGCCTGCTTCGGCTTCAGAGTTCAGCATGGGTTAATGAGTTGTTGTTGCTGTTGTTGTTGTTGCTGTTGCTCATGTGTTGCTGTTGCTGCTGCTGCTGCTGCTGGCGTGCCGCTTACACATGTCACAACAAATTGCTAACCGTTGAGCGTCCCGTGCCCATAAACAAATCACTTGACCTTCGCATTGAATACATTTGCGTAAAACGCGCGGAAAACTCGGCCAAGTTGGGCTAGAGAGAGAGAAATTGCTGGAGAGTATGTGTCGTATTGTAGGCACAGTGGGATGCATAGGGAAAATAGTGGGGAGTAAATATACTACAATTAAAATTATTATGTAACCTAAGTATTAATTTACTTAGCTGTTGGAATTTATGAAAATAAATAGATATTATTATATATTTATTATATAAATTTTTCCTTAAGAGACTTATTCATTTATTTAATAATTCATATAATATTCAATTTTTAATATATTTTTTTTATTTTTTAATTAGTTATTTATTTATTTTTTTTACTTTTAATTTATTTACTTACGCGTTTATAAATTTATTATTGTATTTTTAAATGTGTACGTTCATAAATTTTCAATATTTATTTATTTAATAATTTATTATAAAGGATTTAATTATCGTTGATTTAGATCAATCAATATTATAATTTGTATTATTTTTTTTGTTAAAAGTAAATTGAAGAACTCATTTTACAAATTAGAAAAAGAAGAGAAACTTTTCCATACTTAAATTTAATATATAAAATTGATGAAGGCAGCCCCTTAACCCTCTCTTTATCGTACCCTACTACTGTGACATCTGTGCGTGACACGTGAAAACGAACTCACGGATGCACACGCGTGCATATCTGTCACCCAAATGTCACTTAAAGTTGCAGAACGCAGCGCACGCATTGCAATTTCATAACTTTATTAAGCATACCCCCTTGGAGGGGCAGCTCCACCTGCCAGCTGTGGGACAGGCGAATGAGCTGTGCTCGCTCTCTTGGCCATTCCAGGCACGTTTTGGCATCTAAACGCCAGCAAGGGGCCATAACTGCGACGCGACTGTAGGTGGGTGGGCGAGGGGGAGGCGCAGGCGCTGTACCAGGGCAGGCGCCAGGGCTGAAGAGGAAGCCAATTGATATGGAGAGTTGACAATTCAATCGCTTAATACGCAATGTCCCACATAGGGTTTGGCTACTTGCAAGAAGGAACTGCAATTGTACCCACACACCCCCCCCCCCCTTGCATAGTTGTCATGGCTTTTCATTTGGCTTTTCCTCTACCTTTTATTTTTTGTTGTACTTTCATTTGTTTGTGTCACTTGGCAGCTAGAAGAGGAACAAGTACAACATCAGTCCGTGACGTAGGGAGGGAGCGCAACGAACCACGCGGTAATTCCACAATGAAAGCGTTTCGCACACATACACAGTCTCACACACACAACGTGCACAGTGTGTGTGTGTGTGTACAAACAAAACTTGTGGCAATAAATTTGAAACGGATCACATAAATCACATTCAAGTGAAGCTTAACACACGCGCCCAACTAGAAGAGACTCACACACACAATAAACATGCACACACACACAGTAAAATGTGTGCATACACACATATATATTATATGTATCTATGTGTGTGTATTCACATGTTCTATAAAAAAGATACTCACATTGTTGTGAGTGCACAGCAAAGAAACACTCTGCAAAGGGGCTGACAATGGGGCGATAATGGGGAAGCAGAGTGTATTTTTTTTAAAGATATTTTATCAGGTTATCAGAGTTTCATTTTTATAACTTATCCATAACTCAGTTGAGTATTAAAATATATTTATTTAAATTATTTATTTATATATTTTTAATCAATTAGGAAAAATATGCAAATACTTTTACTTAAAATTTTAAAATTTCTAGAGTAATTTGACTGAAATTCTTGGTGAATATAGATGTACTTTAACTGGTTAAACTGCCGTCTAAAACTTAATTGAAGTAAAGAACGAAAAAAAGAAGAATAATAAGTAAAATAATGAGAAATTTTTTCTTCTTTTTAATTTTTCTGAATACATTCTCAAACTAATCAGAAGAGTTTAGAATATATTAAAAAAATATTTGCAATATTCACATATTTTTTCTATTGAACTTCAGATATCCATTATGCCATTATATTTGTATATTTTACTATATAATCATATGTATATATTTATATAATAATAAATATTAAAATCAGATTTACATTTATCCCATTCAAACTGCAAAGTAGAAATTCTCTATTAATTAGCTGAAATCAATAGAGCATGCATATAGGGCAGTTCTTAACTCTCCCTTTATCAACTCTCGCAGCACATATCTTAACTCTATAAAAGGCATTTCCATCCCACACACACACACACACACACAACTCGAGCAAGTTAACCCAAATCCTGCTCGGAGTAGCTGCAAAAATGTTGGCCAAGTAAAAGTTGTGCGCCAAATTAACTAAACGGTTAAAGCAACAACTGCAAATTGGCAACAAATTCGCAGATCATAAAGTTGCAGTTGCAACAAGCTGTGGCAGCAACTCTGGGAGAGGCAGCATCATTTCATTTGAAGAACTTTGGCATTTGAACTTGACATTTAGCACACGGTTCGGGGACTTCTTTGAAAACAATTGCAGGCCACACCAACACACACACACACAATACACTCACACACACACACACATACAGTGCACTTTTGGCATTCCTCGACTGTCTGCCATGGCATGCCAGCACACAGAAACAACAACAACAAGAACAAGAAGGGATTCCAATGCGAGTGAAACAGTTGCCAGTGCGAAAGAGCGAGCGAGAGCGCATATGCAATGTCTGCAACCCTTGGCTGCAGCGGCGAAGGGGAGGGGGTAAGGGTAGGGGTTGCAATGGTAACCCATGGCAATACACGGACACATACACACACACACACAGAGGCAGACAGCCGGCCATTGCAGCACCTGTCGGCCATGTGACATTGCGAGCTGTTTGTCGATGTGTGTGTGTGAGGGTGCGTGTGTGTGAGAGGGTGAGTCTGAGTGTGCATGTGTGTGAGTGACTGTATCTGTATCTGTGTATGTGTGTGTGTATCTGTGTCTGCCCTCCGGATTTTGCACCATTAACAATATGCTGCGCCATGGCTCGCTGCGCTGCGCTGCGGCACGCTCGCCTTATTGAGGAAATGAGGCACAAATGACCCCGCCCCTCCTCTGCCCTTACACCCCCCTATTACACCCCCCGATAGAGGGGAGACTGGCCATTGATTTGCTTATAAATTAACCCATTGACAAATGAAAATATTGTCTGTTAATTGATCAATGTGTATGCAAGGAGAGTGCTGCATGCCACACACACACACTATGTGGCACAGCTGTGCCTGTGTGTGTGTGTGTTCGCACTGCAGCTAAAATTTAATTAGATGCAATATTTGTATTCGTGTGGGGGTGTGGCTACGCCCAGCTAGCTGCATTGCGTGTGAGATACACACACACTCGCACAGTATTTATTGCTATTGAAATACAATTGCAAAATTAACTGTCAAAGTGTGCCATATGTTACACCTATCTGTGTCTGCGTGTGTGTGTGTGTCTCGCTGCACATGTGTGCTTAATTAGCTGACCTGAGTTGTCTTTAAACAATATGCGACATTGGAATCCATTGAATATTTCTCTGGTTTATTATGTTGCTTCGCCTCCATCGACACCCTGTAATCCGCATTGACCAAGAGTCACACACACACACACACACACATGCACAACCCCTAAAATATTGCCCTGCCCTACCCTACCCCCCGTACTTCCCCTTTATTTACACCGCTAAACGAGCTTTGCATATTTACTGTACTCGCAACAGACATTTTACGATATATTGAGAATTATTTGCAATATATTTGGCCCGCACTGGGCGGAGGGGGAGGAGCATAGCAGCAGCAACAAGGACGACAAATGTTCCAACGACAACAGCAGTAGCAGCAACAGCAACAGCAGCAACAACTGCCAACAGCAACAGCAACAACAAGTGCAGTTCAGCGCAAATGCAGGCAGAAAGCTTCTAATTCCGGCACTGAAACCATAAGTCTTTGTCGCATTGTACACTCAGACACTCACACTCACACACACACAAGCACACACTTATACAGAGACACTCTCACATGCATGTGCTATATGTACACAAAGCACACACAGCCCAGTAGGAAATTTAGTGCTGAGAAAGACGCAGCAATTGCAGCTGCTTAAAAAAAAGAAAAAGGGAAGAATACAAAAAATACTGAAATATACTAAATAACACAAAAATATAAATACTGTTGTAAAAAGAACTCTAATAGTTTTAAATACTAATTTCCACTACATTAATCGAATAAATTATGCTTTAAGACCTTTAGAAAAGTCTCATAAATGGAAAAAAAAATCCAGCAAATTTTTCGAGCTAAAAAAATCATATACAACAAGTATAATATTCTAAGTGATTTTCTAAAGTTTAATTAAAAACGGCTTATAAATCTAGAAAATGTTACATGAATCGTAAAAGATACAATATCAAGCTTATTTTTCAAGCTAAAATAACCATATTTCTTGTGTACAACAATTATAATACTTTTAATGATATACCAAAATTTAATTACAATCAGCTTGTAAACATAGCAGTAATTCAGGAAATAATTTTGAGCTCATACTATTTTTATACCCATTGCTTGCTCTTTGCAACTGGGTGCATCGCTGAAATTTCACTGCCCCATCGCAGCCTCTTGCAGCAACTGCAGTAGAGCAGCCGCTTAATAATTTAAGTTCGATACACAAGTTTCGCATTGCGAATACCGAAAACCGAAACTTATTTTTCTGTTTTGCAAAGATTTTGTTTAATTTACGTAAATTTGCATAAGATACAATTGCAAGACTACGTTCCACTCCCCCCCAGACCGCCTGATACCCTACGCTCTCTAAATTTCTGCGAAAATTGAGCCGAAAGTTCAGTTACAATAAAAAAGCAGAAAATAAACCAGAGAGAAAGGGAGAGAGAGAAAGGGTGAGGGCAGAGGGAGAGCGAGAGAAAAAACGGTAGAGTTTATTGCTCAATGGCCTGGGCTGTGCTGGCTGGACTAAATTTGAATTCAGTTCCAATTGAAAGTTAGCAAAGGCACACACACACAGTCACACACACACACGCATACACAGACTGACTGCTCGATACCCTGTACATAACCCTTGCCCCCGCAAAAGCACCCTCCTTGCTCGATATTTATGCCTTTCCGAATGCAGCTCAGCTTTAATTTAAATGGATTTTGCACCCGGCCCTGACATATGGCAGCATTCGCAGTCTCCACTGGAGTGTGCTCCAACCGGGAAGGGAGAGAGAAAGAGAGAGAGAGAGCGTGTGTGTGAGAAAGGGATGGCAAGCTCATGACTCTCGACTGGCGACAGCAACTCCTGCTGCAGCAGCTACAGTCGAGGATTGATTGTGCTTGTTGATATTTTGTCAAATAACGCAAATAAATACACAATTACACACTCAAGTGAATCCGAGGGAGGGCAATAGCTAGGATAGGGTAGGTAGGGGGAGCAGGGGTAGAAGGGGGTACCCATTCGGGCAAAGGGATGCTGCCGGTTTGCCTTACACGTAGCGTGACCCTTTGCCTTGGTCGAGTGGCTGCACGGCGTTATCCTTGTTTAAAGGATTTTCATTTGTTTAAATGTGTTTTATCGAAAATGGCCAAAAGGGCGACGCTGCCAGCAAATTTATTCCAGCACAGTGGAACAAAATGGCAGTACATGTTAATACTTATGTGTACATAAAAAAAAAAAATATATTTTTATTTTAATTTATATTTTGTATTGCAAAATTTGTGAGTTTGACTACTTAATGCCTGATTCAGATAAGGATTGAGATATATCTCAAGTTACATTTTTTTATATATTTAATTGTTTATATTTTTTTGTTGATTTCACATGATACACATTTTGTAATCAAGCCTTATATACATTTTTATCTCTTTTTAGTTGTTGTTAAAATATAATATTATATTATTTTTACACATACAATTTTATTTTATTATATAAATGTATACACATTTTTACATTACTTTATATTTTTATTCTTACATAAAATTATTTTCCTTTTTTTTCTACACCTTCGTCCCACTGTGCGGTCACACTTGACATTGTTGTTGTTGTGTTGCCATTGGCTTTTTTTTTGTGTAAATTGTTGCATTTATCTGGTAAAAATAATAAATCCCGCAAAGGGACTTTACTCACACGCTTGGTGGCACATATAGAAAAGGGAGGGGCGAATACTGCGCAGAGGGGGACGTGACTTTTGTTAGCTAATGGGCCCAATGGCCGAGAGAATTACGTAAATTTGGCTAATTTTATGAACAGTCAAAACGACAGGCGAGCATTTCGAGCATTTAACCCTTGACTGGACGATGCTGGATGCTGCATTGAGAGGGGGGTTAAAGGGGATGGGAAAACATACACACACTCGCACACACACTCTAACACACACACTGCCATCAATTTAATTTATTTATTGGCTGCTGTTTCATTGGCGCAAATCCCGAATGCTTCGCGATAAATTTAGTCAAATGTGAAAATTGTGTGTGCATTTTGGCGCATGCAGTGCACACACACAGATACACACACACAGACACACACTGTCGTATGTCAAACGAGGATTTTCATTATAAAATATCGCCTGGTATGCGGAACGTACATACATATATGGAAATTGCAGTTAAGCCAAACAAAAGTCGCAAAAGAGTTTGCAATTTATTTTAAAATAAAAACAAGCACAAATTGCCTAGTAGAAAATGCCAGACTAGCAGATACCCTAGCCAAAATACCAAATTATATATGGAGGGTAAAATATTCATAGAGTATATTTAGTGAGCCTTTTGGCATTTGCACACTCTCTAGTCGGGTATACCCGCTTCACACTTCACTCCACTCTCTGCCAACCTTTTGCTGCCACAGGGCACACAAAATGTATCTAGTGTGACAAATAGTGTGAGATATGTTTTTGCGCACTGCAGCCAGCCTTCAGCCTTTAGTTACGCCCATCTCAACCGGCCCCCCCCCTGGCCGACGCCTCTGCCAACGCTCAAATGCGACATGTGACGGGGCGTCGCTGATTTATTTGCATACGAAAGCGCAGACGTGCATAAAAAATACACACTCTCACACACACTCTCACACACACTCTCACACACACTCGCACACACACTCGCACACACAACAAAAATAACACAAGAAACTGCATTCGCAACGCCCCTTTTTGACGCCACTTTCAGTTCGAGTTGCCAAATGAAGCGCCCATTTTGGGAGGGGGCGCAGAGGGGTGGTAGCTGGCCAGGTATGGGTCGTAGCGGGGTATGCGACATTTGTGAGTCAATAAAAAATACATTTTAAATCAAAAATCAGAAAAATCCATGAAAAAACATTCAAAACGAGATTCCTCTGACTCTCCCTCTTTTTTCCTGCGGTTCGCTTGGGTTAAAATCCCCGGGAAAATATTTATATTTGACGGAAGTATTTTTTATTAAAAAAAACAGTTTGCAATTATATGAAAACAACTCGGAAAATAAAACAAAAATTAAATAAATATATATATATGAGTTATGGTACTAGTATGAGTATAAAGAATACAGAAATCTAAACAACAAAAGAGTTGAAAATCTTGCGATGAATTTATTTTTAATTGCCTCCCTGCTCTAGTTTCCCCAATAAACCTTTCCCTCTTTATTACCCCTATATTTTATACTACATCATACACTCTCCACCTCTTACAACCCAACAATCTGTGCGCAACTCAAAAGTGCTGGCAATTTGCTGGAAGGGGGAGATCCATAAGTTAGTCCCCGGTAATTGCCAGCCCAAGCGAAGCACTTGATATCCCTACTCGGAACCCCTTAAAGAAGACACTTATTCAGAGTTCGGCTGGGGCCCAATCCCACCTGGGCAGCAGCACCTGCCCCCAGTGCAATTCATCATTTGGCGCCATTTTGCGTAGCGGCAAGTTGCATTTAGTTGTTATTTATGCAAATTTGGCATGTTTCAACTTTTCGCCAAGTGCGTCGAGTCGTTTTCGATTATTTAAAACTTTAGGCGAAATTTGGGAGAGAAAGGGAGAGAGAGAGGAGGGAGGAGAGGGAAGGCAAGTCCTTTTTAATGCGCGCACCTGACGCGCCTCAATGTCTTACTGCCTCTCGGTCCTTGGAGCAGCACATAACGCTGACTAGGAGCAGGATTAGGTAGAGTTGGGAGATGGAAGATGGGAGACTCTAGACGAAGGCTGTGTGCATAATTTTGTGCGCTGCTGTTAGGACAAATAAATTTTAGACGGGGCTAAAGTTATTAGATTAGCATTAGGGAGCAGGGAGCAGGCAGCTCCTCGACTCGACTCGCCCTACTCTCTCCTCAGCCTGTTCGCTAAGCTTAGAATTATGATTTAGCTACGATATTTACATGCATATAAAGGAAATACTGCAAGTGCTGCGAAACTCGCGTTGGATTTATGATAAACTTGCGAGTCATGTGCGTTTTATAGTGCCCCCTCTCAAAATGGAAACAGATTAATGGGGTTGCTTCTCATGCTAGATACGCTAAAAGAACTAGACTGCTTTTATGATTTTATTTATTCTTTTGATTTTTGTTAAACAAAACGTGGAAATTTTCATACATTAAATAAAATATATAAAATATACTATATTTAAAGAAGATATTTATATATGAAAGCGTATATATTTATGTTTTCTGTGTTTTTCTCAATATTTGATTTACTTTTAATTTATTAATGCATTTACAATTATTACTATTATATTATATTTATATATTTATTTTTTAAAGCATTTACATATTTTTACTTAAAATTTATTATGATTATCTCTATTATATAATATTATATTTATAACTAATATTTATCTTATAAACATTTGGTTTCTTGTTGATTTTCTTAGTTGTTCCTAACGTTTCTTTTGTTGCTTAATTTCTTTACGCTTTCCTTTCTAACACAGACACACACTAATTCTTTAGGCAACCCTCCATTCCGAACACTCCTTATTAAACACGTTTTCTCTTCTTTGTTTTACAGGTAAGAGATACTCAGAATCTCTTGCGGGCTCTCTTCTACCAGACTGGCTAGGTAAGTGCAATTTTCGATTATATTATTTAGTTTATATTTTATAAATATTTTTTTCTTTTTGATTTTTTTCTTAATATATTTTTGGAATATTTTGTAAGCCTCATTTGTTTTTTTTTTTTTTTACGATTTTTCTCTTGAGTTGCATTCCAATTGCGACGCTCCGAAACCTTTTGAATTTTGATTTTTGAGAGTGTCGAACTCAGTCCGAATCCCGTGCTACATATAATACCAACAATTGACAACACACCCAACAACAAAAAAAATAAAAATAAAAACCCAACGAAACACAACTCCAAACCCGAATTCCAATACATGCGATCCACCCAAACAAAAGCTTCTTAAATATCTTTCCCACCTGTACCACACATGTACCCCATATATGATTTTGTATTTTGTTGTCCCATTGTTGTTGTTGTGGTTGCTCTTGTTGCGCCTTTTGCATCCCTCTTTCTTTTTCGTGTGTGTCCAGTGTCAGTGTCAGTCAAGGAGTCCCCCCCCGAAACCCCGAAGAGGTAAAGCGAAAAACTACTCAAATTCCAATAAATCGTAAATGCTGTGTGCATTTGCCCGATAAACATATTCAAATATATATATAATATATACTGTATATATACTCAAAGTTAGCATGTGCATGTTCGGCGAGAAAGAGATGAAGGGAAGAGTGAGTGAGAGAGAGAGAGTACAAATTTGCAGTATGAATTTAACATACTCTGAATATACTCGTAATATGTGAAATTATCAGCTCGTAAAACTTGCCAAATAATTGCCAATTATTCAGTTTGTCAACTCGCACACACACACACACACACAAATCGAGCTAGAGACGTTTGCTCAAAGGTTTTCTTTGCCCAACAATTAAAGCCGCCCCCCAATCGACGAAAAGTGGAAAACTGGGCGCATTTTCTCGATTTGTTGTTGCTTTCCCTCCACTTTTTGTTTTTCTCTGCTTTTTTTTTTGTTGGTTTTGTGGCACTTGCAAAAGTATCACTTGGCACGCAAAGAAAAACGAGTGAGCAAATTGCAGAGCGAAACTGCAGAGCAGTTTACAAAGCGTATCATTTTGTTAGCAATTTTTCAGCATGCTGCACTTGCCAGGAATCGCTTGTAGGCACGCGCTGTGGCAGCCCCCTCTCCCCCCTCCTCTTCCCTGGCATGAAACACACACACACACACACACATGCACTCGTTCTCATAGCGCACATACACTTACATAACCGGCGAGTGCCCAATTAAACACACTTTGCCTGCCTCAATTGAGATAACAACACGTCGAGAGTGCTAGAAGCTGAGTGAGGATAGAGGAGTGTGTGCGTGGAGTAAATACCCTGTAAAAAATAAAAAATACATATTACTAGGGTAAACAATGTTTTAGATACGCAGGGAGAGTGAAAATATTTCCTGATCAGTTCTCTATAAACTATTTAGATTTTTCAAGGAATTTCCTTTATTAAGCTTACATATTTTCTATATATATAAAATATGCATATTTAAATTAATCTCTTAATAAAAATTATATAAAATTTATTAGGAATTCAGCTTCACAGATACATTCTGCATATTATTGCTGTCAATTCGCTTAGAACTCTGGCATACCCTCTTTCCCTTTCGGGGTTACACGGTATAAAAACAAAACATTTAATTGTTGTTAATTTCTGTTTTTAGTTGTGTTAACCAGACTCTTTTGAGCTGATTCTGTCTCTGTCAGTTGTAGGCTTATTTTTGGGCCTCTTTTCCCCCAATTCGGAATTTCCCCGCACTCCGCTTCGCATATCTGCAACCTTTGCAGTTTTCCACTTGCCCATGGCCCATGGCATAGTTGTAGTGTAGTATGTAGTTTGTTTATTGGCATTTTATACAAACGCATAAATTACCAACACACACAGATACACACATACTCACACACACACAGCCACAGGCGAAGAAAAACATAAACAAAGTTCGCTCACTAAATGCCACTTGCCAATCGTAATCAATTCTCATGTGTGTCTATAAAAAAGGGACAGAGAGAGACAGAGACAGAGAGAGAGAGAGAGAATGTCGCAGACAAGTCAGCATCCGTATCCGTATCTTTTAGTAGTATCTGCACCCCATCAGCAGGCAGGGCGAGGAAGGGAAGGCATAAATATTTATTTGTTGAAATCTTCAAATGCAGAAAACGTAAAATCCATTAGAAAATTAATAAAGAGCAGACGAAAGAGAGAGGGATAGATAAACTTGGAAATAGATGCGGTTTTACTCACCCTATCGAAGATGTAATATGAAAGATTGATGGAGTTTCCCCTCGCCGGGGAGGGCATAAAAACGACGCTAATAGAATGAAATCAAATTGATTAAGGCGATTGTTTGTCTGCTAGAAAGAAGAGGAATACAAAGATAGGATTGCAAGTCTTGTAAGATACTAGGTAGATCTTAAAGGAAACTATATATACATATTTAAATATAAATATATCAAACAATGTATATAAAATCATATTTCTATGCATGCTACTGATTGTTCTGACTTACAAAACTCTGTAAATATAAATATAATAATATATTTTATTTATCATAATATCTACAAAGTATTTTCAAATATATAAATATATTATAATAAGCATGTCTTATATATCTCAAATGGGTTTAAGCAATATCTAAGGAAAGTTAAGTATTTATTTATATTTATATGAAACTAAATAATATGATCTCCTGCAAATAATTGATAATACTTAAGCAGAGCTAATAACAGTGAATATGCTCCTCAAACTTGTTTACAGGCCATGATAACTGTATAATCGTCTTTTAAGTGCCGTTTCCACAGATTATACCTATACACATATATCTCTATAAATATATCCATATCTGTATTTACACATTTCCCGCTTCACGTGATCCAATCCTCAGTCTCGTGGCCATCTGTTCGCACACACTTCGGACTGCGACTTGTACACATTATTATTATAACAATCGGTCTATTTATAAAGCCAGAGACGGGGGTGGAGGGAGCAAATGTCTCGGATGGGATATTCACAATGGGAGCATAATAATGTGCAATAAACTATCTAAATTTGTTGAATTGTTGATAAACTTTGGCGCCACTTTGCCAGTTGAGGGGGAAAAAACATGAAACGAAACAATTGGGGGGCGACCCCTTTCCGGCACTACGCCCATGTCTTTGAAGTGGGCAAATGCGCTGCGAACGTGTGGCAAATTTCTGTTTCTGGTTTTCACTTTTGTTTAAATTGATTTCTTTGTTAATTTTCGCTCTCTCATATTCAGTTCTCTCTCTCGTTTTCTTTTATTTCTTTTATTGTTTCGCACTCTGCCGGAAATGCACTCGGCAAACAATCTCGAACTCAACTCAAACCATTTCCAAGGGCATTTCCGGTGTCAGCAGCAGCAGCAGCGGCAGCAGTTTTACCTGTTGTTACGCCAGCAATTTCGAAATTATCAGTTCGCTTTGACTTTTGACATTGCCAGGGGGGAGGGGAGGGGGAAACTAGCTGCAAGTTGACCGCACATAGGAGTCGTCTCTCTGTGTGTGTGTGTGTGTGTGTGTCTGGCACATGTCGCCGGCGTCGCTTTTAATTGCCCCTCGGAGAAGCTTGGCAAATTAGTTAATTGGCGGTCAGTTTATGGTAGTAGCACAAGTGCCTGAGCTCTGAGAGGCAGGGTATACGATAGATATAGATATATAATAATATATGTATGCTGCCCATACGCCAGAGCAATATTAGGATTATTTAAAGCTCTTAAGTCGCTTAACTGTACGGAAAATAAATCAAGCTGCAGATGGAAAGAAATAATAATGATAATTTAATAATATAATTTTTAAATATAGCTATAAAAATAAATATATATAGTATGTATTTAACTTTTCAGTAGTGCAGGGTATTTTTTTAGTCACTCTAATGCAAGTTCCCCTTATTTTCTTCATTATAATTCGCATTTTGAATTATTTTATTTTTTTGGAGCTTGTTATTGAATTTTGCGAATTGACAAACGATGCGGAATTTTAATGAGTGTTTGTATAAACAAGCGACCATTTAGCATTTGCAAAATATATGCAGACATTTTTGAATATGCCGCTTGATAATGCTGACTAAGCAAATACACTAGGGAAATTTAAAGCAAAGCCAGAGAGTGGCATTTTCGAGCTTAAAAACAGTTGTAAAAATCGAAATAAATAAACAATTAATAATTAAAAATTAAAATAAATAGATTACTGAATGACAAAGTCAATATATCCTGCAGTTAGGATCATAGCTAAGATACCCTGTAATTAATAAATTCAAGCTGAATACACACAGTTCTTGAAACAACAGGAAAACAAAGAAAAGTTGATAAAGAAAATGATAAGAGAGCGAAGCGTATGTACCTGTCTCTCTGTGTGCGTGTGTCTGTCTCTGTGTATGTGTGTGTTCTCTCTGCTTTGAGGATGCCAACGTTAACTGCGTCCTTTTTATTGATTTTTGTACGCCATTAAATTTCGCACAGTTACCCATATTTTCCGCCATTTGCCAACGCAGTGAGGACTTACCCCAAATTCAGTGACTCCCACAAAAACACAACCCTCCTGTCCGCCGCCCCGCCCTCTCTCCATTCAGGCACCGGCTTCAGGGCAATGTGGCAGATATATATAGTATATATATTTTTTCTTTTGCCAGCTCAGCAGATGAATGCGTGTAATTTTCGGTTTGATTTATGCCCGCTGACCCCGCTCCAGGCCCGCACACATGGCCCTGCCACGCCTTGCCCCAGCACGCCTCCAGCTCGACTCCCCCGCAAGGTTGGCAACCTCAGATTTGTTACGCCTCAGTGTGTGTGTGCGTGTGTGGGTGTGTGTGTGTGTGATGCTGCTGGTCGTCCTTTTATCGCCGAAAATGCTAAACGCAGGCAATACATATTCCATTCCAGCGGGCAGCCCTTCTCTGCGCTTCTCAGGGCGGGCTTTATTACATTAGGCGTACGTAAAATAAAAATTGTGCCACTTTCTCAAAAACACGCACAACAATACACACACACATACACGCAATAGGAATGTGTGTATCTGTGTGTATCGTGGAAATCAACCTGCTGTGGCAAACTGCCGAAAAAAAGGGCAGGCCAAGCAGAAAAACAAGCCCTTGGGCAGGGGCAGGGACAGGGGAGGAGGGAGAGAGACAGAGGCGTAGGCAGTGGGGGGGGGGCAGGGCACAAATGTGCTGTGCTTTGTTCGTGGCTCGTGCGGGTGTCCCCCTCCCCCTCTCGCTTGCCATGGCATTTGCTTACATAATCAGTCATGTTATCCTTGTTTCGCATACGTATTCTCTGACACACACAGATACACGCAGACACACAGACCTACACCCACATATAGACAGGGCATATAAAGATTATTTATTTATGTCGTCGGCCCTGACTGTTATATCTTTTTTTCATATTTTGATTGCCTGTAAGGGGTGTGTTACGTTTCAAAGTTTGCACAAATTGCGACAGTGAAGATTTTTGGGATTTATATATATATTTAGCAATGAAGTATAATTTAAAATAAAAGATATATAAATATACTATATAAATAAAATTATAAATAATAAAATAAACGATTAATAGGAACTTTATGAGAGAAAAACTCTCTCTAAAATGAAATATACACACAAAGAGAGATAATACTGTCTCTTTCAAATCTCTAAGACAAATTCCCAAATACCCCTTAAATGATATAATATTCATACAGTATATCATATGGTACATACCATTTAACATTTTTGATATCTATCAAGCTTTATAGATATAGAATACCTAGATTATCGCTACCCAATTTCAGTGCCATAAGAGTTCCGTTTAGCACCCTTTTTTATGTCTACTACAGGGTGTGGTTCTACGCATATGTAGAACACGTAGGCGTAGTGCTATCTCTTTCCAATAGCAACCCTTGGGATACTACTTTAATGGCATCGCAATCCATCAATAGGAAATTCCATAACTTTCGCAACGCAGGCTCCATTTGGAACTAGTGACAGACCCGCTTTCTCATAGCGATTTTCACTTGATATCGCTCTCTATTCCTCCCTTTCTTTCCCTCTCTCTCTCTCACTCTCTCTCGACAACATTTTGTAGCTTTCCGCACCAAATTCCGAATTCCTTTGCCATTGATAAATTGTATTTTGCGCACTGTTCTGTTTGTTGTTGTTCTCTCTCTCTCTCTCTGTCTCCTTCTTCTAGTCTGCTTCGCACTGTTCCTACTTCCTTATGTTTGCTTTGCGCTTTAGCAGCTTGTCCTTTCGCAGTCGTCGTGGCAAAAGCAAAGCAAAGTTTTGTTTGTTTCTGTTTCAGCCTCAATTCGCAGTTGTCTTCCTGCTCTCTCACACACACTCTCTCTCTCTCTCTCTCTCTCTCGTTCTCTGTCTGTTTCTATCGTTTTTCCTTTTTTCAGCTTGTTCAACGGAATCTGGGCTATTTATTCACCCAATTTCTTTCTTTTTTTTCCCGTTTTTGCCTACCACATTTATCATTGTGCCTTCAGCTGCACACACACAGTCGCACACACACACACACACAACCCCCATTTATAGACAGACAACTTTTATGCCCAGCAAATTATACACTCGAAGAAATTAATCAGTTAAATGTTGTTGAACCCTTCGATTTCGATTTCGAATTCATGCGTGTATAGAAAGTTAGGTCTGTTTTAAATACACATAAATATGTATACATAGACTTCTCTGCTTTGTTTCGAAACACTCTGCAGAATTCCCCATAGACCGCGATCTGGCATAACTCAAGCGCCTTATCAATTGTGTGGAAAAACGAACTGTGACAGTTGCTGACCTTGTAGTAGGTCGCTGCGATAAGCATAAATTAAACACGCGTAAAATTTAATTTTATTTTTAACTAATTTTCAATTTATTAAAAGTTGTAGCAGTCTGCTAAAACGTCATATTGAATAAAAAAAACATTTTAATTATATTAATTAATTAAATCACAGCGATATGCAGCTAAATTTATGTTAAAACTGTTTGGGAATTCGTGCAAAAACTTGCGTACGCGTGATCATCAGCTGTTCCGCTCTTGCTTGCTTGCCCCTTCTTCTCCTCCTCCTCCTCTTTCCATTTCGCTCACGTTTTGCACTCGCAACTAGCAACGCGAACTCGTAAACTTCTCGCCTCGTTTTGCGCTACGCATGTGAAATTCACCACACACACCTTCTACCTCGTCGCCTCCCCCCTTCACCACTTTGCATCACTCACACCTACACACACATACACACTCACGATTGCCGAAAATAATTTAAAGGCTTGGCCTGAGAGAAGAAGAATTAGACGCAGCAGAGAACACGATAAATGCGTGTGCTGCCATCTGTTGTCCATTAGCGGCAACTAAGAAGGGCACAATCGAAGCGAAGCTTTCACACAGTGAATGAGTGAGCGAGTGAGCAAGCTCTCCTTGTGCGTGTGTGTGTGTGTGTGGGGATCAGCATTACGTTTTTGGGCCGCATTTCATCAATATGAACACACACACACACATGCAAAGGGTGACAACATCCTCTCTGTCGCGGTGTGAGTGTGGTGTGTTTAATTAAAATGCATTGCATGCGCCCACGCATGGTGGAAAAACATTCGTTTTGATGAGGTGTCGACTGCAATTTAAATGACAACGTAAACAACAACAACAACGGCAACTTAAAACTGAATTTGAAAAGCAGCGAAATGGCGAAAGAGAGATTATATAATTGAGTGCCGCATGCAAACGCCGACGGCATCTAAGCAGCAGCAGAGGCAGCGGCACAGTTCCCAATGGAATTGACCCATATAACAATCGTTCCAGCAGCGACGGCTGCTGCTGCTGCCACCGCTGCTGCTGATGATGATAAAAGCGAGGCGAAGCAATAAATGAGTGTTTTATGGCACACCGTGCAGCTTATGCAAAAAGCGCTCAAGCTCAAGGCGGCGGCGGCGGCGGCTGCGGCTGCGGCAGAGCGCGCTCTGCTTGCGCTGCTTCTGCTGAGCTCTTTCGCATTTTCGGCGCGCACACACATAAATAAATCGATGAGCTCTCGAGCCGCGTCGCGTCGCGTCGCAGCGTGACTTTTGCGATATTTTATTGATTTTGAGTGTTTTTGTTGTTTAATGCGCTCATTAAGTGTCAAAGTGAAGTAAGTTAAGCGAATAATTGCGCCAATCTATAAATACTTGAGAGTTGTTGAAATAAGTCTCTCTGCCGCTCTCTCGCTCTCTCTCGATTTATTGCGGCGCATAAGAAAGCGCGGCAAGTGCGATAAATTTTGCAGCCCTGCGGCCATAAAACATGCGACTTGCAGTTTGAGCGATTTTTCTAGCTGTTTATTTTGCGGCCATCGCACACGGAACATGCGCAAAAGAGGAGCACAAGAAGAAGAAGAAGAGGCAGAGGAAGACAGTAGAAGAAGAAGAGCGGCATAAATAAACGTTGTGCGTCGCGTGTGTTGCAAATTAAATTTATTTATTATATTTAAAATTGTATTTAAATCGCGTTTTGCTCTGCTTTGTTTTCATATTTATTGCTCTTCGCTGCTGCTTAGCTGTTCGCACATAAATTTCCAGGCCTGGGCGAGAGACGTGCTCGAATTCGCTTTATCAACATTTTTCGCCGCTACAGAATTTTATTTATGTGCTCGAAAATTGAGCGATTGTCGCTCGTAAATCGCGCCGCACTGTAAGAAACGAATAAAATAAATAAATTTCAAATTGTTAATTAATAAACAACTGCAACAATAAAAACAATAACAATAATAACAACAATAAGTACGTGCGAAGAGCTGGAGGAGGAGGAGGCGACGTTTTGTTTTGTCACTCATTTCGTTGCGAGCAGCAGCAGCATTTCCCCTCCACTCACACACACACACACATGCAGAGAGAGAGAGAGCGGCGCGCACTCACACTCACTTGCGAGCACACATAATGTCCGCCTGATTTATTTGCCATAAGTCAAAGCAGGCACGCGCACATGCACGTTGCCTATGCGCACCACGTGTGTGCGAGCGAGCAGACATGAAGAAAAGGCTGGGTTATTTGTCTTGCGGCAGCGCTATTATTCATTTGCTCCGTTGTCTTGCGCTCGCTCTCTCGCGCTCACTCACTCACTCGCTCGCGTTCATTTCTCGTCTGCTTTGCCGGGGCACTCGCTCATTCGCTCTCTCTGCGTGCGACAGTGGTGTGTGTGTGTGAGTAACTGAGCGTGCGAGAGCGTGCGCTCGCTCTCTCTCTCTCTCGCTCGCTCTCTGTTTGGCTGATTTTAATGGCCGAAGTGAAGTGTTTATCGTTGGCACACAATATTCGCAAGTGGCATTTCTTATGCCGTCGGCAGCCAAGCCCGCCCCCTTTTTCACTCAAACTCAACACACACACATACACAAGTATAGAAATGCGCTCTCTCACACTGAGAGACACACAGACAGTGTCGCATTCTTATGCTCTCTCTCAGTCGGTTAGTGCGCGCTTTGTTTTTGTTCGACTGCTTTCCTGTTGCTGTCGTCGTTGTTGTTGTTGTTGTCGTTGCACTTTTCCTCTTGGCTTTTCTTGGCAGCAGTTGAAAAACCGCGCCACAATTGGCAACGCGTCTTTGCGTCTTTGCTTGCCCCCTTTCATCCTCTTCTCTCTCTCTCCCTCTTCTCCTACCTTCACAAAACTTGGCAAAAAGAGTTGTTTTAAAAATTGTTTATGACCACAAACGTTGGCGCTGTTCATTTTCCCCAGCGGGCAGCGGGAAAAGCGGGAAATTCTGCCCCGTCTTCGCCACACTGATTAATAGTTTTATTTATTTTTAGCGCTCATCCTCCTCTTTTTCTTCTTCTTGTCTCTTTTTGTCGTCTTCTTTTTGTAAATTTATGAGTCTTTATTAAAATGTTATACGAGTTTGTTATATGTTTCTTCTTCTGCTTCTCCCTCCCTTCGCCGTTTTTTGTTGCCTTCGTCTGCGTCTTCGTCGGCGTCTTCTGCTTCTTCTGCTTCTTTTTCAGCCTGTTTCTTATTCATTTTATCAGCACTGTGTTTTTTATCAAATTTTCTGTCAGTTTTGTCTGATTTATTGTCCCGACCTTCTCGTAGGACGCCAATGAAGTGGATCACTGCGAGAGAGCGAGAGAGTCAGATAGATAGCGCGGAATACAGGGTGCCGACAGCACTTAATGGTTGCCGTTGGCTACTTGAGTTATCTGGGAATTCCAAAGATCTTTCTTTAACAAAAATTTCACATTTACTTCAAGAAAAATATGAAATAGTTTCAGTTGAAAAGAAGTTTTTCAAGTACAGTTATTCATTGGATATTATTATATATATGTATCTTTCATAAGATATAATAGAAAATGTCATTGAATTTTTATTGTATTTGAAACACTTAAGTATACAATTCAATAATGTTTAACGTATTTTATTATACAATTATACTTTTGATTTTTTAAATATTCCACATATAACTAAACAAAATATTTTTTGAATTTCAAAAATATTTTGTTCTACAAAGGTATTCCAAAAAAATTGTTTGTCTTTTATTCCGTCGTTCTCTAAATTTGAATTACAAAATACAGAGATTACACATTAAGCTAATAATTTAATATAGTCTGAGTTAAAGAGAATATTTCAAGAACTTTCAAGGGTTATTAAAAAATATCTGAAATTTAAGTAAATATGTTTAAGTTTCCACACCAATTCAAAGATACTTAATTTACCATTTTTTTTTTCTTTTGAATATTCCGATTTTATTCTGTATCTCGCCATTTCAAATTTATAAAGATTTCACATTTTATGAAAACTTTAAGATATTTCGTCTAGAAGACAATTTTTCCTTTATTTTCTACATTTGCTAAGTTTAAATTTTAGCATATCTTCAGCAGCCATATTTGTGAAGGTTTTTATAATCATTTTGATTCACTTAATTTTTCTCAGTGTTCTTTTTTGTGTTGCGCCTTTTTCTAAGTTCAAATTTAATTGAACTGCACTGGGCTGCACTTAGTTTTGTGGCCTGCATTGTTATTCGCGATTCTCGTTGACAATTCTCCCAGGTTGCAAGTTGCCAGGTTCCAAGTTGCCAGGTTGCTCGTAGTTGGGGTCTTCTTGGTCGTTTATCTGAACCACGATTGGAACTCAACAGCAGCCTGAACCTGAACTTTGTTGACCCCCGAAGTGCAACATGTGAACGTTGTCAGCTTTCCTCGCCTTCTCCTTCTTCTTCGCCTTCGCCTTCTCCTTACTCTGCTGCTTCTTGTAGTTGTTGCTCCTCTGGTTGGTCGCATCGTGTTTTGTGTCCTCGAGTCGATCGAATCATGACAAGAATTTCGTGCCGCAAACGCCAAGCGAATGAGAAATGTTGTTCATGCCACGTTATTTTTTGTGCATTTCGGCGGGAAATTGTCGTAAATTGCAGGCGGCACGGCACGAACTGCCTGGGATCCAGAGAGGTCTCAGACAGCACAGCTATGGAACGTTAGAGTTGTTATCCTTGAGAGCGAGTGAGTCCCTGTCCAGGTTTTTTATGCATTCCTCGCAACACATGAGCAACAGCCTTTTTTTTTTTTGACTGATAATTAACTTTTTAATGGCCGTGTGCAACTACAGTCAAGGTTGCTCATCCTTGGGTTGATTTTTAAGGATCTGCAAAAGGCCATAAAAAACTGTACTCTCTCCCTCTCTCCCTCTCTCCCTCTCTCTCTCTCTCGCTTCTCTTAAGTGTCATAAACAAACCGCGTGTAGAGCTCGCAGAGGCTAATTTGCACTTCCGTTGAAAACGCGCTGCCAGGATGCTGTCAGACAAAGTGCAGAACGCACTCGCCCTCTCTCTCTCACTCTCTATATCTCTCTCTGTCTTACATAGAACCAGCGGCATTTAGGTAGATAGTCCGCGGATGCCTCCTGCATTTGTCAGTTTTTTATTAAGTGTCCAGCACAGTGCCAACTGCCTGCAGCAGCTAAGGCAGAGGCGGCGGCAAAAAAGGGACGAGCGGAGACATCAGGTAAATGCGGCTAAATTGCAAAACTGTTCAAGGATGTTTTGGGAAAGTGCGTGAAAATTGCTGAGAGACAATAGGAATAAGTAAAATGTTTTTTAAAATTTTTTAAAAGACAATATGATACTAAATTGTGAATTTTAAATGCATTTAAATAAGGTAAACCCGACAAAAAGTGGGCAAATTAAAAAAAATAAGTTTGAATAGAAAAATTAATTAAAAAAAGTCAAATAAAATTAGAAATATATTTTTCTGTATTTTTACTAACAACTTAATAATAGTTCTGTAAAGATAAAATATGGTAAAGTGCTTAGAAAAAGTTTTAAAATAAATATGTGCAAAAGAATTGAAACAAACTCAAAAGAATTACACAGCATAGAGTTTGAATGAGAAAAACAAATTTTAAAAGATTTTTCAAGGATCTTAAATAATATATGAATCAGTGAAAATATAATCAACTATATTTAAGCTTATTCAATATACAATTTCATACATTTCCATTACAAGTCATCCATTCAATTACCCCCATAAAAATTGAATATAATCTTTCAATGTGCCTGACATTTGTTTTGAGACATAGACAGTTTCCATTGATTAGTGCCGACATCATCGTTCTGGGCACCGAGAAGTAACCCTTGATGTTATAAAATTAAAATTCATTTTATTATCTGCATTAATTTTGCGACCTTTAACAGCAAACGAACGAGTCGGCTTTTCTTTTACATTTTTCTATTTTTTTTTCTTTTTTTTGCAAATTAACTGAGGCGCAATTCGAGTTGGCGCAGCGCCTTATCAGATTTCTAATTAATTTAATTTTGCGCCGTGTTGCTTCTCGCTGAGTCGACAGAAATGCCAAGGCGGGGAGGGGAGGGGGAGAGGGAGGGGAGGTAGACGAGTGGCACCAGGCAGGTGGTGGACAGGGCGACTTCCTGACTCTTGTCAAAGTCTGCCTGATTAAATCAGTCATAGAAATGTCGAGAAGAAAAAGCAACAAAAAAATATATAAAAAAAGAAGGAAAACAAAAGAGAAAGAAAGGCAGGAAAAACCTTTAGACCAAATCAAATATTTGCCTGGCAGGACAGCGCAGAGTAGCAGAGGGTAGAGGAGGGGGGCATAGGGGGTGCAGACCAGCATTTAACCGTTAGTTTTGTGGTCTTATTATGCAAAAAGCGGCAGGCACAGTCGGACCACCATCGGGACAGGCCAACGCCAAAGCCAAAGCCAGGCCGGGAACGGGAACGGGCCAAGTCAAGCAAAGAGCCACGACACAAAAACCAAACACGAAACAGTTAAAAAGGCCATGGCAGAGATTGCTGGGTGCGCGGGTGATGCAAGGGGGGTGGGAAGAGGGGGGGCAGTACGTACAAGGAAAAAAGTCATCGTCATCGGCAATTCAAACATATGCAGAGGCCTGCCTCTCGCTTGGCCCACCTCGCTCTCTGTCTCTCTCTCTCTTCCTCTCCCTCTTCGCACCCCTCTCCCCATCTGGGCCTGCTTAGTTAGCCTCATTTAGAAAACGTTTGTTATGCAATGCCAACATTTGTATTCGAAAATGTTTTTTATTCAGTTTTTTTTTTGCCTTTTGTATTTGTAGCGTTTTTCGTTTGCCTGGCGCGGCCTAAATGGCTGACGAGGCGACTCTGCGCCGCTCTCCCCCTCCCTCCCTCTTCTTTGTGGCAGGCAGTGCCCCTGCCTGAGAACGAACGTGTCTTTGTGTCGACTTCAGCTGTTTTTCCGACTCGGTTCGACTCGACTCGACTCGAGTTTGAATTTTAAATGCAATCATTTCCTTTGCTGCAGTTCACTGTACCCCCTTCCCCCTTGCTCATACCCCACCCCTGGTCTGTTGCAGGACACTTCGTGATTTTCGCTATGATTGTCTGAAATGTTTTTCTTGGCTAACTAACGAGCTACAAAATTGTTTAAATATGCGCGCGCGAGATATAAAACATTTCGTGAGCTACGAGAGCGCAAGCGACTCCATGCAACGAGACTCAACGGGATACCTGGCCCAACTACACAGCAGACCCAGACCCAGACCCCAACCCAACCGTACCGAACCGAACCCAAGCGATCCGGGCAGCGAGCTTTTCGTACAGATCTTCAGATCTACAGCCCGCAGAAAGTCCATCGAAAAAGGTGGGGAAAAACAAGAGAAAAAAAAACGAAATATCTCATTTGATTTATGTTGAGCGGCATTTTTGGCGCAATTTATAAAGATGTCGACTGTGAGTTTTGTTTTTTTTTTTTTTACAAAATACATAGATATACGATCGTGTATATAGAGAGGCGTATAAATCTGAGAGTTTCACGTTTTACCTAAACGTAGGGACCCTGCGCTGTCAACCCAATTCAAATTGTGTACAAAATCGTGAGGCGCATAATTAAAATTTATATGTTTAATTCATTCGAACAGGGGTGGAGAGAGAGAGGCGGGGAGGGGCAGGGCAAGAGTGAGAAGGCGGAGTTCATTTAAAAACCAGCGGCAATTGAGTTGTATACCGCAAAGAAAATATTTAAGATCAGCTTTTTGAAAAATGTTTTATAAATTGCTGCGATAACAAGTTAATTTCGATAAGCGCGAATCACGATTGATCGAAAAAAAATATCTCCATCACTTAATGCAATAATTGGTTGTAATTTTTGTGAATACACAGGAATAATTACGAAACCTGTTGTCATATTTCATTAATTAGCTTACCTGCAGCAAGGCTTTGTTGTTATTTAAATGAATTATAATATTTAAAAGTATTTCAAGCTATGGCTACCCCTAACATTTGATGAGAGAGTGGTAGTCATTAAGGTTTGTTATCGATGCGATTTTAGGGTCATGACAGAGCCACAGGCGCTTTAGCTGAGTCGATAGAGTTATGCCTGCCCATTTTCTTTAATTTTGTCTGTATGAACGCTTAGATCTTAAAGACTATAAGAGCTAGAGCCATCAAATTTTGTAGCAATATTTTCTATATATAATAGTTTATTTTAAAATTTAGTCACACCTTTTAAGGCTTCCTTAAATAGAAAAAAATGAGTTAGTAGTTTCAACGTTGTTGTTTGGTGTGTATTATATTTATTGCCTCTCAGACCTTATATAGTAGTAGCTTCAGCTCGGTGCTTTATATAGAGACTGTGGTACTTTAGGGAACTCTCCAGGATTCCAAGGTCTCGCCCTGTGAAACGAGACCAAAGCCAAATGGCGCCAGTTGTCCGCGGCGAGGAGGCAACTGGTCAGGGCCAATCGGGCGATCGAATCGGCCGAAAGACGTTGCCATTTTTGGTGCGATGCGAAAACTTTACAATGGCAATTAAAAGTAATTACCAGAGCCATTAACGCAGCGACAGCAGCAGCAGCAGCAGAAAAAACACAGCGACAGCAGCGCGCCGGCCTCGCTTGGCAGCAACCAAAAATGGCCAAGCCGGAGGCGGCTAAAAGGAAAAACCGCCGAGATGCAAGAAAAGCAAAGACAGAGAAAAAAACGAGAAAAAAAACCGAGAGAAACAAACACAAAAAATGCACGTAATTTATTTGTCATCAATTGGCTGGCAATAAATCAGACAATCACAAAAATGCTGTCAACATTAAGACATGTGAATACGAATACGAGTACGAATGCGAGTATGTGAATACGAATACGAATACGAATGCGAGAACGAATACGAATGCGAATGGGAGAGTGAGCGGCAGCAGCAACAAGATCGCAAGATTTATGGGCGTGTAACCTGTTTCTTTAATTGCACATTTGCAGCCCCAAACGACAACAGCAGCAGCAGCAGCACAGCAGCAACAGTCGCCGCTGCAGCAGCAACAGTTGCAGTTGAAACGGCAGCAAAAACGTGAAAAATGAATTAAATAAAAATGCGCACAAAGCAAAAACGAAACGCTTTGAAAATGAACTAAAAACAGTAGCAGCAACAACTGAAGAAAACGAGCAGCAGCAGCAGCAACAGCAGCAGCAACAGCAACAACAGCAGCAGGAACAGTCACAAAAACTCAAGTCGAGTCTGCCGCTTGGCTGCACTGCATCAAATTTGGTGGCAAGTAGCGGTTGCAACTTCAGGCAAAAAAAAATAAAAACTTGCATCGTTCGTCAGCGCAATTGTCGCCATTTTGTTGCAAGTTGCTTGTTCGCAGTCGCATGCAACCTCATTAATTAGCCACTGCCATATGTGGAGACAGAGACAGAGACAGAGCAGAAAGAAAGAGAGAGAGAGAGAGAGGGAGAAACAGTCTGTCATTAAATTCAATTGCAACTTTTCGCTGTCTATTTTAGGCCTAGTTGCACTGCTGAGGTTGGCCAAAAGCGAGTTAAATCAGTTTTTAGTCAATGTGATTAACTGCAATTGCAGCCTAAATGGGAGAGACATGATGATTAAACCAAGAGATCATTAAAAATAATTTGCTGCTATTTTTAGCAGATTTAGCAGAATAAGCATTTTTAGTTATTTTCTTTAAAGAGTTTTGTTTTTTTAGGTCAGGGACTCAAATAAAGTTGTACAGATTTGTTTAAGTTTTGTTGAAATTTTCTTAATAGAAGAAGATATCTAAAAATTAATCAAATATATATTCCTAATCTATATCAGCAGCATAGGGGATATAGCGCAGTCTCTTTTGCTGTATATTCCTTTCATTTTTTTTTACGGTTTATATGTTTGCGTGTATGTCTGTCGGTCTGTCTGTCTCTCAGTCTCTCTGTCTGTTCGTCTGTCCATCTATAGTAATGCTAAAATCTCAGGAACTCTAAGAGATATAGCCAAGAAATTTATTCACAACACTCGTACGACTTGCATTCTTTTAAATATTGTTCAAGAATGCAACCACGCCTCCTTAAATGGTTAAAAATCGAATTGCAAGCGTGAATTTCAAGCCAGAACATTTATTTAAACCACGCAAATTTATTATGAAAATTTGATAGAGATTGTATAATAAATTTATAAACAGAAAATGCTTGTTATGATGATATGTGACTATTAAAATGTGCTCTATAATACAATATTATCATGCTTTGTTTAATATATATCACACAAATAAATCCTAAGCTAATTAACCGATTTGTCAGTCATAACGAATCGTAGAGGGAAACAGAAATCTATATACATGTGGTATGGCAAATGGAATAGAAAACAAAACAAGGCGCAATTTGGGGCAACTTGCATGTGGCAAGAGACAGAGGGAGAGGGAGGGAGGGAGGGGGGAGTGGCAAACATGCAATAACAATAACAATTTCAGTTGCACGTTGTTTTTTTTTGTCGAATTAAAATTTGCAACGTGGCACGTTCGCAGTTTTGCCGCCAAAGTTTCGAGCTGATCCTGCCACAGGCACAGGCCGCAGGCAAGTACGCAGCACACACAGAGAGAGAGAGAGAGTGAGATAGGGCTGTCTCGCTTAGTTATTCATGTACATTTGTATCCTGCGCATAAAATGCGGCTGCGGCTGCTGTGCGGAAAGGCAGCAGACAAATCGTAATGAAACTCTTCTTTCTCGGCCCGCCCAGGATGGGGGGAGACGAGAAGGAGTCGGGACGCAGCCAGGCCAGGACACTACTTCTTCGTTGTTCTCCATTGTGTGGCTGCAGGAGGAGGAGGAGGAGCAGGGGCAGCGTGGCAGCAACATTTCGACATAATGTAAACTAATTAAAATTCAAAAGCCATAAACAGATTTTGCCAATAAAACTTTGCTAGCTAAATATTTTTTGCGCACACACACAGAGAGGGGGGAGTAGGTAGGGGAGTGGGTTGGGGGGGGAAAAACAAAGAAAACTTTGGGCAAATACAAGTGCGGGATTTTCGGTATCAAGTTTTTTGTTTGCTACGCTCTCGGGGCCTTGGGGCCTCCTCGGCCGAGCAGGCGGAGGAGCTCAAGTTAAAGGCGTCTCTTAAAGCCTTTTCTTGCCAACTCCCCATTGTTGTTGTTGTGCATTGTTAGCAAGACATATACGTGAGTATTATGTATGTATACGTATGTATATTTTGAAGATATGTTGCTGTGCATGTGTGCTTAAGACTCCAGTCTCGAGTCCCGAGTCCCGAGTCGAGAGGAGTCTCGAGTGCAGGATGTTAAACGTAGGAAGTGTGGCCAACAACATTTTATACTCGAGCGCATAATATTCATATGCAGGCCATAAAAAACTTTGGCAGCTCAACGAGAGATCTTCCGTCTCCTTCACACACACATTCGTTTTTTTTCTCTCTCCCTCTATTTTCCACTATCTATTGCTTGGCAATGGGTACAATGGGTAAAGTGTTGAATGAGTGCAGAGAAATCTGAGTACAGTTTCAAATCTTGAATATGTTTCGGATTTCATGCGATAAGTATCGTTATATAATTTATATATATACCAACTGAATGATTAAAATCAATTATAATATATTTATATACGATGGCATCTTATGACAATAATATCGGCGTACTATCTATAAATTTAGATTGAAGAGTAGAAAGAGAATAGACAAATAGTTGGACAGCTTTTTCTGCCTATTTCGATTTGCATTGTTGTTGATACAAAAATCGATAAATACGATAATAACGATAACACTCTAATAATGTAATAATGTATTTATAACATTCGATTAATATTTTTATCAATAAACCTAGATTAATATCATTATCTATAACACTCAATGAGCATCGCCAACAATAAAAATAATATAGTTACTGATAACATTGGATAACTTTCGCTTATTAGAAGAATCGTCTAATGTAGTCATCTATAATATTCCATTACATATGTTATCGATAACAATCGATTGTACATTTGTTATCGATACTTTGACATGTCTTCCATCAAGTCTTCCCCAACTGGCACCACTTTCTCATTGTGGCTGCACTCGATTGTCGGACAAACATTTGTGCGATATACGAGTCGCAGCGCTTTCTCATCTCTTTCTCATCTCTCATCTCTTTCTCTCTCTCAATTTTTCTCTCTCTCAGCTCAGTCTGAGCCGTGTTTGGCTGTGTGTGAGAGTGTGTGTGTGTGTGTTGCTGAACAATTGAAGTTCGTCGGGGCAAATATAAAAAATGAGTGTAGAAAAAGAAGAAGGAGAGGAGGTTGAGTGAGAGAAAGAGGGAGGGAGAGGAGAAAGACAGCACGCTCATAGTTCTATTTGTTATTGTTGCTGTTGCAACGCCTCCATGTGCCGCAGCCAAGTTGCAGCTAGCTGCTGCTGCCGGGGGGCAGGGGCCAAAGTGGGGGAGGGGGGAGAGGGGAGTGCGACGGCAGCTTAACTTAACTTTGCTTTTACTGCGATAAAATGAAAATTGCACACGCGCCATAAATAAGGATTCTCACAAGGATAATTTATAAAACTTTGCTCGCAGCGTTTTACTTATGAGCAGCAGGCGACGCCAGACAGACACACACACACACACACACACGTAGTCGAGTCCCTCCTCAGTCTACCTGTGCGTCTGTCCCTGATGCACTTCCCATTTACCTCCGCCTCTGTCTCTGCCTCAATCCCAGCCCCAATCCCGTTGCCTTTCGAGTTAAGTTTGTAAATTGCGCAAGTGCTGAGACTATGATGTATACACGGCACACGCCACGGCCACAAAGCCTATCTAACGGAACCTGCGGCACAGCACCTCCACCTCCACCTACTCCTGCCCCTGCTCCTCCCCCAGCCTGGCCAATAGACTGACCTCCAGCACAACAGTCGAAATTGTAATCGATGTGCGAAATAAACAAAAGCGGACATAATTATCGAGTTATCGCGCGACGCCCTGACGCTGCGGGTGTGGCATGCCACCTAGCTGCCCCCACAGACTCCCCTCCACTTCTTCCCTCCAACACTCATTGCGAATATATATGACCCCGTCGGGCCGTGCTAAGCCCGCACCGAAAATTTCGCAACGCATCGCATCGATATTTATGATGTCATGGATTTTATTGTTGCCTCCTCTGCTGCTGCAAAATATTCATATGCGTTGCAAGAACACGCTGCGACCCGCTGCCACTCGCCGCTGTCCGGCTCCGGCTCCGGCTCCGGGTCCGGCTCCAACTACGGCTGCGGCACGGAAACAGTAAAACGACCATCAGCCGTGCAGGATGTAAATTTTGCAGCAAAACGAGACGCACAACGAGGGGGGAGAAAGAGAGAGAGAGAGAGAGAGAAGTGTCATGAGGGAGAGAGAGAGAGAGGAAGAGAGGGCAGGCATGTCGTCGGGTGGCTTGTTATTGACGCTGGCGATAAGGAGGCTGTGGCGCTGGTCAGCGCAGAGAGAGAGACTCAAATTTCGAGCAGGTTCAGGCCGAGCACCAACGCCATCGCCATCGCCTGCGCCACAGATGCTCTAGGTCAGAGTGCAATAAAATGTTGCCAATAGTATTTCGACGCTCTGTTGTGTGTTCTATTGCCTCTGCTGCCTCTGCTTCTTCTGCTGCTTCGCTTTTTTCGCTCTTGTTTTTTCGCTGCTGCCTATTGCCAACTTTGTTGCCAGCCCGCAGAGCCGACTGCGGATCGTAGCCCAGGCCCAGCATCAGTTAAGAGAGCTCAGCACGGAAGTTGCACATATGGCAGGGCAGTAGAGCAGGGGCAGGGGCAGCAGGAGGGGAGTGTTATGCGGGCTTTGGGGTCGTTTGGGGTGTCGGGTTCGGTGGCTGCTGCTGCCGCTGCTGCGAGACACACTTGAGTTATGCGCATAGATTGAAAATTGTCGATAACCGAAAAAAGAATCGCACGAACTGCAGCAACAAACAACAAACAGAGACAACAACAACATCAGCAACAGCAGCAACAACTCGCGGCAATTGTTGTTTGGCTTGTGGTGGGAGATAAGAGACAGAGAGAGAGGAAGACAGAGAGGGAGAGGGCAGAGATAGCAACTGGCTTTTGTAGGCGTGTCCACACGAAGTTCGAGCGCGTGATACAACACGCCATTATAAAGTTATTAAAAGACAACACACAAAAAACAACAGCAGCAACAGCAACAACAGCAACAACACAAACAGGTTGCAAGCGGAGACAGAGAAATTGCCGCCCCGAGGAGGCTGAGAGCAGGAACGAGACTATGAGACAGTTTTGTAGGCGATTCAAATGTGTTTCGAGGCAACTCTTTAGCTAATCGAAATTGCCAGACTTAAAGATATGGCAAAACAACTAGAAATAACTATCAATTATGCAAGCTGCTCACTTCAAAGCATAATTGATCGTATTGAAAGATATTCGAGCTTCTTCAGGCAGATAAATATAGCTAAAGACAATTTAGATTTACTTTATGTCTGCTATCTTATGTTAGAAGGTTGTTAACGCTTTGGCACAACCCAAAATACAGCTAAAATATCAAATATGGCCATATTTCTCTATTTGTTTGTATGAACAGCTAGATCTCTGTGACTAGCAGTGCTAGAGCTATGAAATTTGCTGATAATATGCCTTAATACTGCACTCAACTCAAGATAATTTTAGAATTTGGCCAGGTAACATGTTGATCTTGAGATAAATATTTTTTAGGATGGTTTCAACAGTTTTAATGTTGAAAAGCTGGCTAAAAGAGTAATATAGCTTTGAGAAAATTTCAAACTGCAAGTATATGCTGTAAAATACTCATAAATCTCTATTTGCTTGTATGAACAGCTAGATCTCTGAGACTAGCACAGTTGGAGCTATAAAATTTGCTGATAATATGCCTTAAAACTGCACTTAGCTCAAGTTATTTTTAAAATTTGCCCACATGTCTTTTTGATCTCGATAATCGAAAATAAAGTGTGGAGAGAGCTAAAGTCTTGAATAATGGGAATATCTTGTTTCTCACTTAATTTATTATTATTTTAATTAGTTTATTAAACACGATATAGTCGATACGCATAGCACGTGAATAGTTGCGCATAGTCCATCCCTTTTCCTCCTCCTTCCCCCTCTCTTTCTATATCCTGTATATTTTCCAGCCGTCTGCTGACAGTCAAAATGCGCGAGAGAAAACAAAAAGAATTTTGCAACAATGCGAGAATTGTTTATGAGATTAAGCTCATAAACTGTGAAAATGCATTTTAATTGAAGTGCAGCTTTGGGACTTAATAATATATATCTCTCTGTCGCTCTCGCTTACTCTCTCTCTCTCTCTCTCTCTCTCTGCCTCTCGCTGTTGTCAGTAAATTGCGAATATCGCGGCATGTGGACAAAATGAACAGCGTACTGGCCTGCACAATGGCGATGATTGTTTGAACTTTGCTGTCGCTTCGATGAAACTTTTTTGCCTGCCATTTTCCGGCAGTTTTCCTCGATTTTTCGCACAGCTTTTTTATTTTTTTTATTTTTTGTCATACATTCATTATATGGAACTGCCAATAAATCGGCTATAAACATAAATCGCCTAGATTTATGAGCAGCAGGCATAATATACTATATATATATATATAAAGTAAATTAGTTTCTGTTTTCAATGCGCGTAATTAAGCGCGTTGATAGGCAGCATGACAAAGTTCAGCATTGGCGAAAGTGCTGATAAGATTCCCCTCCCTACTCCCCCTATCTCTGCCTCTGCCTCTGCCCCTGTCTCCATTTGTCAACGTTTGATTTACGCCTGCACAGCGGATGTGGCACTCAAGATGCGGCGGAAGTGTCGCGGCGACATCGCACTAATTGTCTCTGTAACGCGGCACGTTCCCCTGCCCCCTTCCCATCCCCCTCTGTCTCATAAATACCTCATGTTGCATGCATTTTCAATGAGATATCGTCTGCGCCGAAAAACAGACAGAACAAGCCATTTAATTTGAATGAATCCGTCAGTGAGTATGGGGAGGGAAAAGCCTTGGAAAAGCAGAGAAAAACTTGCGAACGCGAAGGCGAACTAACTGTGGCTCTCATTCTCTTGCCAGTTTTCATGGCTTTGTTCAGAATTACCATCAAGTTGACAGTTCTATGGCGCGTTGACAGTTCTCACACACACACACAGGGCGATTCACACACAGGGCGACTCACACACAGGGCGACTCACAGACTATACTCGTATGCAAATATGTCGCCAACCATCGGACTCATTCTTGTGGAAAATCGTGTCGTGTGAAGAGACCGCAGAACGGAAGGAAGGAACTGGCCGAAACGAAAGCAAAACGAACTGAAACAAAATGAGGAATGTGCTTGGCTATCCCTATAAAAAAAAAAACGTTGCAAATGTGGGAAGAGTGTGGCAGGGGGGAAGGGGGGGTAACACTTTGCACACTGTGCAAAAACTTGAAAATGCAAATAAATGTAACTTGGCCATTTTCATTTCATTCTCTTTTTTTCGCTGCTTTAGCTAGTACTTTTTTTTCGCTCTCTCACTCGCTTTATTGTTGCGTTGTCACGTCACGAATTCGTCACGTGAAGTCCCTACTACCCCCTCTCTCTCTCTCTCTCTCTTCCTGCCTCTGCCTCTGGACTCTTACTCAAAAGTATTTTGGTCGTTGGCATTTAAAGTGTCACATTTATATGGCATTTTTATGCGCTGCTATGAGTGCGACTAGTCCCTAGTACCGTAACCCTCTCCCCCCTACCTACCCCTCCCCCTACTGTCTGCTATGGCATTTTAAAACACGCCATCTCTGCGCCACAATGGCCACGTATAAAACTCACTCACGTGTTAAAATACAACGACACTTGAATGGGTTGGACTCTCCTCTCTCTGCTCTCTCCCAGCCTGCCTGAATCTGACAGCTGTGGTGATTAGACAGCAGTCTCTGGGCAATGGCAATATATATGCTATATAGCATATCTCTACAGATCCTCAGTCTAGGCAGATCCTCAACTCGCTCAGATATCTCATTTAACTGCAAAACACTCTAGAGATTTGTTAGATTTTCTTTTCTCATGATGGATGCAGGCATTGCGGCTCCAATTACAGGCTGAGACTGGGAAAATGGATTTCTATTGCCCTCTCGCTCGCACATCTTCAACAAACATGGCCGACCAGGGTTGCCATGTTGCTCAAGTGCTGCACAAATGTTGCTATTTTTGGGATCTTCAACCACTTCAGAGAACTGCAGCGAATGTCGCGCTAACTAGCGCATATGTGCACATTACACACACACACACACAGACACACACACACACACGTGTAGCTGCACTAAGTACCCTTGCGCCAGTTACAACATGTTCCAATCATAAATCATAATTCAATATGGAGTACAACTCCCCCGAAAGGCAGCAGAGAGAGAGAGAGAGAGAAAAGGGAGTGAGAGAAAGAGAGAGACAGAGAGAGGGAAAAGTGAGGGGGGGTCTAACAACCCAGACAAGCATTGAATGGGACAGCGAGCATTATCTATGGCCAAGTAATGTTGTATTACAATGATATATGCATTAAAATTGCCTTCCAATTGGCAGGCCGTGAAAATGGAAACCGATTTGAGAGCAGAGAACGAAAAAAAAAAACGTATCGAAGCCTTGTCGAATTACACAGAACATACACACACACACAAGCACACACATACACTACCATTTTCGTGGAAATTCAAGTAGAGGTAGGGGGAGCTCTCTTTCTACCCCCTCCCCTCTCAGTTCTGTACTGTATATCTAATTTGATTTTTGTATGTCTAAGCGGCGGTTCGGTTCGTCGCCTGCACTCGGTGATCCCCCCGAACTGCTTACCCTCTCTCTCCTCCCCTTCCTCCCCTCTTGCCTAGCAGTGCATGCTGCCAGAGTTGCCAACGTCATGTCGTACATTAACTAGACTTAGTCGAGTGCTAATTGCATAAATCACATGAGGATTTCGAATTGTCTGGCATGAAATACTCCTTGTAGTTGTAGCAGTTGTACTAGCAGGGGCCTGAGAGGGGGCCTGAAGGGGGGGTCGAGAGGGTTAGTGGGAATAGTTTTTGGCTTGCGAGCGATTAAGCAAATCCACACACACAGACACACCGAAGTCCACTAAGACCGCAAAGATGCTGCAGACATGCGGCACTAAAGTATCTTATGGATGCCAAAGTATCTCAGAGTAGTATTTGCGTATCTCTGGGCAATTGGAGTAACCGCAACAGCGCAACACACCTGAGCAGGGCGAGGGAGGGGGAGAGAGGGGGCGTAGGGTTATCCTGGCTGCCCCGAAATTCGTTTTGTGGCGACACAAATATCAAAAGAAGTTGCTGGCGATAGTTCGATGACATTGCCACAACGCCACAGCGTGCAACGTGGCAGAGGCAGCAACAACAACTGCCGACGGCATACAACATCATCAAGCTGCATCGAGTTCGGGGCCTGAGAAACTACGCTAAAGTGCCACAAAAGACCCGCATCCGCAGCATGTTGCAACACGACAAAATCCAATGGAGCAGCAGATACCAAGGGACGAGTGGCAGGCAGCAGGGGCTGAGGGAGGCAGGGGCAGGGGCACAAAGGGAACTGCTTGTTTAAGATTTAAAAGTAAAAATAGCTCCTTATTCATCTTCGATACGGAGCAGGGGCAGAAGAAGGAGCAGGAGCTGCTGAGCCCAGAGTCGTTGGCTGCCTCCAGTTGCCGGTTGCCATGTTGCATGTTGCATGCTGCGCCGCATGTTGCCGCATTTGCATATGCTGGGCGGGTACACAATCCTGGTGAACTGCAGCAGGAAGTGGCACAGGCGGTGGCACGGTGGCAATAGGCGAATGCAGCGAAAAATGCAAATCACAATGCGATCTCAAAAACTAGAAGCGTTTTGCGTGCGTTTCGTGCGCGATTCGAGCGCGTTTTGCATGCGATTTGTGCCTTGCGTAAGAGAAGCAACTGATATAGGAAATGTTTCGTGGCTGAAAATTAAATAAAAAAAAAAAAATATACAAAAATATGTTTTTAATTAAATAAGTCTATAAAATAAATAATTATTCTAATATTAATTAAGGATTTATTTATTTTGAATAGACTTTCAAAGTATTTCTTTTTAATAAATAAAATACAAATTAATATACATATATAAAAAAATGAGTATATTAATAACTAAAAAACTCTCTATTATATTAAAAAAAATTAAATATTCCTTATAATATTTATTTAATTTTGAAAAGATTTTCAAAGTTTGGTTTAAATAAATAAAATACAATAAATATATAAAACATATATATAATAATTACAACATCAATACAATTATTACAAAATATATAATATACAGTTAAAAGTACTATTATAGTATATAAAGTATATAGTATTATTATATAATTAGAGTGCTCTCTAATGATTAAGAGACTTCCAAAGCATCTCAAACTTTGCAATTCTTTCCACACACATTCCTATTGATTTTCAGTTGCTCTTTGCCATTGATATTCTCCCTCATGTGTTGCTGTTCTCCATGTGTTGCTTCAATAGCTTCCTTGTGCTTCCCTGCTTCCTTGCTTTGTTGTCTTTTGCCCTCTTTTATCTGCAGTTCGACTGTGGCGTAAGATTCGCTTTTGAGATATGCCCCACAATAAAACACACAAATAAAACTGGCGAAACCTGCAGTAAACCAGGAGACTCACCTTGGCAGCAGGCAGGCAGGCTCCAGCTTGCTGCTCCTGCTCCCTGCTCCTGCCTCTGCCCCTCTTCCCTTCCCACTCTGCTCTCTGCCTGCTTTAACCCCTTCGTTGTGGGGTCGATTGCGTTTTCTTTGGAGCTGGCGGCAAACCTTTTGTTTATTTTATTATCGTTGGCTATTTGGCTGCTCCCCTGCTCCAGCCCCTCCTGCCCCCCTCTCGACCCTGTTTCCCTGCAACTGCTCTTTGTATATGGAGTGTGGCGAAAACGCTTAAAACGAAATTTATTTAGTCGGCCCAGAGGCAGCAGCAGCAGCAGCAACAGCAACAAAATCCCCGAGATTCGCAATGCGACAAAAATGCGAAGAGGCGAGAAAAAAAAAACTGAAAAACTAAAAATAAAATAAAAATAGACGCAGCAGCAGCAGCGGCGCGAAAATCTATTCTAAAATTAAAATGGAATTAAATTTATTTTTGAGGAAAATTTTAATTCAAAATTTCGAGTACGAGTGCGAAATATGCGGCTTAAAATAGATGCAGAATCAGCTGCCAAATCCAATTTTATGGGCTACGACATTTGCATAAATGCGTGTAGGTGTGTGTGTGTGTGTGTGCGAGAGGGAGACAGCAAGCTGAGCGCAGCATGTGGCTGCTGCTGTTGACTCTGTTTGATAGTGAGTGGGGGGGCTGTGGGGGCGTGGCTAGGGGCAGGGACTGGCGGCAGAGGCGCGTTGCATGTTTGCCGTGTTTTGCAATTGCCGCACTGCACGCGAAGACAGATTAGAGGGGGAGCAAGGGATGTGTGGGGGGAGGAAGGAGGCGCTGCCTGTTATCAGCGCACAGCAGGGGCCGGCAGGGGGGGAGGAAGGGTGCGGTGACAATGACAAGCGTATGTCGCAGGCGATGGCAGCGTGTATTTTGTGCAGCGCATGTTGATGTTCTCTCCCAGGGATCACCTGCAGTGCAGCAAAGCACAGATCTCTCTCAGAGAGGGAGAGAGAGAGGGGCCAGGGAGTGCAGAAGAGTGAGTGAAAGAGAGAGCTAGCTATGCTGCAAAGTAGCTTAAAGCCTCAGCGAAAGGCAGCCCCGCGACAAACTATAAACAAACAAAAAGAAAGAAAGAAAGAAAGAAACAAACAACAACAACAGCAATAAAAAGCAAACAGCGACAATTGTTGTGCTGCTCTCTCACTCTTCCTCTCTCTCTCTCTTTCACTCTACATCTTTCCTGCAAATTTGCATATGCTGCCTGTCGTCGTGTCAAATAAAACAAAACAAAAGCAAAAAAAAGTTGAGTGAAAACTTCTTAGGAATTTTCTTTGTTTTTCCCGCAGCACTGCAGGCTAACAGAGAGAGAGGGGGGAGCGGGGTAAACAGAGCGAGCTTCTTTAATTTTGCACAAACCCTTTCCGATTTATGTTCATCTTCAATTATATACACTCGATCCTCCCTGGGGGCACTCCGCCTGCTCTAGCTGCCTGCCTGCCTGCCTTGTTAGGCTGCGAAAATTGCGAATTATTTTAATTTTTTGCTGCAACTATTTGCTCTCTGCAGCCTGCTCCAGCAACAGCCTCGTCTACCCAATCCCAATACCAGTTGCAGTCTACAGTCTTCGCTCTGCAGTCTTCTGGCTCCCTCTCTCTCTCTCTCTCTCTCGCCGAAAAGGGTTTAATTTCATTTCGATGCCATTGCCCCAAGTACGTGTAAGTGTGTGTTTATGCTTACCAGCTGCAGGCACACACACACACACAGGAGCGGGAGAAGGGGGTACCTGAGGGGGAGGGGCAGGGACTGGGACAGAGTAGCCTGTTGTCGTTGCCTGCGTTATCTGCGAAACTCCATTAGAAAGGCAACAACGCGCAGGAAGCAAATGGAAGCAATGGCGCGCGTTGCAAGCTAACGAAGCAGAGAAGGAGAGAGAGAGGGAGGCAGAGAGTGGGAGAAGGAGGAAGAGGCAGCGAGGTAGACAGAGCAGGCGCAAAAAACGACGACGCTTAACGACTTTAAGGAAAAATTAAAAACATCCCAAAAGGAATACATCTTCGCCCTGCCGCATACATCGCGCAAGCACGAGAAGCAGAAGCAGAGAGAGAGAGAAAGAGAGAGAAAGAGGGAGAAGGAGCAGGAGCAGGAGAAGCAGCCTGAGACTGAGACCGAGACTGAAGCTGGAGACGTCGGCTCCTTCTGTCCGCCAGTCCCGCCTGTCTGTCTGTCCGTCCGTCCGTCTGCAACATTGTTAGTGCCTCTCGAATTTATTTTAACGAACTAGTTTGGTCGCTTCATACAACATCTTTTTTTTGCCTCTCTCTCTTTCTCTCCCTGTCTCTCTGCTCTCCCTTTGGTTTCTGAGCACGGCTGCATTTGCTGCGGGTTATAAAATATATTCCGTCTTATATAAATAAATAAATTGGTAAATGGCGTTTCATTTGGAGCTTGTTCCCGCTCTCCCCTCTCGCTGTCTGCGCTGTTGATGCGATGATAAATGCGGCAAAAACCTGTCGCAGTTCTTGGCCAAGTTTGCTGCAAATTGAATTTATTTGCTTGCAATCGTCGCCAGAGAAGATGGAGGAGAGCAGGAGCAAGAGAGAAGGAGAACCAGTTGAGGCTTTAATGGTTTCTTCGATTGAAGTAGTTCGAGAAATGCAGAAACTGAAAGATGAGTGTGGAAATGAGAGAGAAATATCTCTCCAAGCACAGGCAACAGGTGTAAGAGAGTAAGCAATACTGAAGATACTTCAAAGAAGAGCTTAAGAACTTAGTTAACTCTCTCTCTCCCTCCCTGCGTATCTCATTAATCCATCATTAGACCAAAAAAGTATTGTCATTAGCAGGGAAAATGTTGCAGAGCTTCTTCCAAAATATGAAATAAACGAAACGGAACCACTTTTCGCAGCTGGCGCGCCCTTTTTTTTTTTTTTTTTGTAGCAGCAGCTAAAGAAAAGAAATCGCAGCGCAAAATGCTTAACGAGCACGAAGAGAGAAGCAGGAAAAAAACGAGCAAAGCAAAGAGAAGAAAGAAAAGAATTATTTACTTCAAATTCCGAGTGCAACATAGAATTCGTGCAGCGGCAACATGTTAGCCGAAAAAGCGCAGCAACAGCAGCAGCAGCAGCAGCCCAGTTGATGCATGCAGGAATAAAAAGAGCTAAAACGCCGATAAAAGCAACGATGGCAGCTCGAATCGTTGGCAACTTGGTCTGGCCCAGGCGGCCATGTTGCAACAACAACTGCGACGGCGACGGCGACGGCGACTGGGCAACTCATTGCGAATGCAACAACTGCGCGCGGCTTTCTCAAGACGTTTGGGGCAGCAGCATCATTACTTCCATTCAAGCTGTTTGGCTTGGCGTGTACATAAAAAAGGAAGGGAAGAAGAGGTGGGAGTGGAAGAGGGCGAGCTGCATGCTGCCACAACCATTTTGGACAACGGGCAACTGGGCAATGGTTGCATGTTGCTGCTGTGTGTTGCTGCTGCTGCTGCTGCAGCTACCAACGAGCCACACTGCCAAATAAAGCAAACGCATTGCGAATTCCTTGTCTCCTCTTTTGCTTTAATGATTTAAAATTCCATTTTAAGAATTTTATACTTAATGATGTGTTTTGCGTTGTATAGCAGTCGCTGCTCCTGCTCCTCCTCCTCCTCCGGCTCCCTTTGGAGTAGCATCTCCAGCTCCAGCTCCTGCTCCCTTTCTGCAGCGTCTTTGCTTTTGATCTAAACGCTGCGTGCTTTTCGTAAATTGCTTTTCGTTGTTGTCCCTTTGGGCCCGAGTGCAACATGCCTGCGTCTCCCTCTCCCTCTCCCAGTCCCTTCTCCGACTGCGACTCCGTCTTACCTTTTGTGGAAGCCGCGTCCACATCCGCATGAAATGTGTGCGACTTGTTTTAATTTTTTGCCTCGCTCGTCGGGGGTTTTTCTTCTGTGCGTGGCATGAAATCGTTGCAACCAAAATATTTGCCATACACGAGACGAGGCAAGATTTATGGCCCATCAAAGTGAGGCAACCTGCGAATATCTACCCTAAACAGTTGCAGTTTTTTCTCTGTTCTCTGTTTTCCAATTTTCCTTTTTTTTTCTTTTCTTTATCGATGCATGCAAATTTGGGCTGCCTCGCACCGCCCGCTGTGGCACCTTGTGCGATACCTGCAACATTTGCGAATTTCCCGCCAAGTGTGTGTGTGTGCGTGCACATAAATATGAATTTTCATAATTTTCGCACTGTTTGCGGTTTCACTTCTTCGCCCGCTGCCCTCTGACCCCGTCATAAAACAGCTGCAGCGCGGCGGCCCTCGCTTCTATTTTCCTTTTTCTGAGCCATTTTCCATGACAATTGTTAACGCAGCCGGCCGACAAAACAGTTTGCAGCGTTTTTTTTTCTTCGACTTTTTGTTTTTTGTTTGTGTCGATTTTTTGTCATATCTCTCTCTGTGTATGTGTGTGTGTGTGTGTTTAGAAAGTGCGTTACATGGCCGAAATTGTAATCCAGCGTGGAACATTGTGTGATTTATGGCCATGCGGCAATTTTGGGCATTTAGAAAGTTGGTAGCACAATTTAGCTCTGGCACTGTAAATCAGCGAAGAGCGCCGTCCCTCAGCCTCAGCTTCAGTTCGGTTGAGGGAGTGTTGCGGGCGAGAGTGCAGAGTAATACGCGAGTTTCAGATAGGAAAAAATTATGTCATGTGCCTATAACAAAGTGCTATAAATTGTATAATATGCAAGCAAAGGAATCTATTTGAAATCATGAGAAATTTGGGAAGAAAAGAAAAGAAGGTAGAATTTATTTTTCTTACATATATTTCATATATTGGCTAGCTTGGATATTATTTGCTGCTATAAAGTGCTTAAACTGCGCAATAAGCTTCTCTTAAAAAAATATCTTAACAAAGCGATTATCATATTGCATTTTTTCAAAACGATTCATAAATATATTATTTTTTCAAATAAATCGAACAATTAGTTTTTAAAATTGTATTTCATTCAATTAATCTTCAAAATATTAAAATAGTTATTTATAAATATATACTAAGTAAATAATTAAATAAAAACCATATTTCGATATTTTTAAATTATAAATATTTTTTTAAATAAAATTCAACAATTTAATCGTTATTAATCTCGAACTGTTGACTCTGCTCTACTTTTCGCTTACTGACTTCATTTTGGTGCACTGTAAATAAAGACAGATAGTTCCAATATGTAGTATACACACACACACATATATATGACCTTTTTGGGATAATTGCAAAAGGTGGCGAAAGGATGCTACAAAGGATGCTGGCATAAAAATTCAATTATCACTTAATAACAACGAGGCAAATGAAAATTGCGCGTGTTGGCAGTTGCACAGTTGCACAGTGGCACGTTGCACAGTTGTACCGTTATGTATGCACTGTTGTTGCACTTGTTAACTGTCTGTCTGCCTCGACTGGACAGCAGCAACCTGCAACCTGCACCCTGCAACGTGCAACCTGCAACGGGCGTTGCAACATTTGCACTTTGCGTTATTAACAAAAGGTCGTTAAAGCATTTTTAAGTCACTTTATGCGACGCATTTTAATTATTTCATTTTACTCAATTACGCAACGAAAATATGATGCAACATGCAGCGGCATGCAGCAAGCAACGTGCAACATGCGGCAAGGCGAAAGCTGCCAGCTGAAAATTAAAAATCATGCCATAAAATGCCAAAAACTCATCATATTAATGAGACAATGAAAAGGCAGGATGAGTTTGATTTTAAGTGATTGACTGGGAAATACTCTACAGTGTTCCCTAAACAAGTTCCGTAAATGGGAAAAAGCTTGTAAAATATTTCAAATTATTTATGCATGTTAAATGAAATTTTATACACAATATTTGATGTTCATTTGGAGTTTAAAATGAAAAATCATAAATAAAACTAAACATTTAATTCTAAAATATGATCTACATATTGCACTACTATAATATATTCCAACTGCATGTTTTAAATAATTCAAGTCTATCACTATTACTATCTTTATAATATATATATTTAGCTATATCCATTCCATAAGCATATTTAACTATAAAATAGCTATAAATATTTGTAATAAATTTCACTCAAGACAACTTTAATTAATCAATTTTATTTCCATTTCTCTTCCTTCTAGGTAAGTGTCACTTTTCAACTCCACCTTCTACGAGTACTCGATTGATTCATCCGCAAACACATTGACAAAGCAAATGCAAAGCGAATGCAGCTTAAAGTGAGTAAATAAACGATAAATAAAAGAAGCAAAGCAACCACCAGCTAAACGTAGACACAAGCATAAAGAAAGACAGATAGAAGGAATGAAGGCAAGAAAGAAAATCCATTTTCCAGATTAGCTGCAAATGCGAAACAAAAATTGGAAAATTACTCATGCGTGTTTTTAGTCTAACCCACGCTGCCCCCCTCTCCAAGCCGAGTACCCTTAACTCCGCACACATGTGGGGATTAGTTTACGTAAAAATAGCAAATGTTTCTTTTTTTCTTTTTTCCATTCCTCTTTGGGTTTTCCCACCCACCCACAAGTGGGTGAGGCTCAGTCAGAGAAGGCTACAAAAAACTCAACGCCCTCATTTAAATTTATTTGCGCAAATTTACTTTCCCATAGCATAAAATCAAATCCAATCAATAAGCATCTTAAATAAATTCATGGCGCCCGCACACACACACACACAGCACTACACACACACACCCGCACACCCTCTTAGACATGCATCCGTTCTCTCCCACTCACTCTCGTTCGGCTACCTCATTTTTTGTAATGCTAAATAAATTTATTTGCTAATGTAGTTTTTTTTTTGCCTGCTCCTTTCCTACCCCTACCCAACTGGGAGTGCAGTGAAATCGAGAGAGAGAGAGAGAGAGAGAGAGAGAGGGAAATAACGTAACGAAACTTGGTACTTGTTAGTTTTATCTGCATATCATTGAGATAAATTTGCTGCCGATCAAATGCCGTGTCTGTGTTATCTGAGCCAGTCTGGCGGCCCGACACGCTGACGGTCTGCCAATGCTGCCACTTGGGTATGGTAACAAAAAAGCGAGAGGAGGGAAGAGGAAGATGGCAGGGGAGCTGGGTTCGAGATGTTGCTGCTCTGCTGCCGTGTGGCAGGGAGGAAGGCAGAAGAAAAAAAAAAGTCTGCAGAAAAGCCGCTGATTTGCATACGAAAGTAATTTGATGTCTTGCGAGCAGCACACACACACACACAGTCAGTCCGCAAAGTATGCCGACACAACGATACATCATGGAGTGAAATTTCTTTGCTGATAAGCAAGCGACGGCATTGATAACGCAAATGTAGCAAAGCGGCGTCGAATGTTATTTTCAATTAATAAATGGGAATTTCGTGTGGGGGGCAACACTGTTGGATAGGGTAACACTCTGCCCTATGGGGGTAACACTCTTTTCTATAGTAACTTTCTATCTTTAAACCGTTATCTGTTAGCTGGAAACATGCAATAGTTTTGTCCAATATGATTCGAAGAATTTTCAATTAACTGCGGCAACCCTGCTCCTCCTTCTCTGCACCCCGCTCTCTCCATACGGGGGGCGGTTTTGCGAGAACTGCTGCAATGCAAAATGGCGTATGTGCTCGTTGGAAACGTTGGTGATTTGCGACAGACTCGCATAGTTGAATAGTTTGTTTGGTCAGTACGCTGCATATGTAGATTTTCAGCTGACCTGACAATTTACCAAGCCATATAGGGGGAGTAGAGGAAGGCGTGGCAATTTATGGTGCTACCAAATTCCTGGTACTTAATTGTCTGCGTTTAATGAATGAATAAATGCGCTTGCCAGGCCGCAGTTCACACATACAGAGAGACTCTCACACACACACACACGTATTCAGTGGCAGCCATATTTATCAAGTTGCTGCTGCAATTGTGCGCTAGATGGCGCCAGCAACAGCATATAGTATATTATTGTTATTAGTTTTTATGGCCATGTTCATTGTTGATTTTCCAATTTTAATTGAATCTTAATGCAATATATGGTGCGTATTTTTTGTAGTATTTTCCAGTGGTATTTTTTGATTTAATTGCTCGCACATTTGGAGTTAATCAGAGAGAGAGAGAGAGAGAGAGAGAGAGAGGCGCAGCAAGCTGATTATTTTCGCTAAATTAAATTTTAATCATAATTTTAATGGCCCGACGCGCTTTTATTGCACTCGTATGAATGTATTTGCCAAGAGAGAAGGGGAAGGGGGTGTGAGAGGGAAGTGAGTGTGAGAGAGCGAGACACACATATATACTGTGGCCGCTCGTTTAATTAGTTTACACTGCGCACTTTTTGCTCTGCCTCTTGTCCCGTTTTTCTTCTGCGCCATTTTGCTTGTCCTGTCCCTCTCCCTCTGCCTCTCTCGATCTCACTCTCGCTCTGGCAATCCGACAAACGTTTTATTTCGTTATCTTTTTGCCGCAGGCAGCTGCAAATGCCACGCAAATTAAACATGCTACCTTTTGCTTTTGCCGTCCCCTCTGCCATCCTTCTTGCTACCCGCCCCTGTGATTTTTTACCTTTTGTCGCTTGACAAACGGCGTGCACAGTGCGCGCTCGCATTTTTTCCTTTTTTGGGGATCCACGGCCAGGCTCGACCCGTTGCTGTGCCATCCGGTTATTAAACACCCACTTATTAGCTGCTTTTATTTACATATTCATGCGGCACACTCCCAGCTTAATTGGCAGCCAGCCTGCCTGCCAGCCCCACGTAAATTTGGGCTTGCAAGCAACCTGCACAACAAAACAGCAACGATTTCTGCTGCTAATCGCATCATAAATATTCAGCGTGGTTTGCTCTCTGCACTCCGATTCAAGTTTTCACACCCTGCGGCACATCACATAATTCATAAATATGGCGAGAAAAAAGTGTTGCATACTTGCCGGCGCACGCATGAAAGAAGGATTCGCTGCGGGCCGCTTTCGGGGCCGGCCAATTGGTTATGGCAGCAGCGTAAATTTTGTTTTTGAGAAAAGCTTGTTGAACCTCTTCTCATGCGTGCGTGTGTGTGTGTGTGTATCTGGGCTGTGCTGGCTCGAGAATTAATTGCTTAATTAGTTACGGGCAAACACTTTGAAATATGGCCGCGATGCTGGCACTTTTTCAACTCGCCCCGCCCCGTCCCATCTCTGCCCCGTCCCTCAACTGGTCATAATTGCTCTATTAAATGGGTAACTTACTTTTTAAATTCGACTGCTTTTCATTTATATAACTGTGCATTGCAACCGCTTGTGCTAATGGCCCAAACCCGCAGCCAGCCTGCCTGGGCTTGTGTGTATTGAGTTACGCGACTTTCCAGCCGGGCCATTAGGCATGCAATAGCTCTAAGCAGGGCTCTCAGACAGAGACAGATACAGAGAGGGGGGCTACCCATTGGCATTGCAACAAAAACATGTTTTATGTCGTCCTTAATGACCCCCAAGTCGAGTCGGCTGGCGTCGCCAGCGTCGTCGCACTTAATCGCTTTGAATTGCAAAAGCAAATAATGTGCAAAAAAGCATAAGGAGAAAGGATAAAGGATAAACCATAGCGTCGCCGGCTCTCTATCTGTATGTGTGTGTGTGTGTGTGTGTGTGTGTGTGTCGGATCCTTGCTGCCTTATGGCATCTCTGTCGGCCACGTCCACACGCCCGCTACCAATCGGCTGCGTCGCCTCGCCTGCTTTGGCGACCACTGCAGAATGACGCCATTATTTTGACAAATTTTTTGGCATTGCCTTTTGTTGTTGTTGCTGCTGTTGCTGCTTGGCTTTTAGCTCGACTGTTGTCAGCTTTTGTTGGTTTTTAAATTGCATGCAATAATTCAATTTTATATTTCCGCAAAACAGAAAAAAAAAAACACAGAGAGAGAGAGAGAGAGAGAAATACGAGAAAATCCAAGCAAATCTTTATCATTTTTATTGGCGCAAGAGATTCTGCAGTCTTTATAAGAAAAAGGGAACAGGGCATTCCATAAATAAATAGTATATATATAATATATATTTTGGCACACATCTAGCATGACTAAGATACGCGCAGTATAGATCAATATATCAGCATTATTAAGGGATAATATAGTGTGGTTTATGGAAGATATTAATGTATGTATATATAGTACATATATAGTTATAGTATCGATACTATCGATATTTTATCATCTGATATATAAGATACACAATATTTAAATAATTACTTTTGCTCAAAAGTGCATTATATTGTATATATTTTATTAATTTTTGCCTTAGACAATTACGTCTCTTCTTAAACTCTCTGTAAATTGTTTTTTCCTTCGCCATTCAAATTAGTCAGGCTAATCAAGCGCAGCGCTGCTCCAATTTCAGCTTTATTACGGCCATAATCAGCTTTTTAATTTCCACACCTTTTCCAACCCTTTGGGGACTCAAAAAGAGCATATGCTTTGGAAATTTATGCAAATTACTTAATAAAATGCTGACAACAACAAACTAAATACAATTTCAATAGAAATATTTCCTGCCCCTTCTCATCTTTCTCTCTCTTTCTGTCGCTTTCCTTTCCCTCTACTTGCTTGGTCAACTGCGCAGGGGGCGTTTTTAGTTTGGCTATTTATGGTCTTTTAAGGGTGGCAACCCTTCCGGCCTGCACCCTCCCCTAGCTGGTGGTTAAATCACACTTGTATGACACAGTTTTAAGTTCGGGCAAATGATGAACCTGTCCTCTGGGGGAGGGTTGAGGTGTCCCGCCCGTTCTGGGCACATAAATATCGCATTAACCTGACACGTGAGTAGCACAACTCTAGTCGCAACCCTCGCATTCGACAGGCTCACGTGCCACCAAGCAGAGCAACTGCGTCTGCCCCAGCTCTTTCTCTCTCGCTTCTGTGCCGATTTCAGCCGAAAGATAAATAATAAAGCGCTTCCCAGACGCAGTCATATTTGCGGTTGCTCTGCACAGTCTCCCTGCCTGCCCTGCCCCCCCTGGCTGCGTGTGGCTTCCCCTTGGCCCACAACTCGCTTGACTTCTTCGCATTTTCGCAATAAAATCGTAATAAAACACATTGGTCACGTAATTTCGTTTGTCTGTGGGATTTTATTGCCATTTTTTCGTGCAATTTTAAATTGTTATAAATGTGATGGCACACAGAAGCCGTGTGTTTACTCTCCCCCGCACTCTCCAGCTCTCTCTGTACTTATGTATTTATGATGTGGAAAATATCTTGAGAAGTGCAGCACAGGCAGAATCGATGATTACTCTAGCAGGCAAGGGAAGGCAGGCAAAAGATATTCAAAAATGTCCAGGCGCATTTATCATTAGCACAGGGTCAGGGTGCAAATGTAGAGGCCTGCGCACACGCCCTCGTTTATAAGAACTCCCACAATCCCCAGTTCCACCCCCCATGCCCTTTCTGAGGCTGTAGACAAACAAAACTTTCACTGCGACCACCGCACAGACGACAATTAAGCAACAAAACTTTGATAAATTGCTTCCTTGCTGCCGTTTTATGATTTCGACCCTCCTACAGCATGAGAGAGAGGGGGGGGAGAGGGAGAGTTGAGAGCTTCTTTGCACTAATTAAGGGGCTCATGGCTTCCTGCAAATATTTGTTATCTGCTTTCGGAGGGGGGAGGCCTGACACCGACACCGACACCAACACCGACACCGACAGCAGCAGCCCGCAGACCAAAATCCAAAGTCAAACAGACAACAACATGGGCTGCGGGGGAGGAAGGGAGGGGCCAAGGGGGCACTACAATGGGACAGAGCCATGTGGCGCCACTGGACGTTGCTTTGCTTCATTGGGCAAGTGCGCTATAAAGTGCAAATTGTTGAAATAGTTTTCGATTTGTGTCGTCGAACTCCAGAAATGAAATATTTGCATAGAATGAATGAATTAAAATATATACGGAATTATTATCGATGATTTTATGTAGCTTACGAACTAACTTTAAATAGTATTTATGCCGAAAAAAGGATATGCTAAGGAATTTCTTAATTTCTGTCTGTTTAGCTGTATAAACGTGTTGATCTCTGTTATTATAAGAGGAAGGGACATGAAATTTAACAGGCAAGCTTAAGTTTATTATACGCAGCAGAATTATTTTAAAAATGGTATATAACACGCCAACATCTGATGTAAATAAGTTTTTTGCATTTATTGGTTAAAATATGCATGTCTTGACTTTTATCTTCAACATACATATGGATGAATATATATATATTTATCTACTGAATTTGAAACCGATTGTTTGATAGCAACAAAAGTTATTCAATTTAATATTATTAAATATATTATTATTCCCTCTCAATATTTGCTAGTATGTGTCAAAGTCATTTCTGAGGAATTTGCTGTTGGGAACTATAAGATTTTAAAACTCTCTTTATAAGAATGAGTTCTAACTTCACATTTAAACTGTACTTGATAGGGAATTCGCGTTCCAATTCGACGCTATTTCTCTTTGGACTCAGCTCAAACTGTGCTACAGGGTGTATTGGATTATTTTCAAACGAATCGCCCTTCACTCCACTACGATAGTATACCCGAAAAGCGTTTTAAAGCAATCCATCATTTATAATAAATAGTTGGTGCGGTCGGTCGGTTCGGTTCGGTTCGGTTTGGCTCGACCTGGCCATATTGTCTATATTGATTAAATGCACTTCAGGGAGAATAAATTGCTGGCTTGTCTCCCAAGTGGGGGGAGGAGGCATAGCTCAGGTTTGTGGTGCAGGGGTACGGCCATTGTTATGGTTATGGATAAAACGCAATCTTCAGAAAATTATAGCAATTTTTATGCTTATAGAAAAGCGCAGGCAGCGCAGTCCGCAGTGCGCAGAGTTGCAATTTGCTGCACTCGCTAACCCTAAAGGGTAAAGAGGCAATTACTTTTATTATCCAAGTGGTACCGAGTGACCACACGGCTGCTCCTTCTCACCTGCGCCCCGAAGCCTGCACGGGTCAATTCTTCTGACTGATTGATGACTGTCTAGGCAATTTTATATATCTGGCTACGCGAGTCTCGATATTATTATAATGCAGAATGTATTATTACAGCTAAATGGCAGTCGAGGTTGCTTTCCCTCTTTCCTTTCCTGGCTATAAGGTTTATCGTGGGCGTTGGCTCGTTTAGCTCTCATCGGGTCTCTCTTTCCCTTCCTCTCCCTCTCTCTCTCTCTGGGCATAAATCGCAATGAGTCAACGACTTGCAGAAACTGTCCACAGTTCTTAACTCATTTCGGTTGTGGAAAACGCACAGAACGCGCGACGTTTATTGGTTCCGTCTGGCCATTTATTTCACTCCTATGATCCGCTGGCGGAAGCCATTAAAGCCACCACTGCAGCACAGTAGGCGACCACTCGGAACCGGCTTCTGGCTCTACCTGACTTTGTTCGGGTTTCGGTTTTTAAGATAAACGAAAACCGGTTCGGCTGCTGCTGCTGCTGCCATGGCAACCAATAAACATGGCTAAGAGAGCGAGATGGCTGTGGACAGCGCGGGCAATGCATCAGCCAGGCAGGCAGGCTCATCCAGCAGCAACGCAGCCATTTGGCGACCCATTAGACAATCGTGCACATTTCATCAGGCAGCCACGTGGCAGCAGGCCCAGCTCAGGTTCAGGCCAGGCTCAGAGCTCACGTAGCACCACTCGAGTTGCCTCCACGCCGTGGCTAATCATATGCAAAAGTGCCAAAAGCGGCCTGATGGACGAGCCAAGAGCAGCGGCAAAGGGAGGGGAGTGCGCAGAGTGTGGCTCGCCAGAAACGGGTTGCGGCGCTTCTCAAGCGTCTTCTTCGTGTGTGGTCGCAATGTGGCCAGACCCAGCAGACCCACCAGACCCACCGATTCCACACTGTGCTGCCTGCCCAGCCCAGCCAGCACCCGTCATTAGTTTAATTGCGCTGTTTATGAAGCATTTTCATTGAGCAGCAGCAGCAAAAAAATGTTGCTGCTGTTGTTGCTGCTGTTGCTGCCGTCGCACCAGCAGCAACAGGTGGTTCCGCTCACCTCAACTGATTATCATTTAACAATTTTGTTGTAGCTGTTTGCATTTTGCATGCAACGCGCTCATTTGGCCATGTTGTGTGTGTTGTTAGTTTTAAATTAAATTAAATTAAATTTAACGTCAGCTAATAGAAAACTTCAGATCTGTGTAAACTGCGGAAAAACACACACACACACAGGGAGAGAGAGACTCAGACATGCTTATAAGTCTATAATTTGCGAGTGCAAAGAACAACTGTATTTAGAGATCATATAAATACGACTGCATCTTGATTCTGTTGGGGTTAAATTGAGTAAAACTCAAGATATATGATTAAAGCGATTCCGGCCTACACTGCGGGAAAACTTTCTATAATCAACGGACGTTCTCTTGAGTTTTTCAATAAAATTGAATGCTAAGCATAATTATGGTAGAAAATTGTTTAAAATGGATAAAAGTGTATCAGGGTTTATCATTATCATTCTGCTTTATTAAGTATGTTTTATGATTATGATTATTATATAATATACTTTTTATAACATCTAAAATATTTTTGAAAATACATTAACGAAGTTTTAAAGAATTTAAGAACATTTTAAAAGGTTTTAATAGCAAATAAAAATTCGATTTGTACAGAAGTTTCCTACTGATGAAGGTTTTAAAATATGTTGCTTGGGTCTTCAAAAATGTATTAGAAATGTATGTACAGAGGGAGTAAATTTTAAATTAAATTTATTTCAATTTTAAACTGTTTCAATAACTAAACTCAACCATAATAATATCTAAAAAGAAGATGCTAAAAATATTTTCAAATATATTACAGTTTTCCTACAAATATTCAGTACATGCCTTCAAAAATATTGTTTTAGTAAACTTTCATCTCTGTCGAATTCAACCCGAAACCGTCTCCGATAGATTGTTATCGCTGCTTATCGGAATTAATCGCTGCTTTTACACGGCATAACCGTAATTGCAGCCGCACTTTGCCATGCAATATCTTAATGAAAATCAAAAGCAAATTGCAGGCGATGTTAACAATCAATTTTAAGTGCAACATCATATATGGTATATGCTGTGTATAGTATACCCAATGGGGCTGTTGGGGGGTGGTTCCGGCGGTTCTTATCGTTAGAAATCGTTAGCAAAAAGCCAGCAAAACATTTAGAGGTAAATAATTTCGAGACGTACTTAAAATCAATTTACTTAATAACTGGGCAATTTGAGCGGGATCGGGCTTGGTTAATGCGGCTACTTTTGAATGTGCCGACGCACTCACACCCGGTACGAGTGTGTGTGTGTGAGTGCTTATGAATAAACTCTAAACTAAACATGTTGCATGCCACAAGAGTCGAGTCGCGTCTCGGCCAGTCTCAATTCATTTTGGCATGCGAATAATAATTTGCAGCCAAAGCAGAACAATGGCCGCGGCAACAGCAACAACAGCAACAACAACAACAGCAGCAGCAACATGAAGAAGAAGAAGAGGAACAACAACTGCGCGCGCTTAATAATAGTTGTTCCAACACATACGTCGAGGAGAAGAGCAGGAGAAGAGCAGGAGAGTCTCTAAGTGAAGCGGGCCTAGCCGGCGGGTAATCGTTTTACTCACCCGACGAGCGTTCAACGGGCAATTTGAAAAGCGCGCAACAGCAACACAGCAACAGCAACACAGCAACAACAGCAACCACGATGAGGACGGCAACTGGCCAAAACAAATCAACGGCAAGCAACTGGCTCGAACAACCTGCTGACCAGTCGCTGCACGGAAAGTGTCCCTGGCCGCCAGGTACCCTCCCCCTCCCCCCTTCTGTTGCACTTCCCTGCGGAATTAGGGGAGCTGTTGTAGAAGGGAGGAGGGGAGTGGCCAGTAGAGTGTTTGCCTGCAATCAAGCTTGGCACCGACTTCTTCTTCCTCTCTCTCTCTCTCTCTGTAATAAATAGAAGTGCTCAAGATTTGCTTGAGAGTGTATAAATTGAATTAAATATGCGCCTCAATTATAATGCAATTGCATACCCTTTCTCCTCCTTATCTGCATGGTATTATGTCCCTTCTGTGGCTGCTTAAATCTGCGAATTTATTTCACACGTTCCTAAGTTAGCACATAATCAACAGATTTGAGTTATTCTCTGGTCTAGTCTGGGCTGCAAGAGGAAAGTGTTACGGAAAACATAAATAAAGTTGGTTGGGTTCATTAGTGCAGCTATTCCTATCTATATCCTATACTGCAACAGCCACAAACCATTCAGACAGAATTTTACTAATTACCTGAACTGTGCGGGAGTTAAACCTTTTGGCATTTCATTCATGGCCTGCAAATTGTATTACCAACTTATTTGTCATACCGTTTAGCAATTGTTGTTGTTGTGTCTTATCAGTCTCTCTCTCTCTCTCTTTTCCCTCTCTCTCACTCTATGGTTTAGTTTGGCATTTAGTTTTTGTGCAGTGCAGTTTTTGGGCTGAGTTTGTTTTGCGGCTATTTTATTGCGCATATATCTGTGCACATACATATATGTGTATATATATGTTGTATAATACACAAACACTAGTAGAAATATAAAATATATATGTATATGTGTGTGTGTGTTGCTGCTGTCCGACGGTTGCTGCTGCTGCTGCTGCAGAATTTGTGTGGCGAGAGATAAAAGTGCCAGAGCAACTTGTCATAATAAATTAAAGCGTACACTGCGTCGCCTTTTTGCCATTTTATTTATGCGCTTTTCATAAAACACAATAGCTTTTGTTTAATAACAGTGAAATTTATTTTTAACCATGCGCCAGCAGCAGCAACGGCAGCAACAACAATTATATTTCGCCTTAATGAAGCGTTCGCAGACAAATTTCATGCACTTCGATTAATGCACCCTGTATGCATAATGGGGTACTAAGCAGGGTAGCTACAAAGTTGCACTATACACTCGCATATAATACAGATCACTATTAGTATTATATTTTTACTCGTTTAATTTATTGTAGACTAAAAAGAGATACAAAAAATTATTCAATTGGTTTTTGAATGAGTATTAAAATTACTCTTCATATTGTGAATGGATATTCTTTTGATTACCAATTAAACAGCCTTCTTTGATATAGGGTACTCTTAAATATCTACAGCTTTGTTTCAACACTTCATTTTCCATCCAAACTTCACTTTTTTTGTTTGTTCTAGCGTATCTGCTAGTCGCGCCTTCTTAATTATCTCTCTAGTTTTTCTCTCTCTCTCTGTTGTTTGTTATATTTATTTTGCAATCTTTTTGTGCAATTATAAATTTGCATCAATTTATTCTCATTTTAATAATCTGTTAACAATGCAATTTGGATTGCAATTTTCGTGCTGTCTCTACCGCCGCGTTGCATGCATGGCGAATGATCAAAGCGAAATCGAAACGCTCCTCTGGCTCACCGTGTTCAATAATGTTTATCAGTGCCGGCACACTCACACACACACACACACAGTGTGTACACACGCAACGTTGCAAATAAAGTGCAACAGTGTTTAGAGGGGAAGGGGAGGCTCGAAAACAATGTGCAGCATTCAAATGATTAAAACAGCTCGAAAATGCTGCAGCCACAACGCAAGCACAGCTCAACTCGCACACACACACACACACACACACACACACACACACACACACACACACACACAAATAGCAACACTAACAACAACAACAACAACTGACCAACGACTGTGTGCGCCACGTTAATCTTTGAAAATCCGAGTGCTGTATGCGGTATTATGCGAAAATTTATCTGATTTAACACCTAATATACAATAACTTAATATGCAGTGTGTTCCGAGCGCTTGCACGAGCCTGCCCGCAGTCATCCAGCAGCATCAGCAGCAGCAGCAGCAGCAGTCGGGCTCAGTCCCAGTCCCAGTCCTCAAACCAAGCCCCACTTGCAGGCCCCTTCCCCCAATCCTGACTACGACGACTCTGAGAGCGGCAGAACGCGGCTAGGCCAGGCAGCGCACAGTGGAGCAAGACTGCGGCAAATATGTTTTACAATTTGTTGGAAATTAATTATACTTCCATATTAGAACCTAAGAGACTAGGAGCCAAAAATAAGCATATTTTAGATAGACGAAAAAACTTGGAGTAAGGAAAATAATAGAAAAAGACATCTCTGGGAGTAGATCGATTTATTTATTATCAGTTTGAAATACATTGCAACCAATCTTACCGCATATGAGGGTAGTTATGTGTATCTCTAATATAATGTTGATGCTTATTAAAAATCAGACTACTCAATAATATATAACTATCATAAGAACAATCAAATAAAATAAGGAGCAATATACACCACAAATACACCACAATATATAAAAATATAATTTAGACTTATATTAATTATTTAGTACTTCATAAATTTCAAATAACACAGAACTTTTATAGAAAAATGCCAGGAAATTAATTCTTCAAATTTAACTACAATTTGATTGTTCTCTTTTGAAAAGAACTAATTATTTTCTTTGGAATTTCCAAAAACTGAAAAATTGGGTATATGATGAGTGTAAATTTCTTTACTATAAATGTATACTATAATATGCATACTGCAGTTATTTTTCAGTTGCACATCACAGTGTAAAATTCACAGCTTGCTTGTCAGTTTCAACCCACTGTGATGTGGCGGCCTTTTCGGGGCTGGCAACAGCAACAACATCAACAACAACAACAGCAGCAGCAGCAGCATCAAACTGCAATGCTCAGCGTACATGGTGCGCCCAAAAAAGCTTCAACGACTGGCCTGCTCTCTCCCTCTCTCTTTCGCTCTCTCTCTCTCACACGCACACATATGCACACACATTTAGGCACGTTTACTCTGTCCATATCCATGTGGCTGCGTTCGAATGCTGCGCCTGGTATGCGGCGTTTGGAAAATGTGAATATGAACTGCATAAATCTTCCAGAGGCAACGGCGGCAGCCTTTGCCAGAGTTGCGCCAGGACAGGGCAGGACTGGGCTGGGCTGGGCAGGGAATAGAGTAGGGATGGCCCAGACCAGTGCTGGCTTTACGGCTTTTCGGCTTCGGACTGCGGACTGCGGAGAGAGTGAACACAAAAAAGCAAAAGACCAAGCAGAAGGGAATAACAGTCGGCTCGGCCAGGCCCAGATCCAGCCACAGCTAGTCCGGCCATCGGAGATATATGACCAAGAGGTACTCGCACTCACACTCACACTCACACTCGCACTGGCACTCGCACTCGAAAATGCGAATAGAATGTGGCGGCATCAAAGTTCAGCTCACTTACTCGACCGGCGTTGATGGCCGCAGTCGGCAGAGGCTCCCGACGGGGAGGGGTGGTAGTGCCCCTCTCCATCTCTCTCTCTCTCTCTCTCTTGTGTTTTTTCTCTGTCGGCCTGCAAGTCATAACTCTGATATTATTATGCATTCATATCGGCGTTTTAATCACACACACTTCCAACTGGGGATGCGTTTCCGATGTGGCGGGATTATGGCAATAGCTTTTTGACTAACTGTTGGAAATAGGGGACGGGGTGTGGCAACAATAGATGCAGCAACAGTTGCTTTGGGGAAGGAATTAAATGGAGCTTGAGTGATTCTTATAGATCTCGGCAAATAGTTAAGCTATAGAATTGAAATTTGGTTTATACCTTTCAAAAACTATATACCCTCTAATACTTTTCAAATGAACACAATTAATTAGTTTATTATTATTATACGAGTATTAGCTTATTTAAAGAGATTTGCACAGATCTCTGCAATCAGTTGAGCTACATTAATGAAATTTCGTACACTTAATTAGAGTACTATATACCTTCTCATACTTTTTGAAAACATGCATCATATTACCCTTATTACCCTTTAAAGAGTTATTCTTACAGATCTCTGCATGTAATAAAGTTATTGTTTTGAAATTTGATAAACCCACTTAGAGCATTATATACTTTTCCCATCTCTTTAAAAACTGGCAGCTTATTAGCCCATTGCTGCCTTGTGCTCTTTCCATCTATCAGATTTTCTCTCAGCCCATAATGCTGGCAAAATCTATATAATTTGTAGAGCAACAAATTCCAGCTGTGTCGCCACAGTCTACACACACACACACACTCGCACACAGATACCAACACTTTGAGGACCCCCAATGATTTATTACCCAATTTTACTGCCATGTTTTCTTAATTTCGCATTCGACATTTCCCTTACACCGCCTTTCCCTGCCCCACCCAGCCTGCTGCCTGCCTCAGCTGAGGCGCCTCCTTTCGTTGCGGCAGCCATGCGTACCAAGAAGCACACGCACCAGCAGAGAGACAGAGACAGAGAGAGAGAGAGTGGGAGTGAGTGGGAGATACACCACATCCCACCCTGGAACGACCCCTAGGCAAAGGGAAAGCGTGCACCGTTAGCTGGCGGGTTGTAACTCAACGAAATAAAATAAAACACGCACCAAAGCACATTCATCCCTCGAGAAATATCGCTTATTTGGTCGGTAATAATTCTTGTGCCTTGCCAAGACCACCCCCATACCATACCACCCCCGCATAGTAGCACGTCTTGACAGAAACAAAAGCAACAACAATGGAGCCGCCTCTGCCGGCAGCATCTTTGTGCCGCTCCAGCTTTGCCAGCTTCGCCTGCCTCGCATCTGCCACGTGCGTGAGCTGCCTGGGCGAAGGCGTGCCATGGCTGGCGAGGAGAAAGTTTTGCGCCCAAAACAACAGAAGAAGAAAACAAAATAAACACGCCAAGACATCGGCCAAAAAGGTGAAGCTGGCGGAGAATAGGAGCGCGCCCAGTCGCAGTCGCAGTCGCAGTCCCGCATTTTTCGACCGTAGTAGACACTTTTTACGAAATATTTCATCGAAATGTGTCCCTGGTGTAACATTTAATATTAAAGGTGGGTGTCGGCCCAAGCCAAGTCGGGGGCTGTGTGCTGTGGGCGGTGGGCGTGGCGGGCAGCAAGTACTTATAAATTAGCTTTACTTTTAAGACATTTTGTTGTGCGAATAAAGCAGCCGCGCGCGGAGAAAGTTTACAAAATGAAGGAGAAGGCAGCAGGCGGGAGGAGGGAGGAGGCAGTGCGACAAGTGCAGGCGGAAAAGAAAAGGAATTGTGCGAGAAAACCCCAAGGCAGGAGAAAAAGAGAAGGCTATAGAGAGAGACAGAGGGAGAGAGAGAGGCAGCGTGGTCCAATGAAGCGTCGCGGGTTGCGCTAAAAACTTGAACCAATAAATCACAAGTTAATTACAGTCGCGTATTAACTCAGTGCGCTGCATTGAGAGGGCAACCCTGCCCCCTCTGCCCTCTGCCCTCCACCCGCTGCTGCTGTGCTGTGCCACATGGCCCTCCCCCCTTGTAGAGCTACAAATTTCATAATTATATTTTATGCGATTTATTATTTGTGCCGCGTTGTCATGTCTGTTTGCCCAGAGATAATGCACACACACACACACACACACACAGGCTGCGTCTTGAGTGAGCCCACTTATCTTGCCACACCCCCCATCCCATCCCTCGCCCCCTTACCCCATTGTCATCATGTGTTTGGGCCAGTTTAATTGCCGAACTTCTCTCTGTCGATGCGGGCACTCTTAATATGTCCCTCGGATTGGGGCACCCTCGATTTATGTCTGGCAAATTTAATTGCGCCTCCCTCTCGATAAGCAGAAATCATATTAATTATGATTATTAATTTTATTTGTTTCATCTGCTGCTACTGCTTCTCGGAAAATGGAAAATGGCGGGCAACATAAGTTTTTCACGTCACTGGATTAAAGACTATAAAGATGAGTGTCTTAAGCAGAGGTTTCTTCGTCTTTCCTATATTATTTACAGGCATATTTAAGATGAGATCTTTTCTATAATAATATGCGTAATTTGCTTCACTTCATTTGTACAGAAAAATGAAGTTTTCATGGGCATTTCTACGTCTTTTCTATATTATTTAGAGTCACATAAAAGATAAGTTATTTTCTATAATAATATGCATAATTTGTTTAACTTTATTTCCCTTGAAGAACTCTCCCAATTGCAAGTAGATTTCTCTTGAGATATTTTTCTGCTCATTTAAAATTGTCATTATATTTTTTATTCTACATAATCCCCTCATGCACTTCCCTGAAATTTAACGACTATTCATAGAGCGTTGAGGTATTTGGGCAGCTGCTCGCGTAATTTGCACTTTATAAATGATAATACTCGCCTAAAGAAATGGAAAACTTTACATTGCCCTCCGAAGATTGCGTGTGGCATTTTCTTGCATGTTTCTTCGTGTTTCTTCTTGTTGTTTTTTGTTCAAAAGTTTACACTGCCTCTGCTGTTGTTTTTTGCCAACTCATTTACATATTCCAAGCCAGGGCTAGGCCATTCGTCTAAGCGCCCCCGCCATTTATTCATTAATTTCAAGTCGTCCGACATAAATTAGTTAACTTGGAATCGGACTCGGACTTGGGCTCTGACTTGGGCTCTACGTGGACTGAGAAGAATTTTAATGTGGCGACGCAAAGGACGGCAGGGTGTGAGACAGATAAGGCGAGAGGGAGAGTACGAATCCAACGGGACCGCAACTGGGGGAAGCAACCACTTGGGGGAGGGAGAGAGACACAAACATAAGCTGCGGTTTCTTTTGCCAGCAAGTGAAGTGCATGTTGAAAAAGCAACAACAACTGCAACAACAACAACAACATCGTGCTGTGCTGCCAACTCAAGTAGAAAAATACTCGTACAATGCAATAACACACAAAAAAGAAAAAGATACCAGAAAATAAGATACAAAAACAAAAGTAAAACAACAAAAAACAAGTGGATATGGCTACAGTCGAACGCCCGACAGTAGGATACCCTTCTCCCAATTTTTAAAATCCGTTACAAACGTGTAACCACACTCATAATTTCAAACAGAAATTTTGCACAAATATTTCTACTACATATAGCTTTCTCGCTCACACTCACACAGCGACGCACGTTAAGAGTGACGTCGACGTCGACGTCAACTGCTAAAGTAGCGCGCAGGCTGCTGCTCGTACATTTGTACTGAAAACGTTGACTTGAATAACTTCTGTGTTATTAGTCCGATCGGATTGTAATTTGGGGGATATCTTCATATGGCATTTAGCATTAAACATACCAAAGCAGAACTTTCTAAGTTTAATACTTTGCTTAATAATCGTAAATTACCGATTTGCGGGGGCGGTGGGCGTGGCATCGAACATTTAACATAAACTTCACCTGCCTCTTATATATAGGAACTTCCATTCCAAATTTGGTGTCTCTAGCTTTTTTAATAGCTGAGATCCGTTCCCTCATACAGACGGACAGACGGACAGACGGACAGACAGACGGACATGTCTCAATCGACTCGGCTAGTGATCCTGAGCAAGAATATATATACTTTGTGGGGTCTGCCACGCCTCCTTATGCCTGTTACATACATTGCACAAAGTTAGTATACCCTTTTTTGACCATTTTCAATGGTCGAAGGGTATAAAAAGTAAGAAAGCTACAGTCAAGGATGAATGACTGTTATATACCCGTTAAATTTGTAAAATATTTTAAAAGAAGCATATGTTCATTATTCTATCAAAATAAAATATTATTGTTATCGAAATGAGCTTAAATTTACGTCTGTTAATAGTTTATTTTTCCGTTTTTGAGCAGTAAAAAGGAGCGTGGCCAAATTCTTTAACCAGATACAGCTGCTCATAACAATAAGACATATTGTTAACAAATTTGATAACCTTAGCTTCTATAGTCTCTGAGATATAAGTGTTCATACAAACAAAAAATAGATAAATGTGACTGTATTGCATTGTTTACTTTGTGAGATCTCAGATGCCTTCCTTCCTCTGCTAGTTGTATATATTTTCGCTTAGTACAAACCAAAAATACCCTACTTTTTCTCCGTTTATCGGGTATAAAACCATTGCAAAATGAAACGTCGGGCGTGAGCATGAAAAGCCGCTCCGCTCCGCTGGTTGGTTGCTTCGTTGTTGCCTCCGCGTTGGTTCACGTTGTTGGTTGTTCGATTGTTGGGTTGTACGGGCGACCCGGCCTGGGTCTCTCTCTCTCTTTCTCTCTCTCTCGCGACTCTCGGCTTGGGTAAAGTTTTCCTCGACTTTCTGCTGTATTTTTTTTTTGTGCCTCGCAACAATCTTGAACATTTTTTGGCGCTGTCTTTTCCACAAAGCGAATGTGGGCCGCAGGCGGAAACACCCAATACAAGTCACATCTGGATTTATGTCATGCCTTTAATTGGCTGCTGTGCCGATGCCATGGTTGCCCCCTCCCATCTCTCTCTCTCTTCCTCTCTGGCCAGGCTGCCATCCATTAGCTACGAAATCGAGTTTGGGGGCGGCCAAAGACAAAAAAACACAAGTGGCAAGGTCTGTGCCGGCCTGGCATGCTGTGGCACGGCAGGGCCCGGCTGACTGTCTGCCTGAATCCTGGGCAACTGCGTCCGCCTTTTTGCCAGCAATTAAAAGCAAATTTTTCTGGCCGCCATCTTCGGGGATTTTCAGTCGCAATTAAAAACGAATTTCGCGCAGCTTCATTAGCCCAAAAGCCAAATGCGAATTTAAATATTCATATGGCCAGCAGAAGCTGCAGCCTTCTAAATGATATACTAGCTGAGAGTATCGAAGTATTGCAGAGGATGTGCCAGAGACTGAGGCTGAGCCAGTGGCAGCAGCTGCTGCACATTCAAATTAAATTCAATAAATTCTCCCATTTTCTTTTTATATCTGTTCACACTTTTGCATATGCAAAAAAAACTTGGTGAATTGTCAACACTTGCAAGGCAGGGTTGCCACCATCTGTGCTGTGGATAGAGCAGGGAGGGAGAGGGACCGGGGGCAGTTGCGATGATGGCACCACTTCAAGCCGTCGCCCAGTCTGTTGGCCCTCTTGCAATTTATTCGCTCCAGCGACAACATATGGTCACGTAAATTCATGCGACAATATACGATATGATGTCACACACACACACACACACACAGAGGGTAATACACACACATGCTAGTGTGCTTTATTTTTTATGCAAAACGTTGTTGGGATTCTTTTTTAATATGTAAGAAAAAGTCTTGAAAGTGTCGCAACTTTTGGGCCGCCTCAGCCCAGTTGACTCCAGGCGCAGACTTTGATTTACAAGTGACAGCAGCCTATTCTCCTCAGTTAATAAGCGTGGCAGGCACAGCTGGAGCTGGCTGGAAGAGTTTAAGAAATTATAGAGTATATAAAATAGCATAAACTATTAGGAACTGCTTTAAAACTTATAGATATCACAGCATATCGTTAGAGCCAAATATTGTATAGCTGCAGCTATCTATCTCTTCCTCTCTCTCTCTGTTGTGTGGGTGCAGGGGTCAGCATTTGGCCAGGACACTCTTTTGGCTACTACCACAGCTGACCCCTTTGCGAGGGCCCAAACTTATTGCTGGCCCAGCAGCGTTTGGCAGAGTGTGAAATTGGCAAGCAGCAGAATAAAGAAACTTTTGCCCAGACAGAGAGAGAGAGAGGGAGGGAAAGAGAGTGAGACAGAGAGAGAGTTCATAATTTCCAGCAAGATTTTCGAAAATATTAGTTAAACAAAACATAAAGCAAAACGTTGCAGACGTTTCTGCATACGAACGTGGGCTAAATCACCTAAAAGCAGGCAACATAATTCAGCTGGCTGGAAGCTTCTTGCCACAAGCACACACAGACGGGGGGAGGCAGAGAGAGGGAGAAGGAGTGAGGCCAAGACACAGACTGGCGACAGAGCAGCCTCAAGAAGCGACGAAGCTCAACGTTTCCGTTTCCTTTATGCTCAAGCAGCGTACGAGCTTACACCCCTGCCACTGCCTCTCCTGCTTTTGCTTCTGCTCCTCCCCCCCAAGCCACCCACTTTTAATGGCTGTTTGCAGTGTGAGTGGGAGGGCAGGGGGATGCCCGCTTGAAGTACGTTTTGTTTTGCATGTGCATGAGCTAAGTGAATCTTGAGATGGAGACGGAGACGGGACTGTGGTGCAGGGTCGACTGGCACAGGGATTGGGACTGAGACTGAGACTGAGACTGGGCAAGACAACAAGGTTGACATTAGCGCGCTCTCGGCGCACAGCGAAACCCAATTAGAAAGGAGATATACGACACCATAGTGAGGCGACGAAACAACATGAAAATGGAGCTCAAGGATGGCAGCCAGAGGAGAAGGAGGAGGAGCAGGAGGGCAACCCTGCCGCGTGTGAAGCGTGGAGCAGCCAACAATGAAGCGTGTAATTACAAGCGTAAACGGCGCCCAAAGACGCAACGGTGGGTGGTGGCCAGGCTGGTGCCCTGCCTGGTCTCTCCCTGCTCCGCTGCCCTCCCCGCCCCTCCCCCTCTCCGGTGTCACAACGAAAATGTTCACATACTCGAGCGCGAAAAAGACGACAAGGATTTTTTGAAAAGGGTTGCCTTAGTGAGTTATGCAGGGTGGGATGAAGGTGCACACGAATGAACGCGTCGCAGGGCATAATTACTTTACAAGTTCATTATAAAGCAACATAAATCTATAAAAGAGAAAGGGAAAGGGAGAGAGAGAGAGTTCTAGGCCTGCAGAGGGGGAGTGGCAAGGCTCCATTGTTGCTGTGCGTGTTGCAGGTTGTCGGGGGTAGGGTGGGTGAGGTATGCGCCCTGAAACAATAGCAAGTAATTCAGTTTCAGTTGCGAAAATGTTATTGATTACGAAGCGAACGATACACGTTGCGAAAAGTGCGAAACTAGCAACAATTGCTGCACAGTGGGGCGAATTCGCGGAATTTTTCACAACGAAACGAAAAATGATGCAGAAAATTAATTGCGAATAAAATTCGATTCGCCGATGTTTTTTCGAACAAACAATCGATTAAATATTATTTATAAGCAAAAATGTATTATCTAATTTATATTTTTAGTCAAGCCAACAAATTTGTTAAAAAACCTATGAAAATAACAAATGAACAAAAAACAAACGTTATATTAAAAAAGGAAAAATTAGCCATTGATAATATATTTTTATATGCTTAATTCTTTACTTTAATGATTGTTACATTCCCCCAACTTTTTAAGTCGCAAACTTTTATAAACATGCCCTGGTATAACTAAAAAACTAAAGGATAGTGAACAATTACAATCAATGTTTTGTATAATTATTTACATCATCTTTAAAATCGATTGTGATATGAATTTTTAGTGCAGGACTTGCAGAAAGTCGCAATGATTATTTTAGAACATTTTGTCGCATAGTTTAGCGAATTCAACCACTGTGCCAGTGTGTGGAGAGTGCAGTGTTTTTGTTGATTTTGCGCAAAAGCAATTTGAGCATAAATCTTTCCAACGACAAACTCGCCTGGCAGACACACACACACACACATGGGTACACACTCCTCCCCACCCCGCACAGTGCAGTCAATATGTATGGCAGGAACACACTGTGGCAGCAATTGGAGGAGGAATCGCAATATGAACGGGGCGATTGCAGCCTCGAAAATTAACTGCTCGTTTCACACGTTTCAACAGCGAACAGCAACGGCAGCATAGAAGGGCAGCTAACTGGCTGAGGCTGCGGCAGAGGCTGAGGAGAAGGTGAAAAAGTCACAGAGAGAAGCGAGAAAAATGGCAACAAAAATAGAGGGGCGAAAAAAAAGAGAGAGAGAGAATTCTAAAAGAAATTTCGCAGTAAACTTTCACTTTTGCTCACAGGGCACAGCACAGGAAACAATGGCAGCAAAGGGCAAAAGAAGAAGGGAGAGAGGTGAACTCTGTTTGGCAGCAGCTGCTGCTCCCCCCTTCCCCACCTGCTCTCTATGCCACACACAGTTGCAACATAAGTTTGTCGCTTATTTTCGTTGGGGGCAGCAAATAAAAATAAAACTTCAAGTGCCAATTATGTGTGAAATTCCGACACTTTTGGCTTGTTTACTTTTATGCGCCCTTAATGAAGTTGCACTTGCCACACACTCACACACACACCTTGCCTCGTTATATGAGCTAATTATGTATCATGTGCGAGAGGGATCAGATGAGAGGCGCCTCTGCCAAAATGGCCGTCAGCTGGCAGAGGCAGAGGCAGTGGCAGCAGCAGCAGCAGCAAAAAAAGCAATTAAAAACGCATTCGATGCGTTGCCCCATGGCTGATAAAAATCGCCCCGTTAAGCGAGTGGGCGTGTCAAATCAGAGGAACGTTTTCAAATGCAATTAAAAGATACAGATACAGCTGCAGATACAGATACAGATACAACTGTAAGATGCTGCCTGGCACCCTGCTCGGGCACAGTCCATAAATAATCACATCTGCGCTGCTTATCAGCAACATCGCCGCTGGGTCGGCCATTTTGTTGCACAGTGTAATTTACGTGCGACACTTGTGACTCCTTGGGACTTTATTCCCTCCCATCGCCAGCAAAAGCCTGCGGAAATGTTGCACATTTCCGTTTCTAGTTTGCTCCAAGGGGTACCCTCTTCCATCTTCCATCATTAACTCATTCCTCAAGCATCGATAGCCATCAAAAGTGGCCGATGATGTCAGCCAAGTCGCAACGATTGAGCCAAAGTTTTTAGTTTTTGTCTAATGAAGTCTGAAATTGAAAATATATCGTGCTATAACATCATCATCATCAGCATCATCATTATCGTCTTCAGCTGTGGACTCCTTCCGCCTGGCCAGGCTGACGCTGATGATGCTGCCTCTCGATAGGGAACAGCTTGACATCGTGCCACTTATTTATTTATTTATAATGTCCGTCTTGTCCGAGCGTATAACTTTATTCGAACTGTTAACAGTATCTCGCATCCGTATATGTATCTCCCTCTCTGTCTGTATCTGTATCTGTATCTGTATCTGAGCGTGTGTGTAGCTGCGGCCAGCTGTCGCTTCTTCATGGAGTCTCGAGCCAAAATAGAGTCGTTGATTATTTAAATGAAGAAGGCGTTCCACACATCCCTATCTAATTCTATATATGTCTATTTCGGCATTTGTATCTGTATCTATAGATGTAGTTGTATCTGTGTGTGTGTGTGTGTATGGAAATGGCGTGTTGCATGTTGTTGGTTTTTGTTTTATATGCTGACTTGTTTCTTGTTTCTTATATGCAGAGTGGGGCGTTTGGATCGCTCATTAATTGAGCTATTAAGATAAACCCGCAACGCTTTTTTGTTCGGCTTCGTCGCGTTTCGGCGCTTCACTGGGTCACTCACTGGCGTGTCAGTCATCATCGCATCGCGTCGCAGACCCTCGACGACCCAATGACGGAATTATTATACAATCCCACACTATACATACATAGTTATTCGGAGCTACGCAGCCCCAAGCATCATTCAAGCAGAGACAATAAATTTCTGATGTATTCATTTCGCTCAGCTCGAATGTCGTTTTTTTTTTTGTTTTTCTGTTTTTTATTTTTAATTGCCGTAACATGGCGGCCAATTCATTTCGGATCCCCTCGCGACGCGTAACATGAAAGCGAAACCTACTATTTTATGGAAATCTACTGTATATTATATCATATTCACAAATCAATTCTAATGATGAACTTGATGTAGGGGATTGTATGTATGAGAGGGAAAACTTGTTTCAAATTACGAGAACTTTTGCTCGGGAGTTAATAAATTGTGCTTAGGAATTTTGATAATATTTATGGGGAAATAAAAGAGGATTTAACTGTTTTATTTAATGTGAAAAGTATTCATTTAATATGTTATCTTCCTTTTATTGCTGATGAAAAAAATGAAATGAAATGAAATTTGATAAGAATTTTCATAATATTTATTTTGGGGTACGGACTTAAAAGAGCATTAAACTTAAATAATTAAAAATATTTTGTTAAGATGAAAATACATTTTCTTGTAATAAATATTCAAAAACTTTGCTCGCTTTATATATTTGCTCTTGTTTAAAATTAGGAGAACTTTTGATACAGATATATCATGTTTTATATGCGGTGTTTAAATTTAAAATAATCATCTTGCAATCATTGAATAACGTTCTCATTAGAAAAGTATAGATTAATTTACATATTTATTTTTTCTCACTTGTTTAACTTGTTCAAAATTGCAATATATATTTTTCAATCAAGATAATAAATCATATTTTAAAATCTGTTTACAAATGTGAATACGAGTTTCACAAGCTAAAGAATTTTGATTCGGATATTTGGTATAGATAAAGATATAGTGAACAGAAAGATTGAATATGAAGAAATATTTTGTGGAAGTTTGTATACTTTTCGTAGCCTAAAGTGCTCATTAATACAATATGCTCTCTCTCTCTCTCTCTTTATCACTCCCTCTCTTTACCTTGATCATTACTCAACCTCAACTCATAACTCAAAATTAAATGCAGTGCGATCACTGATCATCGTGCTCCTCGATCCCCCCAGCCAGCGATCCCTGCTAAGGGGCTACCTGTTTGCGCGGGCAATGAATGATTTTAATGACGAGCAAAAGGTGCGTCTGTCCTGCGCATGCGTGAGCAGCAGCCATGCCAAAAAAAAAAAAAACAGAGCAGGGGAAAACCTGTTTCCCCCTCCACACACCCCTTACATAAAGTGGCGGCCATTGAGCGCGGGCAACAAAGCCAAAGAGAAATATGAGAAAATAAAGAAGAAATGCAAAGAAAAATGCGTGCGAGCTCAAAAACCTCTGATATTATCAAGTCAGCAATTTCACCTGAGGAATGGGAGTACAGACACACGATCCCAAAGACATATATACACTATATACTGTAATGGGGTATCGCAGCAGGGCGATCGGCAAAGTGAATTTTGGAAGAGAGCGCAATTATGTTCGCAGTTCGCAAAAATTTGGCAGGTTGTGCAAGGCACGAAGTCTTTGAGGTTAATCATCTTTGGCACATCATTTTCACAGGATCGCTGGGAAAGGGAATTGCAAGAGAGAGAGGGGGAAACAAGAGGGAAAGAGACAGAGGCAGTTTCGAAAGCAGTTTTTCAGTTTGCGGCATAAATCGCAGCGTATTTGTGTGTGGCAAAACTCAATTATGGTAATTAACTTAGTCAAAGTGTTGCCAGAGTTAGGAGAAACATAGAGAGAGAGAGAGATAGAGAGCGAGTGAGAGAGAGAGAGAGATAGAAGGCAGAGCAATTAAAAGCTGATTGCCTGCGCCTGCGACAAGAATCTCAGAGTTGCAGGCGAAAAATTGAAAATTCGAATTGTTTCACTGTAAGATGCAACTGCAGTTGCCCTGCCAGGTGTGTGTGTGTGGCAGCTGTGCACACCCAAAACGTGTAGCTCAAAGTTCGAAAACCACACACTCACACACAGAGAGATACACACACAGTCTGCAGTGGTTACTTGTGTATCTCGAAGATTGCGTTCGTGTTCGCAATTGCAACTCAATTGCGCATTTGCCACCGCAAGCATCAATATGCAACACGACCACGAGGCAGAGCAGCAGGGGAGGAGGAGGAGGAGCGGCAGGAGGCGGGGACAAACATAGGCATAGAGTATAATCACGTCTGAGAAGAAGGACGCCCACCCCACCCCGTGTCTTGTGGTACACGCACTCCCTGCGGCCAATTTAATTGACAGATTTAGTGCGCCTCGATTGGCAGTGCGGAAAATTAGTTTTCCGTCTCGCAATCAGCCTCCGTTCCGGCTAAAACCGAATCCGACTTTGACTTTCTGCGAGCCCAGTGCCGCATTTAATTGTTTTATCGACACTCTCTCGAGAGAGAGAATGCCAGCCTTATATACCTTACCATATATATAGTCAGCTACACATGTAGCTCATCATCATCAGCTGCGAGGACACGCCCACGGGCAACACGCACCCAAATAGATTTAATTAAATTGCGAACAAAATGCGTGCGTGGCTGAAAGTCAAAAGGGAAAAAAATGGGAAAAAGGGACGTCAGGTGGCGTGGGAAGAGCCCAGCGAGAGAGGGGGGGAGAAAGTGGGGAGCGCTCTGAGCTATCACACACTCAATTAATCGATTTCGTATCGATTTGTTTTGTTTTTTTCTATTGTGCGGTTAAATCCTGCTGGATTTGCGCCAACACAATTTCCGGTTGAATGACTTCCGGTCAGCTTGCTTGAGACAGTTTGGCCTTGAGCTAAGTGAATAACGGTACATTGTATTCCTACATATCTAAAGCTTGGTAAATGTAAGAATTGTTCACAAGAGATGGCTATAATATGTTTCTATAAATTGTAAAAAATGAGAAATCATATTGAAGTATATTTTATATGCAGTTGCATCTTAAAAATATTCTAGAAATTACCTATAATATATAGGCTTTATTTACATGCAATATATATTTAATAAAGTTTCAAATTTTCCTTACATTTTTAAATTTTTCAAAAATATTTTTAATTATTTATAATTAAATAAATAAATATATAAATAAATAAATAATAATATAATAAAATGTTATTAAGGGGTATAAGTTATTTTAGTAATTGGCATACCTTATAGGCATTATACATATCATTAAATTCAAAAATTTTAAATTTATTCTCTTTATTCATTAATAAATCAACAGAGAATTTACTCATCTCTTTTGCTGGGCTTATTAATTGATTTATATTTTGAGATCTTTTGCTTTGCTAGAGGATTTAGTGCAGTTTCTGCCCTTCATACCTTATATGCAATATATCTATCATTGAATCTTGAAAGTTACCCTGATGAAATATTGAAAAAATACTCTATTTCAATCAATAGAGAATTTACTCAACTCTTTTGCTGGAATTCATGAAATTTATTTTTGGAAATCTCTTGCTTTGATAGAGGACTTAGTACACCCCTTTTCCAGCTAAGTGACTGTAATTCTCGGGAATTTAAAAACCAAAAACAAAAAGTGAGAAATTCTTTCTGTTGATTATCATGAGAGTCTTCATCAGAGACGTGTACAGCAATGGATTCTTCTCGCTGCCAATAGGCAGGCGCGTGCGTGACAATTTCCCAGTGATGGCAACAAGAAAACATAAATTAGAGCAGTGAGTGGGAAGGGGGGAGGGGCTGAGGGACTGAGGGAGTTAGGAGGAAGCCTCGAGTTGTGAAGTTGCCTCGAAATCGAATTAAATACGAGTAAAAGTAGCCCGCATGACACACACATGCGCATTGCCCGTGCGTGTTGTATCTGTGTATCTGTATCTGTATCTGTGTACATGTGTATCTGTAGCTGTGTGCATGTGTATCTGTGTGCCTGTGTGTATATAAATAGTTATAATAGAAGCATAGATCACACGATGCGCCGCATGCAACATGGAGTCACCGTCACCTGAAGATTTATTGCCAACGCCCTGGCCAGAGGGGTGGGACAGCCGTCGAAAGAGAGGGATAGATAGATAGATGGAGAAAGAGGGAGAGAGAGAGAGCGAGTACTGTCTGTGGCAGTTGGCCAAAGACGTGGCTATTCCTTCTTCTTCCATTTGTGTCGGTTCAAAGTTCGCTGCAGAAGGCAAACACGTAAACTGTCAAAACTTTAAATCCCGCAGGAATTTAAGTTAAAAAATACAACACGTACTGTGTGCCCTGTCCCGGGCACAGCTGCTACCCAGAGAGCACCCTCTGCCGGCCCTGCTAAAAAAAAAAGAAGAAAATCAGCCGTCAGCAGCATAGACAGAGAACCTTGAAAATGTATCTCAAGCAGGCGAGGAATCTAGACTTGCTCGCTCCTCCTCCTCCTTCTTTCCCTCTCTCTCTCTTTCTCTGTCTCTCCTGCTCGTCTAAATAAAAATTTCGCGCCTTGCCATACAAAGTTTTATTGTCTAGTTGAAGTCGTACCTCCGACCTCCCCCTCTTCGCCGCCCCTGCGCACATACCAGCATTTAAATTATGTACTTAGAAATACACAAAAATGCTACGAAAGTCGACAAAAGAAAATGGCGCAGCGCAGCAGGAGGCAGCAGCAGCAGCAGCAGCAGGGGAGGGAGAAGGGAATGGGGAGGAGTAGCAGGAGGCAGGCAGCGAAATGAATTTCGCACTTTTTCGCATAATAAATTTAAAACTTGGCCAAAACCAAAAAAAAAAGATGCAAAGGAATAACCCGAAAAGCTAAAAAAAAAATAGAAGCAAACTTTGTTAAAAAGTTTATTTTTGCATAAGTATACGTATATATACTATATATAGAAGTAGGAAAGGGGTGTGTTCTGCATGTGGCAGGCGCGTGACAAATTCCATTTAAAATTGTCGAGAGCGCAACTCACGTACTGCCTCGGGAGGAGGCGCCTCCTTTCTTCCTGCTAAATAAAATGAAACTTTCTGCCAACCTCAGCGTGATGTATTCCACGCAGGCACAGGACATGCGCGAGAAAGAGAGGGAGAGCAAGACAGGGAGAGAGAGAGGGAAGAGCATCCAAGTGAGGCGATGAGATTTAAGTTAATCAGCAAACAGGTTTAGTGCTAAATAAATTTATTTATGCGTTCAGGGGGGAATTCGCATTTCTTTGTATTATTTACATTTGAGTGGGCAGCACAGAGGGGGCCCCTCTTCAGAGCTGGAGACAGAGAAAACATTTAAATTGGAATTGTAAAGTTAGTTTTGGAATATTTTGGGTGTGCCAGCGGCATGACATGCGAAATGAACGAACTAATCAATTCATAAGACACCAAAAAAATCCATATACAATTTTGTGTGTCAATAAAGCAGATCAGAGAAACTCTTATAATAATGTTTATTATACGTTTTGTACCAGTTAAAAAGGGGTACATTTTATATTTGCATCTAAATCACTTGGAAAATGATTGCTGCACAATTTAAAATGTATTTGTTTATCATATGCATAAACAATTGCAATATCTCAAACTTACTTAGGAAATTTAAATATGTTTAATCATCTTTCTGCATCTTTTAACTTATAACTTACCTTACAAGCCTCTGTTTACTAATGTTATACCAACCATAATAATTTAAAGCAATTGCATAAATCTCCAAGCCAGTAAAAGATGTATCTATCATTGGGCTTAAGATACTTTCATCAATCTGACGAATTATCAGCAGTAAATCATCTAATAAACCTTGTGTCAACAATTTTCCTGCACATTAAATCAATGTTTATGTGTGTGTGTGTGTGTGCGTGTGTATCTTCTGCGTCATTGGCAATCTTTTGTTTTAATTGCAATAAAATTTGGTTTATTTTGAAAGAAATAAAATCGTGTATATATCGCAGATGATATTCCTTTGTTGGGCGGGCGACGAGAGAGTTGCCATATCGTTTTTATAGACTATACAATTTTCTCGCCATTTATTTAACCTGTGTCTGCAGACACACAGATACACCACACACACAGATACACACGTACACAGACACACGCCTGCTCCATGAGTAAATGCGAAAGATAAATGCGTTTTCACTTTATGACTTTCCGTGTCGGCATAAATTTGTTAATACCTTTAGGCCAAATTTATAACATAATAAATGCTCATAATATTTAACTTAACATTTTGCCAGGCCAGGCCAGGCCAGGGCAGGTCAGGGGGAGGTGCAGAAGGGAGCTGCAGGGCCAATAAAATGCGAAAGTTACTTAACATTGCCCATTGAAGCTCACACTCGCTCGAGGAGAAGGAGGAGGAGGAGAAGGAGGAGGAGGAGGAGAAGTCAGACAGGCAGGCAGGCAGGAGAAGGCACTGATAAAATCTCTCAGCTCTCTCGCTGCATAATGCAGCTACGCGTGTGTGTGTGTGTGAGTGTGTGCACATATAAAATTGAGTTATTGCACTTGAGGCAAATTAAACTTCATAAATATTTAAAATCAGAGATTAACACAGATACACACACGCAGGGGCAGAGAGAGGCAGGTAGGGAGGCGGGAGAGAGAGATAGGCAAAGGCAGCTCGAATTACTCGGGTTGTTGCTGCTGCTGCTGTTGTCGACTCTGTGACTGGCCAATTAAAGTTGCATTACAATGGCATAACTGCAATTTAAGTGGCACACGGCAACATCACCGGCAACGGCCACCGGCCTGACAGACAGTCTCTGCCTGCAACATGCCACATGCCACATGCCGAATGTCTGAATGTCGATTGCTGAATGCAGCATGCTGCATGCCACATGCAACAACTGCAGCAGAAGCAAAATGTTCAATTTAAAGTAACGATCTTGCTAAAGATACAACAACAGCAACAACGGCAACTGCAACTTAAAGCCACAAACGAACAAGGCGCAACTTCTTGTTGGCCATAAAAATGAAATGTTTTTTTTTTCTCTTTTTCCGTTTTTTTTTTGTCTCTTTGCTGTTTGTTTTTCCTGCCTGCTGCCTACGTCAAAATGTTTCTGATCGTTGCCTGAGCAATTTATATTTATGCTTTGACAACAAGCAGTGCGCACAGCAGCAACAGCAACAACAACAACAGCAGCAGCAACCACACACAGAGTCAGTTTGAAAATTTTTGCGAAATGATTTTTCAATTTAATTTGCTTGTTGAAATGTTTATAAATGCTGCAAATGAGGCAATTGAACCCACGCTGTCGCGACTTTGTCAATGTGTACAAAATAAACAAGTGGATATGGCTACAGTCGAGCGCTCGACAGTAAGATACCCTTCTCCCAATTTTCTAAATCTGTTATAAATGTGTAACTACACTACATATAGCTTACTCGCTCGCACACATACAGCGACGCGCGTAAAGAGTAAAGCGACACGACGCAACGTCGACGTCGACGTCAATTGCTCAAAGCAGCGCGCAGGCTGCTGCTCGTACATTTGTATTGAAAACGTTGACTAGAATAACTCCTGTGTTATTGGTCCGATCGGATTGTAATTTGGAGAATATGTTCATATGACATTTACCATTATACATACCAAAGCAGAACTTTATAAGTTAAATACTTTGCTTAATAATCACAAATTACCGATTTGCGGGGGCGGTGGGCGTGGCATCAAACATTTGAAATAAACTTCATCTGCTTGGGAAATATGGGAACCTCCATGCCAAATTTGGTGTCTCTAGCTCTTTTAATAGCTAAGATCCGTTGTCTCAAACAGACAGACGGACAGCAGGACAGACGGACAGACGGACAGACGGACAGACAGACGGACATGTCTCAATCGACTCGGCTAGTGATCCTGAGCAAGAATATATATACTTTATGGGGTCTGCCACGCTTCCTTATGCCTGTTACATACATTGCACAAAGTTAGTATACCCTTTTTTGACCATTTTCAATGGTCGAAGGGTATAAAAATACCAAAAATACCAAATATACCAACAAGACTGGCTACAAAGAGAAAGGAACTGGGAAAGAGACAAAGACTCTTTGCAATTTCTTTTTCTTTTTTCGAATTCCTAAAAACTGTGACACATCATCTCCAACTCTTTCCCTTCTTCTTCATTTTACAGGCACCAATGGGCTGAGGAGGCGTGGCCGACAGACATACACCCGCTACCAGACGCTCGAGCTGGAGAAGGAGTTCCATACGAATCACTATCTGACCCGCAGACGGAGGATCGAGATGGCGCACGCGCTGTGCCTGACAGAGCGACAGATCAAGATCTGGTTCCAGAACCGACGGATGAAGTTGAAAAAGGAGATCCAGGCCATTAAGGAGCTCAACGAGCAGGAGAAACAGGCGCAGGCGCAGAAGGCGGCGGCAGCGGCTGCGGCGGCGGCGGCGGTGCAGGGCGGCCATTTAGATCAGAATTAGATTGAATTGATTCCGCACGAGAGAGATAATATATTATATATATGATATATGTAACAAATAAATCGTTTACTTAACTTAATTGATCTACCACATATGAGATACTGTACTCTATGTGAATGCTGTAACGATCGATCAAAGAATTATTTCAAATTGTTTAAAAAGCAGACCGAAAATACGTAAATGCGACAAGGCAACAAAAATTACAAACTAATTCTCTAGACTCGTAAGTAAATAAAAGATAACGGATAACGGATAATGGATAAAGATAAAGATTATACATAATTGTAGAGACAAACGAGAGATCTACTTACCTAGACACATACGTACATATATGCATACGATTACAAATACAACTACAAATACAAATACAAATACAAAAATATGAATACGATACAAATTTAATTTAAATTCCTCTCAAAAAGAAACAGAGATAATATGAAACTATTCGAACATTGTTTGCCCGCGTAAGATTTATGTTTAGAAAACGAGCGAAATTTTATTCTCCAAAAGTTGTTTCCTACACCCCGCTCCCCTTCCCTTCCCAAACCAAACCAATCCCCCTTTGTTGCTTACTATGCTATGTTTAAATTATTTTTTCAAAAAATTAAAAAAATACTCAAAGAAAAATGTTAAAGGAAAAGGCGATTGAGATGGAGAAATTCGAATTCTGTTGATATGAATTTTTAAAACAATTGAAACTAAATGAAAAAACATAAAATTAAAAAAATTACTTAAACCCCAAAAACGTAAAAAACCTATTGAAAATTTAACTTAAATATAAATAGAATTTGTTAGCAAAGTAAAATTATAAAGTATATTACAAAAGAACAAAAAAAAAACAAAAAAAAACAAACAAAATTCTTGAAAACTTAAAGTACGTAATAATAACAATAATGATAATTATAATATAAACAAAATACAAAATGTGTATAGTTCGTGCTAAACGTTAATGCAATTTTAGTTAACTCTGTTTAATTTTACGTTACGTTACGTTAGTTTCTTTAGTTTTCCTCTACAACAACATAAACATCAAAAAACAACAACAACAAAACAACTACAAAAGTGAAGCTGTTTTCATTAAGTAATTCTTAAAGTTCTTAAACTAAATTAAATCCTAATTTTATTCTGTTTAGTTTAATATGAGAAGCGTTTATGAGATTATCGAAGAAGAAGAAAAAAACAAAGCGAAAGCGAAAACAAAAACAAAAAGAAACAGTAGAAAACAAAAAACAAATCGAATAAATTATTGGTTTTTAAAAAATACACAAAAAGAGAAATAAGAAATCAAAGAAAAACGATTGTGTTATTATTTATATATATATATATGTATATTTTGGTATTACATTTTTAGTCCCTTTCGTTTACGTTGCTTTTGATCTCGTTTCGTTAATTGTTTGCAGTCGTTATCGTTATCGCTGTCGATTAATCGATAGCCGACTCGAGCTGTGCTCGCACAGCACACTCTCAGATACATTTGTATCTCGGCGCGCCTCGGTTCGCAACCTTCACAAGATGTATACGTAATTAGCGCATAAGGTTCCACAGATCTAAATCTATATATACATATATATACATACACATACATATATATTTATATTTATGTATTTTACACGAGAATGAACAACACAATAAGCGGAAATGCACTGCAAGAGGCGTGGCAGGAGCAGAAGCAGTAGCAGAAAGAAACAGAAGAAGGAGAGGAGAAGATGAAGATGAAGAGGAGGCAAGTAGGAGATAAGTTAAATGTTATAGATTTTAGAGCCAGACAAATGCAACACATACGTAACTATGTATACAAAGAAGAGGAGGAGGAGAAGAATGACAATTCTCTCTCTCTGTCTCTCCTCTCTCTACCCTTCCCCTCCTCCCCAGTCGTTTGTAAGAAGATAACTAAATTATTGCAGAAATTAAATGTGAATTTTGTCGTAGAAACGGATATACGTAAAAAGGAAACGGAGCGCGAAAGCGTTAGAATTTAATCTACATTCTACAACTTACCTAATATACATACTTACTACCGTATACTATGCTGTGTAATACATATTTACATGGAATACGCCATGGAGTGTAGAGTATCAATAAAAAAAAACAGAACTAGCTGCATTGCGAGTATTGTACATTCTTGTGGCTTTTTTTACTTTACCCCCCCTCATTGATAATGTTTCTCTATCTATCTCTCTCTCGCTATCTGTCCCCGCTTGTCTCTTGAGACAGAGCGAGCGGGATATCGTTTGTACTCGTACTATATGTAATTCTAATTTAATGCCATTCAATGATAGCCCTGTAAGTTGTAAATTATCACTATAAACTATACGTACTATAAATAAATGCCGAAACAGAAACTGAAACAGACACAAACTGCAAAAAGAAAACCAGTGAGAATGTGGTAAAAAAGAGAAAAAAAAACAATAAAATTTGAATTAAAAAAAAAAACTTAAAAAATTAAACTGTCTTTTTGTGTTTTCATATTTTAACCAGTGATGGCGCTAGCCATAGTGCGCCACCTGGTGTGCATAGTGCGCAGTCGCAGTGCTGCCTGACTGACACAAGCTGATTGCTACGAGTGTTCGCAGTACGCTATAGTTGCGGTGCTGGCCGGTAGATGGCGGCACATAAATAGCGCACAGCAGTCACCCTGTACTGCATTCATCGTTTAGCCTATCGAATATATCGATTATTTATTAATCGTTGTGTGGGTAAATAAATTCGATTATACAACTTTTTAAATTAATTAACATGATAAAAAAAGAACTGTTAAAATATTAAATCTGCATATTTTATTAATGCTTGTGTATGACGTCTTTGCATTGATTCACATTAATTTTTAAATATTATTCGAGAACTAAGTGCTTCTAGGAAACCAATCTCTTACTGTTTTATGCAAATATTGCTCTTTAAACATGATTAAGCGGTAAGTAGGTTCGGTTTCAGTACTCTATGCGATAATTGTAGATACCCAGGGCAAGGGGATCTACGAATTAAGGCTTCAAATAGACCCAAAAACAATTTAAAGATTTATATAAAAGGATAACTTTGGAATATGCTGAATCAACAACAAATGCAGCTTAAAATTATAATCAAAAAAGTTCAATCTTTCTTACTTACAATCTATACATCATATAAGTATTTGATGTAGATTAGGTAGGGTATTAAAGTGCCGTCCTCAACGCACACTTTGGTTTCCAGTTTGTTTTGCTTGGCCGCTTGTTGCTCGATAATTCTCAATTCAGTTCGGATTGTGCTGTCGATCGGTTCGTTTGCGTCTTCTTCCCTCAAACCTGAGCGACGGCTTCGACTAACTGCGAGAAGAGATAACACAAAGCCAAAGCTCACACAGACTCACATACACATACACACACACTCATGTTTTGCGTTGCATTTATTCACAATTAAATCGGAAAAGATGCTCTCGAAGAACTTCTTATCGAGTCTTTTTTGTAATTGCCTGATTCTACTGAGTCTTCCTGCAAGTGAGTAAGAAATGAATATCAATATTTTTTCGGAATCTCGTTCTAAAAATATCAACAATATAATATATATAATGTGTGTGCACAAATAAAGTATATATACGATCTATACAAAGTGATCGTGAGCGTGAGAGCGGACGCGGCAAACTTGATTTGAGCCAACATTCAAACACTCGCGACTCAGAAGAGGGAGAGAGTCATAAGAGAGTGAGAGAGAGAGAGAGAGAGACTTTTTCTGCTCTCTGTTATTGTTAACTTATCAGCTGAGATAGATAAGACAGAAGAAGAAGAAGAAGCAGCAGCAAGAGAGATTTTCATTGTAGTTTAATTTAATTATTATTCCTTAATTATTCAAGTTTTTAATTTATGCCAAGAAAAAGTCCCCAGTTAAATTCAAATGACGCTTCTCACACTCTCGAGCGATGTTTACCCAGAATAATATCATGTCAGATTGCCCAATGAACTTTAAGTAAATCGATTATCAGGTAATGCAATATAGGGTAATTTGGAAACTACACTCAGTTGAGAGACTCGAGGAATATAACGTGGTTAGGCGAGTCAACAAAACTATATGATTAGCATGTTAAGTTCATCTTTTAATACCCTTCCAGAAGATGTATTAATTTTGGCCAGAAGTTTGCAACGCAATTTAGGAGGCATCTCCCGACTGCATAAACTATATATGTATATATTCTGAATCAGCATTGACAGGGGAGTTCCATATTTCTTATTTCTGCTGGCTATATACGCATATGTCGCCAGCCAGATCGAGCCGATATATCGTATAGCTGCCAAACAAGCTTTCGGCAGATTTTTTCGATTTTCATCAATTAATAAATAATGCCTGCAAAATGTTTTCCGAATCCAATCATTATAATATTTAATTGCGTAGGAACAATCCGAAATAAATAAATAATTTATAAATAATAAAAATAAAATCTGTTAAAAATAAATAATGCAAGCAGCCATATATGTTTGTAGTAAAGATATAAAATACTTAAATGAGAAATCTTTGCAAGGGTATATAATCTTCGGCTTGCTTTTTTTATACCCTTCGACCATTGAAAATGGTCAAAAAAGGGTATACTAACTTTGTGCAAATGTATGTAACAGGCATAAGGAGGCGTGGCAGACCCCATAAAGTATATATATTCTTACTCAGGATCACTAGCCGAGTCGATTGAGACATGTCCGTCTGCCTGTCTGTATGAGACAACAGATCTCAGCTATTAAAAGAGCTAGAGACACCAAATTTGGTATGGAGGTTCCTATATATAATACACAGATCAAGATTATGTCAAATGTTTGATGCCACGCCCAGATATTTTAGATATTTGTAATTTGTACTTCTTTGAGCAGAACTCGCTTACGGCGCCTGCTCGGCCAAAGAGTTCGAGTGCAGCAACGGAAGCTGCATCTCCCAGTTCAAGGTGTGCGACGGAATCCGGAACTGCCCTGATGGCGCCGACGAGACGGGTGTGAGGTGCGTGGCACAGCGCGAGACGTGCACGAAGCCCTACTTCACCTGCACCTACGGACCGTGTGTGATCGGGACTGCGGCCTGTAACGGGGTCAAAGAGTGCGCCGATGGCTCCGACGAGACGTTGCTGCGCTGCGGCAACGACGACGATGTGCGCGAGTTCAATCGCAAGTTGCAAGGCAACTGCCAGTGAGTGTGATCATGCCCAGAGTGATCTGTGATCTCAATCCTTCTTTATTTGCACAGGGCGAACGAGATGAAGTGTCCCTCGGGCATCTGCATCGAGAAGAGCCTGCACATGTGCGACGGCCAAGACGACTGCGGCGATGGCTTCGATGAGTCCGTGAACCTGTGCGGGCATCTGGAGTGCCCGGGCTACTCGTTCCAGTGCGCCAGCGGCAGCTGCATCTCCAAGCAGCTGGTGTGCAACGGCAAGGCGGACTGCTTCGATGGCACCGACGAGGCGCCGCTGCTGTGCAATACCACCACAGATACGCTAGTGGTTACGACATCCCATCCGCTCGTGGTGCAAACCGGATGCCCTCTGCCAACGGAGGAGCGACCCATACTGACGAATATACACGGCAACCAGTTGACACCGCCCATCACACGCGGCACGGTGAAGTTCTCCTGCAACCAAGGCTTCTTCCTGGTGGGATCCACCTCGAGTGTGTGCTCGAACCGCCAGTGGAGCGTGCAAGTGCCCAAGTGCGTGAGTGAGTATCGATCGCACGATCTAACAGCAGGAATATCTAATCTGATCACTGTTATCTCTCCCAGAATTCTGCGACTCCTTGCAAGTCTCGATGGGCCACTCGAAGGATCTGCTGCATGGCTACTCGACGACGCCCACCTGCGTGCTAAATGGCCAGAAGACAGACTGTGCGAATCGCTACCATCCGCCGGGCACTGTGGTCAAGTTTGTCTGCGCCACCGGCTTCGAGACCCGCAAGACCACGCTGCCGGACATGAAGTGCCAGCAGAGCGGCTACTGGAGTCGCGAGCGGGAGCGCTGCGATCAGGTGTGCGGCGAGATTGCCACGCCCGTGCAGCAATTCTCGGCGAATGGCCATGCCATCAATAACACCGTAGTGCCCTGGCATATGGGTCTCTATGCGAATCACGATGAAATCGAATACAAATTCATCTGCGGCGGCTCCATGCTGACACCCGATGTCATCATCACCGCCGCCCATTGTGTCTTCAACGAGGCCATCAGGACGGCCTTCGATCCCAAAACATTTCAGGTGGTCGCCGCCAAGCTGTACCGGGACTACAACAGGAAAACCAATTTGGAGATTAGGCGCAGTGTGGAAAAAATTATTGTGGCTCCGTAAGTATATTCATAAGCTGAATCTGTCTGTATGAACACCCAGATCTCGGCAATTAGCATAGCTAGCGATACCAAATTTGGCATGAAGGTTGCTGCAGGGCTGCCAGCTGACTCTCTTAAAAAAAAAGGATAGATGAAGACGAAAAAACAGAAAATAAAAGGATAGACCAACGAAAAAAAGGACAGAAAACAGGACAATAGGTTTTTGATCTTAAAAAAGGCTAAATTTCTTATAACTCATAAATTTATATGAATTTCAACGAGTTTTAAAGACTTTTACAGTAGGGGCAGCAGCTCCTGTCTTTATCTTTATGATCTCTGGCAAACCACTGTTGAAATTTCAGCTACGATATCCGACAAGTATGCTAATAAATTTCTCTTGGGATATTTCACAATTAATTGAAAATCGATAGGCAGCGAATCGATAGCGGGGGAAAACGATTTTTAGACAAATTTTCAGGTTGTGTTGCGAATATAAGGAAAATTCAACAAGAACACAAAAATGATGTAAAGATATGTTAAAAATTAGAGCAAATTAACAAAGATAAACCTTTGTAAATAACAATTTATTGGGCAGACCAAAAAGGGACAGATTTCCGGACAGTATGATATTGAAATATTTTCAGGCTAGAAGAAAATAAAAAAGGACAGATCTGTCCGTAAAAAGGTTGACCTGGCAGCCCTGGGTTGCTGTATACCACAGGCAACTGAAGTTCTTATTGAATTTCGGGTGTTATATAGAACGCAGCTGCAATTCGAAAATTTCAGATTATCAGGCAGAGTTTTCAAGATACAACAATGTGAATGTTATATAGATTAGACCAAGAGTCAGGTTTACCTTTTTGTCTCTTGCAGCGGATACAAAGGTCGCGAAGATAACTTCTACAGTGATCTGGCGCTGCTTGTGGTGGAGTATCCCTTCGAGCTGAGCAATGTGATTCGTCCGATCTGCGTGAGTTTCTCGGAGTTCGCCAACAAGGAGGCGATCAATGACAATTTGAATGGAAAGTTTGCTGCCTGGAACTATAAGGATGATCGCAAGCTGCAGCTTGTCCTGGCCCAGTCAAAGATGAACTCTGCCTGCAAGACACATCTGCATGACATCAGTGGGGACAAGTTCTGCATGTTCACCGTGGGCGACTCGCTGGCCTGTCATGGCGACAGTGGTGGCGGATTCGTGGCGGAGAGTATTTATTCCCATGATATCTCTCGCCACTTTCTATACGGTCTCATCAGCGGTGCCCCCAATGCCGGAGAATGTGCACACAGTCTGACCACATTGACAAACATTCAATACTTCAGTGATCTGATCAAGAAGGCCATAACGGATAGTTGGGATAATAAATCCTGAATAGCCTAGGCAGCTCCTAAGTAAGGTAGGGTAAGCAAATAAATATGCTATATGTATGGTATGAAGGTATGTCTTTCCCTCTCGTTCTCTCTCTCTCTCTCTCCTTGTTGTGGGGGCATCTCAATGTGTCATTGTGGACATTTTACAGAACATCAAAAATGTTTGCTTCATAAATTAGTTCTCTAGTTGGGTTACCTCCCCCTCTCTGCCCTCTCTCTCCCTCTCTCTCTCGGCAACTATCTTTGCGGCCATTTGTAATTTTTTGCCTCGTAGAACAGAACGGGAAGGACAATGGCAAAAGTACAAGCAAATTTTCGTGCACTTCTGTTTTATGGCAAATTAATGGAGCGACATGTCGCCCATGTTCGAACCGGACTGACTCTCTCTCTCTCTCTCTCTCTCTCTGCTTGCGACGGCGACTCCTCGCGAGCCTAGCAGGTGGGCCGATGGCAGTTACTTTCAGCCACCACAACTCAGTCCGCCTTTGAGGACCCCGCTCACTGGACCGTGGATGAACTGCCCAGCTCCCTTTCTCTCTCTCTCTCTCTGTCTCTTTCTTGCCTGCTCTCTGTCCAGCTATTTGTTTCACACATGCCAAATGAATGAGCTTTTTTTCATAGATGTTGCTGCCGTTGTTTTTGTTGCTGCTGTCGATTTGTGCCGTGTGGGGGTGTTGCTTTCTTTTAGCGAGTTGGCCATGTTGCCAGCCGGTCTAACATATTGGACATTTATTATTTTCGTGAGTGTTTTTGCTCGTCGGGTAAATTATGGTCCAGTGTGTTGTACAGGGTGTACAGGGTGCTGCAGCACATGGGGCACACAGGGTGGCGCCGGCCTCAGTTCATTTGTTGCATTGTCGCGCCAAATTGGTTTGTATGGCCAAAACGCTTAGCTGGCTCAGAGATATAGATCTGCCGGACTCTCTCTCTCTTTCTCTCCTACACTCACGTGGCTGTGAGGGAGGAGGGAGTGGGGTCAGAGGGGGCGCGAGTGTTAAATTAATAATTGCATAAATTTTACATGTGCTGTTGCATGAATTACGGTCGGCGCAGCATAAATCGCGTATAATGTGTGCACTGGCCGTGCGAATATTTATGACTGTGACTGTAAATCATCAAACCATAAACGCACACTTGCAGCATCTAGCGGTCACAGGGTGGCAAATGCACTCTTCCATCCAGCCTCCCCTTCCTCCCCTTCCTCCTCCTCCTCCTACTCAGCTCCATTTCGCGCTTTTCATTCTTTATTGAATTCTTCAATGGGTTCAGTTTTATCATTTTTTCAAGTGAATCTTAAAAATATAAACTAATAAAAAACATTAAAACAGCCTCGAATATTCCTAGTATCATGCCTGTCGGGGACTTGGTTTCAAAAAGATAAAAACAACTCAAGAAAAGTTTATTAAAATATGAATTACAAATTAACACAATAATTTACCTGTACTATAGGCAAGATCAAAAACAATACATGATTGATTATGTATTCTTTATATTATTCGTTATATATATGCATAATTATATATTATAAAAGGGGTCCACATTGCAGCACAATTCTGCATTGTTTGCACGTTTGTTTGGTCTGCGAAAAATGCTTTCGTAATATATGTGTAAATTTAATGAAGTCGCAGAATTGTTAAAATTTATTGGCAGAGTATTTTGTAATTAAAAAAATCTTTAATTATAAATTAAGCGAATCGAAGGTGACAAAATTGTGAGATAAAGTTGAAATATTTGAGAGTTTAAAACTTTTTTGGAAATAAATTCTAAAAAGCAAATTCACTTAGATAGACTGCGTAAATAGGTAGATAGATACATAGATTCGCATATTAATAATAGTAATAAATTTAAATAATATAGATGGTAAAAAAAAGTTTTAGATCAAGTTCCTAAATAGGTAAGAATACGCTTAATTCTCAGATGTAGAGATCAGGAAAAATCTTCTTGCATATAAATCGAAGTTGGTGAGGCAAATTCGTACTATAGTTTCTTAGATCTAGGCGTTCATACAGACAGAGAGAAACAGGCATGGCCATATCGACACGACTGATTAAGAATATATATATGTACATAGTATCATTGTCAATTCTAAAATCGATGACCTAAAAAGTTAGATTACGAATTTGGTTCATAATAAATTGAGAATTATTAGAGACATACCCTAAATATTTTAACGAAGCTTTTACTTGACCCCAAAGCATCTATGAGTCGAACGCAAGCAGAGTGAGTATTTTTTTTTTTGTTAAGGAGGACCCGACGGGGCAATCGCTGCACCCTTTTCAAATGAAGCACTTCCGGCAGATGCAGCCATTACTCTTAATACACGCATGGAAATGAACAGAAATTCGCCCAATAAAAGTTCAATGTCATAAATTAAGCGCATCCTTGTCCACACGGGGAGCAGGACAGGGCAGGGCGGGGCAGAGAGTGGGCGGAGGGAGGGGCAGCTGCAGACCTGCGTCAATATATGCATGGACCCAGACGGGCGGGCAGCCAAAGCAAACGTTTCCTGCTGCACAGGCTGGCGCCTGCTGTCGCACTCGCTGACCGAAGCGAGAGAGAGAAAGAGAGAGCAGCAGCGAGAGCGATGCGATCAGTAAATACGTTTCCGCTTAGCCAGCTAATACACATCCTAGCCAGCTTCCGGTGGGGCCACACGGCTTAAAGCTGAAGCCCCAACCCAATCTGGGAAAGGAGGCGGAAAAAGAGCGAGGACATTACGCTCAGCTGGTGCAACACTTTGATGGCTGCAAAATAATTTCATTTTCTATATACTGCACACTATCTATATACGAGAGTGTGTTATGCTATATTGTGTGTATTTAAGCGAAGGCAGCCTGGCAGCCTGGCAGGACGTGCAGGACGAGATTTATGACCGGGTGGCAGACAAAGTGTCTGCGGTTCGGTCAGTCTTCAAGGAGCAATGCGCGGGTGGGGATGGGAGAGACACGCGGAGATGCTGGCAAACTTTGGCGCAGCAAAAAGTTGCTGCCAGTGTGTACGAGATGAGAAACTTGGCCAAGTCAAAGTCAATCCAGGCTGGTTGCTTGGCATGCTGCAATGTTGTCAACTTTTTGCGCTGCATTGCAGTTTTCCCCTCAGTCCCACCCCCAACCCGTCGCATTAGTTTTCCCCACTTTTTCCACAGTTTCGCAGTTTTCGCAAACGAAGAAACCAAAAACGCAAACCTCGAAGCAGAAACAGAAACCGGAAGTCGGAAGTACTCCATTCAATCTGCGAACAAGCAGCCAACCATCAGTCACCATCTCCTGCCCGGACTGCGAACCGCCAGCAGCGTCAGCCTCGACTCCGGCCTCGACTCCGACTGCAACTGCAGCAGCGAAATGAGAAATTCCCTTTTTATTTAAATTGAAGCGCAGAGCAGACTGCGCTGAGCCCCAAAGGGCTCCCAGGCACAGAGCTCTACTCCAGCTGCCACCGCTGGGACGGCTGCTACTGCTGGGTTACTCCATGGCTCCATGGCTGCTCCATGGCTGCTTGGCTGCTGAGTTCCCAATGGCGCTTCCGGCGCGAGGAAGATGAATGTTGTGCCACCGACAACACGATGACGCCAATAGTTTTTCAACATTTTCTCTTCCCGCATTGTTGATTCAGCGGATCCCTGGCCAGGAAAAACAACGAAGCTTCATTTCGATGTAGTTCACATCGAAGTCTTTTTCGAACTATAAGATTCCCTAAGCTTAATGAATGAATAAATAGGGCAAAAAATATGTATTTAAAATATAATTTAGCGGATACGAAAATCGAACAACAAAAAATATCAAAATATACTAAATTCATTTATTTTGAAATTCTCTTTCTTCCTTTGATCTATAGCAAAGGATTCAACTTATAAAAAAGTCAACAAGTCTAATGCAAGTAATTATAGCGGCACTACCTAAATCATCAGAAATACAACTGCAATGCCCGGTTTTTCAATATTGGGCGTTGGATATTTGTTGATACTTATCTTATATTATAGTATTTTGGCGACCTTTGTTTTTATTCATATTGGTAGCTGGCTCGAGATCAAAACAAAGTAAAATGAAAACAATTTGTTAATATTTTCTCTTTTTTCTTATCTTATATTATATACAAAATCTATAACCTAATCCTATCAGGAATTGACTGAAATCATTATTATACCCGCTACTCATAGAGTAGAAGGGTATTATAACTTTGTTCAAACCGAAAATGTATGTAACAGGCAGAAGGAGACATCTCCGACCACATAAAGTATATATATTCTGAATCAGTATCAACAGCCGAGTCGATATAGCCATGTCCGTCTGTCCGTCTGTCCGTCTGTCCGTCTGTCTGTCCGTCCGTCCGTGTGAACACCTGGATCTCAGCTGTTATAAGAGCTAGAGCTACCAAATTTTGTAACAATATGTGTTGTTACTGCACGCTTATCAAGTTTATTTTAGATTTTTGCCACGCCTCCAGCCGCCCCTATAAATTGAAAAAAAATGGACTACAACTGCAATATTAGCTCTACAGTAACCGTTTTTTATATACGTCATAAATACCATATTGCGGACGTTTCGTGAAAATTTCAGTAAGATTGGACTATAAATATGGAAGATATTAAAGAAATAGTAGTGCCATGTGACCACGTGTTTTGTCTGTTTTATTATGTTAGATACGCAAAATATGCAGGTTCAACTCCGGCGGCAAGCACTTATTTTTCAATTATATGTACACTGATCATTATTGCAATTTTATAGAAGATTCATAGAAGGCGCAGTGGCCGAGTGAATGTGGTCGTTGACTGTGAAGCGAATGGGTACGGGTTCGAATCCTACTCGGTCCGGTTCGATCCTAGTGGGTTTTTTGAGATTTTCTTTTTTCAAGTATTTAAAATATTTTAAGTTTAGTATTTAATGCATTTGATTAAAAGGAATTTTATGGGAAGTAAGTTGGTATTAGTTTTTGTCTTGTACGACAAGCTGAATGGTCTCATAATGCAACTTTGCCGGTCCAAATAATAATGTGCTAATGGCGGAGTGGTTATAGTTGCAAACTACGTTTTACAAGCTTTGTGAGGTTCCACGGTTCGAATCCCATCAGGGGCATAATTTTTTTTTTTTTTTTTTTTTTTTTTTTTTTTTTTTTAGCATAATGCTACATGTTCTTTTAAAATCGATGATAACGATAAGGCGAGTTAGAAAAACAAATTTGAGACTGTGAGATGTGTTTTTTCGCAATGTTGTAGCGGGTATACCACAGTCGGGCGCGCTCGACTGTAGCCTTTCCGACTTGTTTTTATTATTATTATTATTATAACATTGTGCCAACAGAAAATATTTTGAAGCGGTATCAACAGTTGTAGAGGCTTTATCACAGTCGAAGACATCTCCGACCCCACAAAGTATACTTGTATATATTTCGTAGCAACAGCCGAGTTGTCGCTCGATTGTTTTTTTCTTCGACTAATTTTACTTTTATTTTATGTTTATACCACTTGGCAACTTGGACCTCTATTATAACCTTCAATCGAACCGTGTGTCGTCAGTTTAGCCGTGTCACATATCGTGATCACTAAAGGGAACTTCCAAAAGATAGATCTTCTCTAGGTAGCTTTTGGTCTGCCTAAACGTTTGGTTCCTTGGGGTTTTCGATGTTTTAGAATTTTATGCTATACAAAAATATGTGGGACTGTTTTAAATGGACAATTAAGTTTTTCCATATTCACTTTTTCGTGTTCAAAAAAGCTGGGAACATCCTTGAGCCTTCTTCTTATTCAATCCTCACACTCCGCAACCTTATGAATTTGGTTCAAAAGACAAAAGTATAATGAACCTACCTGTTTCAAAATTCCGATTTAAAAAAATTCTGATTTGAAAATTGTTTTTTTTTTTTTTTAAAGGGAACATTAACAGTTGCTGGTAAGGCAGGACCGTGCGCTGCTTGCACTGCTTGCTGATTCGCATTGGTACAACAATGAGAACAATAGAGTATGGTTTTTACCACGGTACACCAGTTTTGGGTACAGTTGGTACAGCTTAAGGAGCAAAATAATTTATGCAGCATTCTTTTTGGGTTGATATAACAATTAAAACCTACAATATGGAATTTCTTCAGCTTATAATGATTTTTGAGAGTGTTCTCTCTGAATCAGCGGTATTTTTAAGATCCTTTTTGGATTGAAACATGTATATAAATTAAAACGAATTAAAAGCAGTACAAAATGTGCTTTTTGTACACTAATCTAAATATATTCCAATGGGGATATTTTAATATATGAAATTTACTACAAAAACAATTGCTGAGGACTGAGTGTGTGAGTGTTTGAATAATTAATAATTAAATTAAGGTTTGAAGGAGAATTTACTAACTAACCGAAAATCGATGCAGGAATAAAATGGGCAGCTACCTTTTAATTGGGCGGCGTACTCACACTAAACTTCCTCAAGGAAATTTGAAACTAAAAATACTTGTGTATTATTTATTTTCCCCGAGAAGAGAGTCCTGACTTGGGTGCATTTTTCCTGCTGCAAAAACACTTTAACACATGTACTTATTTATATACATATATACCGGTTGATCTTGTTACAATTTCCTTAAAAATTTATTTTTTTAAGTTGACCATTTCGGGACTTATTTCTACCCATGGTAACGATCTTTGCTACTCATAACAGATTCCTTCTAAATATGGTAATAATGTCAGTTTTACCTGTTTTTTGTTGTCCCAGTAAATCCCAAGACACGCCCAGCTGCCTACTTTTAAGTGCAGGACTAAATGGCAATACCGGTATTAGATTCCAAAGTATGGAACACCAAATATACTTTTCATTGCATACTTTTGGGGGATATTTAATTGAAACAACTGTGATTTAATCTTGCATCCAAAAGTATGCTACGTTTTTTTTAATTTTTGAATATACTCAAAATTACGGATCCGATTCGCTTTATCCCCGAATTGTTGATTCTTTTATCGATCTGTTATTTTTTCAAACACAACAATAACAATTTTAACACAAATTTTATAGTGATATCAGATAAAATACTTGTGCAAATTATGTGGTTATATGTGAGTATTTCGATTTTTTGAACAATTTAATAATAATGGTATAAATAATATGATTAAGAACAGTACGATTTTTAGATTTTATCAGGATAGATTAATAATATTCCTCTAGTGTTCACTTGTATATATTATAATTAAGGAACTTTTACCATAATATTATCTTTTAAGCTACGCATTAGGTTAAGTTCAGATGGAACTGAACGATTCCTAGTGATTATAGAATAATAAATAATTAATGTCTCTGGTTCTGTTTCTGCGGCTTAGCGAAATGGTTCTCCATGAGGCTTATTCTCTCAAAAAAAAAAAAAAAAAATTAATAATATAAAAGAACAGATCTGTGCAGAAAATGGCTAACCTTGTAGTCCTGGCTTTAGCTATAGTATATTTTTCGATTTTATCAACTTTTATATGGATAGTCTGCACTCTGAATGCGTGTGTGTGCGTGTGATTGTAGGAACATTCAAAATATTCAAACATTAAAAAAAAAATCTGGCTACGAGGGTCGTTTGATAAGTCCGTGACTTTTCGAATAAAATATATTTTTTTCGTCAAAGAAGCGTTTTATTTCTCAACATAATCTCCTTTTAGCTCTATACATTTAGTCCAGCGTTTTTCCAATTTTTTTATTCCTTCCAAATAATAGGTTTTCTCAAGGCCCTCAAAATAGTCGTTTGTTTCTGTGATGACCTCTTCATTTGACCCGAATCTCTTACCGCCGAGCCATTTCTTCATGTTTGGAAACAAAAAATAGTCACAGGGGGCTAAATCTGGAGAATATGCTGGATGGGGTAGCAGTTCGTAGCCCAATTTATGAAATTTTGCCATGCTGACTACACACGTGTGCACCCGTGCATTGTCCTGATGGAACAGCACTTTTTTTTCGCCAAATGCGGTCGTTTCTGCTTCAAATCAATATCGAATCTGTCCAAAAGCTCTGAATAATATTCGCCGGTGATCGTTTTACCCTTTTCAAGGTAATCGATGTGAATGATACCTTGTGCATCCCAAAAAACTGTGGCCATGACCTTGTTGGCCGACAGACCCACCTTGGCCTTCTTTGGTGCACGTTCACCCGGAGAAACCCACTGTCTTGATTGTTCTTTGGTCTCTGGTGTGGTGTGGTGGATCCATGTTTCGTCTACGGTAACGAAACGGCGCAAAAATTCGTTTGGATTGCGGTTGAACATCGCCAAACACTCCTTTGAAATGGTCACACGGTTGCGCTTATGGTCGTGTGTGAGCAATCGCGGCACCCATCGCGCGGAAAGCTTTTTCATGTCCAAATATTCATGTAAAATGTGATGTACCCGTTCAGTTGAGATGCCTACAGCCTCAGCTACCTCACGCACTTTCATTCTCCGATCATCCAATATCATTCCATGGATTTTGTCGACGATTTCTGGCATGACGACCTCTTTTGGGCGACCTGAACGTTCGGCATCACTTGTACTGGTACGACCACAACGGAACTCAGTAAACCATTTCTTAACCATTGAAATTGATGGTGCAGAGTCCCCATAATATTTATCAAGTCTTTCCTTGGTTTCGGTGATGGATTTTTTACGCAAAAAATAATGCTTAATTAGCACACGAAATTCACTTTTTTCCATTTTCGTTAAAATTCACGAGATCGTCTGCTTTCAATGCCTATAAAACGCAAACCAAAAAACGCAGCTTTCTCAAAATTTTACAGTCAGCTGTTAATCGATAACTGCTGACAGGAGCAGTGTTGTATTTAGAGCAGGTGCGCGGAAATACAAAAAGTCACGGACTTATCAAACGACACTCGTATTTAAAACTTATCAACGCTCGAGGCATTTGTTTGTGTGATAAGACCAAATGGCTATGGAAAGCGTGAGTGTTTTTGGCCCTTAAACGGATTAGAATCCATTTTAAGAGGCACACTCACACACATGCACACACACACACACACAGACATGCCGACTCGTATTCACCGATACATTAGTGCGCTGAGTAGGTGTAGGTGATATTTTGAAAAGGGATAAAGAGACAGAGACAGAGACAGATCCAGGGCGACCCAACCCAGGAACAGGGCCGCCAGCTAACTTTGTGTGAGTGTGTGCTTGTAAGTGTGTGTGTGTGTGTGTGAGTGTGCTGTAACATCCATAAGTGTCATGTTCTGTATCCTCATTCATCCTTGGCATGCACGCACGTTTTTTGCGCCCTTTTTGTTTTATTATGTGCACGAATTTCTATATACACATGCTGTATACACACACACACACACATGGACACGCACACGCACGCACAGAAGTATGTGCGAGCCAAATAAATTCCGTAGCGCTAGAACCAAAGATTTATTATCAAATTAAATTTCTGACAGAATTTATTGCTTTATCTCTCTCGCCAAACATAGTTCTTTTGCCTTTCGGCAGCATCCATCCAACAACATCCCGGCCGAGAGCCCGGCGAGAACCCAACCAAACCAAACCAAAAAAACGCCCCATCAAATGCCGTGAAGCAGCCACTTGCAAGTCCGTGCAGATCCGGGGATTCCTTCTACGGTAAAACAAGTGCTGCGAAATTTCGTATTCGCCCTGCTCTCCCTTCTTTCTTTTTTTTTTATTTTCGCTGTTTTGTTTATAAAATTTATAGAGAACAAATTTGGACAATATGCGCGCATTATTTTCGCGTGTTTCGTACATTTATTTGCTGTTGATAGCGCACACTCACACACACACACACACACCCTCTCATGCTGTGTGTGAGCGGAGTTCATAAAGTGCGCCGTCGTATCGCGTTTCCGGTTGCTCCCCAACGTGCCGCCATATTAGTGAGACCTGCCACCTCGCTCCCCATAAAGATGATAAATCGTCCTAGCCGCGCTTCCATAATTAAGCAGGAGCCGGAGGAGGAGGAGGAGCATGTTCTCGTGCAACTTCTCCTTGCCATTGCACACACACACAGTTAATTTTCAATTAGGCTGCTGCATACCCTGCAGCAGCTTGAGGTGCTGCTGCCGTGATAAAGAAATGGGAGTGCATGTTGCAGATGCGAAAACCCGTAGGGGGATAGAGAGTTTAGTTTGTAACTTTTCAATTTCAGTTGAGTAAGGTGAATGATTTGCAAGAGCCTCAAGGTCTCTGGATTCCACATATATTATTACCATAGCCTGTAACTCTGCCTGTCAGTCCATTTGTACCTGCATAGAATTCATTTTGTAATTGCTTCAAGTGGACTTGGGCTCGTTAATTCCCATGCTGACGATATAAATAACATAATGCGCCCAGGGCCCTGGGACACCCACTAAGTAAATTTTATTAAAAAATAAAGTAAATAAAAAAAAATATATATATATATATATGATATAAGGCTGCCGCCAGCGGCCTCTCTGAAGGCAGCCTAATTAATTTCCATTTGGCTTACAACGTGCCGCGAGTTGCGAATAAACGGAATGAACACAAGAGAGAGAGAGAGAGAGAGATAGAGAAAACAGGGGCGTCGAAAAGGGGGAGTGATTAAATTAAGTGTCGTATTAACAATTGCAGCGCGAGCAGACTGAAATTTAAATCATTTTGACACCAACTCGCGCAACGCGTCACAATTCACACAGAGAACTCGCAAAATGAGGAGGGAAAAAATAAAATAGAAAAAAAAATGTTGCAGGCTTTGGGCCAATTTGTCAAGCTCGGAATTGGCCGCACTTTGAAGGGTTGCCAGGAGTACGGCAAGGGGGGGAGGGTTGCTGGTTGCAACGGCAACCGAGGTGGGGGGAAGTTTCTTTAGACCAAAACGTGGCACTCAGTGAAATTGGCTCATTTGCATTCGAAATTTAAATTAATGCAAAACCGCTGAAAATGGCAAAGTTGGGCAAACTTTTGCTACACGCCCGTCTCAGGAGGAGGAGGAGCGGCACTGTGGTCCAACCAGGGGAGGGAAGGGATGGGCTGGGCTGGTGCAGTTGGACGATCATAAATATTCGCGCGGCGCTCGTTAGAGGCTGCGAATGGACGCGGACGCGAAGGCGAACGCGACTTCCTTACTAACTACGCACGGAAAATCAAGTGGGAAATTTCTGCGGCAGCAGCTGCTGGCGCAGCAGCGGAAAATATGTGGCCAAGGAGCCGCAGCCGGAGACGGAGACGCAGACGGAGCCAGGCGGCAAGTTGCTTGCCGCAGTTCCTTATTTCTTATTCCCAGGAGCCACAGCTCGCCCCACAACAACAACAGAAAACAGCGCAACATTAGAAAGAGAGAGAGAGAGAAGAGGGGCAGGGGGGCAGCTGTGAGGAGCGCGCGCGTAGAACATCTTATTCGCCTTTTTAAAATGTCCAATAAAAATTGCCGACACATTTCGCCCATATTTCTTCGGAATCCCATATAAATCACGCGCTGTAATCCCTCATGCTATCGCCGCGTCGTCTTGGGCTGCCGCTGTCGACTTTGCCACAGACCCAGAGACGGAGACGGCGACGGAGACGGAGCCGGGCCAGACCCACAGCCAGAGCCAGTGAGTCGGGTGCCTGAGGTTGTGTTGGTTCTTGCCTTGGGGTGGCGGGGGCGGCGGCCTGAGGATTGGGTACGAGGGCGACTCTGGGTTCGGTTTTCGGTTTTGGCTCCGAGTTTGGCACTTTTTGCAATAAGAAAGTTTTTCTTTTCTCCGCATTGGCTTTGTTCAGCTCCGAAGCCCCTTCTGGGGTTGCGCTGCCTGCTCCCTTCTGCCTTCCCTCCCGCTCTGCGTGTGCGTGTGCTCGATGGGCTCATTATGGAGCCTGCGATTATTTGAAATTGCAAAAGTTTATTCATTGTGGGCGGGCAGAGCAGAGGAATGCGTGGCATACGTAAAACTGGAAGATGTATGTCCTCTCTACAGATAAATCAATATCAATACATGTCCTGAATACGGGATATGAGAGATCCTTGCCAGCTCATTTGGGGTTACTTTCCATGTGCATAGGAAAGTTAACAGTTCTCGGCAAAAACATATAACAACAATACCTTCTCAGAGATCGTAAGTAATGGTGTAGAAGGCTGTAGAGGAGGCTTCTCCGTCCCTGCGACAATAGCCAAGATTATAATGTCATATTCGTTTTTCTGTTTGTATGAACTCCTATATCTCGAAGACTAGAAGTACTAGGGTTATCAGATTTGGCGAGAATATAATTTAGTAGTGGCTTTAGAATTTGGAATTTGCTCCGTAATTCCCCTCCAGTATATCTTTCATCCATGTTTATTTTACATTTTTTTAATTTATTTATTTATATTCGAAATAAACTCAGAATTGACTCAAGTATGAATTATAAATTCAGTGACATTGCAAATTATATTTTTTTTGTTTGTGTGAATATCTATATCTCAGGAACTACAACAGTTAGGACTATTAGATTTAAAGAAAATGTATTTTATTATAGAACGCACATCAAGCATGTTTTGTAATTTGACCTCTTCCTCTGTAGCATCCATAATCGAAATAAACTCACTAGCTACTTCAGGATTTTGTGGAATTTCAATAATAATTATATTTTTGCAACATAAATAAGTAGACAAAGTACAAGGACAGACTGGAACCCAAGTCAAGACAGGTGACTAGACAGGGAAACAATCAAAGACCTTGACCTTGTCTTGACCATTAGGCGTAAGGTATTACGCACTATTAGGTCACAGGTAAAAGGACTTTCACTCTCACTCTGAGTTCGGTATTGCCCGCACAGGTAGTTCGATTAATGTGGCCATTAGCCGAGGTGCAACTGCCACGCCCACTCCAGATGTAGGATTAGCAAGTGTCGCGTAACCTTATGAGGGATAATAAAAACAGATTTGCCCCTGCACTCTGACCACACGGTGAGGTCATGCCGAAAATATGCAATACGCAAGGGCAAAGGGAGAGGAGCTGGACAGGAAAGCAGTGATGAAGGGGGGAGGAGTGCTGGCAGCGAGCAAGTACCCAGTACCAAGTCGAAGGCCGAGAGTCGGAAGGGGGGCAAGACTGCGCTTTGTGCAAGGGAGAGAGAGAGTCAGAGAGAGAGAGAGAGAAGTGCGATGCCAACAATTCGATAAGATAAATGCGCGTTGCCAACTAAAATGTCATAAATCTCGGCGCTAAGGATGCCTGTTAAAGCAGAACAGAGAAGAAACGAGAGTGAGAGAGAGAGAGAGAGAGAGACGAAGAAAATCAGAAGAAAGCCCAAGACGACGACGGCGAGTGAAAGAGTTGTCGCGCCGTTGCCGTTGCCGTTGCCTTTGCCGGTGACGTTGCTGGCGACGGGGTCAGCGAGGAGGTCCAAAAATACACTTGACATACGAGTATCGGGCATGGTAGTAGTTGTTGTGCCACACACACACACTACACACACACACACACTTACACACACACTCAGACTCACGACTCAGTGCGCTGATTTATTTTCCCGCTCTGCAGCAGATTTCTTGATGCTGCATTCGTAGCAGACGGCGACGGGCCGAATGCGACAGCGGACAGAGACAGCGGACAGCGGGCGGACAGACGACAAAGAAGACGAATGGCGCGTATGGCGACCGGACGGCTCTGGTCCGCTCTAAAGTACAACAACAAAAGCAAAACAAACTAATTTTTTCGTAGGTTGCTGCAGGTTTCCAGAGTCGAGTGCATACTATGTAGGAGAAATCAGTTTAGAATTATTATTATAAATAAAAAAAATATAGACAATATGTAGGGTATTTTAAGTCTTCAATAAATAACTATATACATATGCATAACTTGCGTCCCTATAGATTAAACTCTTTCTATAAATTCAGGTACAATTTATTATGAACTATAAAATAAGATATAATTAAAATAAATGTAAAGTAAGTCAAGTCCTCAATAAAGCAAGAAATTATAATATAATATGAACCTGAGTACCTATAGATTACTTATAATATATATACAGCAAACAAAAATAGAAAAAAAAGAATCAATGTTAGTTTTACAAAATAATAATATCACTATTCGACCTATACAACCCCTACACGTCTGCTACAGGGTATCGATACTCTATCGAATAAGAAACCTGTGTGCTCTTTTCACTTATACACGTATGTGTGTGTGTGTTTGTGAGTGTGAAATTCCACCCCCATGACAAGGGGTGTGAGTTATCGAGAAGAAGGTAACGCGACGCCATGGTAACCCTTAATACCCTGCCATAGATCAACCATTTTTGGTCGTAAATAACATTGGAAATCTCTAATTTGTTTCGCTTCAAAGGTGAAATCCTTTCCCCAAATCCCTTTTACTGACTTTTCATAGGTTGCTATTGTTGTTCTTTTGCCACGCCGTGTGAAGCTGCAGATTAAAGAAAAATACACTTTATTTTCTACTCCTTTTTTTTGGTATTTTAAAAATATCAATAAAAGTTTCGCTATAAAGTGCCTGAAGTGCAAGTGAATCGCAGTGCGGGAGTTGGCAGGCAAAGCACGTCGAATGCAACGAATTAAAAGACAATATCATTAATTATGTTATAACCGTGAAAGAGGCCCATGGAATGAGTGAGCAGGTGGGGGAGGCAGGAGGGAGGAGGATTCCTTTGCATACGCAATTTCAGAGATTCCAGAACAAGAAACCAAGAAGAATCGTGTCTCGAATAAAGCATAAAGAAGAGAAGAGAATGAGAAGCGGACATGCCAAGGATAGATACCTGGCTGGACATGCACAGACATGTGCTGAGTTATGGGTTGTCACCTGTCTGTCGGGCCTGTCAAATTGAAAGTGGATTGAACTGTGCCGTCTGCCGTGCTACGTCCCCAAGTGCGAATTGCAATCGCGACTGCAATCGTCGTCGCTGTCATCGTCATCGTCATTGCAATCGTCATCGCAATCGCCATCGCAATCGCATCGATTGCCGATAAGCATATCAATTAGCGTCAATCGCTGTGCGACTTTTGGCCCATGTCGCGATCGTGTTGTGCGCGTTGCAGAGTCGCGTTTCTCGCTTTTAATGAAAATTAATTGCGCCACCAGAGTCGTGTGTTCTCTGCGCATTTAATTGCATTTTACACTCGCGGCCAACGACTTAAGACCAGCGCGCAGCAGCTCGCAGCAGCTCGCACCTTCCTTAACGCGACGGCTAATTTATCAAAACGCTAAGAATGCGGCATGCGGCATGAGGCATGCCCCAAGCCGGTAGATCCGTGCCCAAACCCGTACCATATGTATATGTCTGTAGGAACAAGCACATGATTAATTTCTGACAAATGTGCGACACAAAAGAGATGTGACACACCTCGGTGGGATACGACGCCGCGCAACGTCGCTCTGGAGGAGGAGGGGGAGCAGGAGGACCCCAAGATGGCCGCAACTCTGGCCGGCATTTTGAGCGCTTCTGCGAAGCTTCTCTCCAGAGGTTTCTCGGCGTGACTGGGCCCCTGGCATCAGGTTCCACATGCTAACCCATTCGGGTTGATCGATTGCAGCTGCGCACTGTGAGCAGAGCCTAAGCGGGGCTTAAGCCACACTTGGGGAGCTGCAGCTCGAGTTAAGGTCGTGCGTCTCTTTGGTGTCCCCACATGCTGGAGGTCCCCAGCCACGATCATACATCATTCTCTTATCAACTAGACAACTTTCACACTAATTCGCACGCGTTTTTCACATCACACACAGTTCATAAAAGGCTGTGAAATAATATATAAATATATGAAACATATGAAAGGGGAAAGAAACTAAAAAAATATGATGGGACAGGAAAATAGGTTAGCTTCGATTTGCCCAAGGTTTCTTCTAATTATTCCAAAGAAAATTGTAGGATTTAAAAATCACAACAAAAGGTTTTCGAAAAAATTTTGATTTTTTGCCATAATTTCGAGAAAATTTTTTTTTCAAAATTTCAAATCGCAAATTTTTACTTTTAATCGATTGCGGACGTCAAAATTAGCACTAAGCACTTGTTTAAATCAGTTTTAGAAGATATTGATTTGGGCCAAAAATCATGTCAAAATGTCTTGAAAATTTGAAATGCAACTCTCTCAACATGACTTCTAACTTCATTTTCAATCCATCATAACTTTTTTAAAAATTCTCCGATTTCCAAGTGGAATGACATTTTGTTTAAATTAGTAATTCTACATTTATCGCAACAAAGGAACAAATTTTGATTTTTTGGTTAATTCAAAAGTGGAAAAAAAACTAACAAAGACGATGAGTCAAGAAAAAAGGTTACTTTCGACAGGCCGAAGGTTTCTTTCGAAAATTCCATGGAAAACTAAAGGAAGTTAGGATATCTATATTTTAAGCAGTTCCTTTAACTGGAAGTATAGGGAAACAAAATTTATAAAATCAACGAAAGAACAAGAAAAAAAGTAATACGAATTGTTTTTAAATGTTAATAATATTTATAGCTAACCCTCTTCTATAATTTTGCTAATGAACCCAAACAATTATTGACGTGTTTTAGTAATACAAGCAAAGTCCAGATTATAAGCAGGGTTTTATGTGATAAAATCATACAAAAAATATAATATTAATCAAACAAAATGACATGAGCATCATGTATTATTCCGTTATTCCGTTCCGTGTATTCCGTTATTTTTTTAATTAAATTTTAATATTCGAAAAGTACATAATTACGGAAATAAAATAATAACAATAATTCAGGAATATCTAAATAAGTTAAATTGAGATATAATTACAGATCAGTCGTTTGTCTTGTTGGGAGTGTAAAACGGGTGTAAGTTTCGTATTATTCCCAGGGAAACTTATATTAATACACTGGCAAAAAGAGGGAGAAGAGATGTTGGCAAATGGACCACACACACACACATACACATATGAATGTGTGTCCACTAAACGAGACAATAAAGATAAGCCAAAAAGGGAGCATATTAAAAAAACGTTTGCGAGGTGAGAGCGCAACAAGCGGTCATTGTGCTGCTACAGGAAAGTCTCTAGGAAAAAAATGGTATATTAAAAAAAATACATATACATTTTCAAGTGGATGTGTGGGTGTGTAGATTTGCTGTATGGCTGTGTGGATGTGGGTTGAGTGCGGTCAAGACCCGGCTGAGTTTGCCTAACCTTTTACCGCTTAATTGTGCAACATTTGCTGCCCGGCAATTATTTGATAAGCGCCTCACAGTGCGGCCCAGGCAAATAAATCGTCTTGCCACAAAATAAATCCAAAGAAAACTGGCAAATGTTTAAGTTTTGCCCGAGAGACCCCAGAGAGAAACTTCTGTTGTGTTTGCTCTGTGCACAGTGCACAGTGCACTTCTGTGGCCTTCCGCAAGGACAGTCATCTTAAGGAGCTCTCAGTTCTGGCGAGTACATAAATTTCAACAACAAAACAATTCTGGAAAAAAAAAAGAAAACTGTCTGTTGCACCAAATTAATGAATGTGCGTCGGAAAGGACCGCATATACATATTCCCTCGAGCCTCGACTTATTCTAGTTATTCTATTTTAACTTGGTAGAACTCCTCAGGTTCGGCATAGTGTAGTTCCCTGTCCAAGCTGGGGCGTTTAATCGAAGTGAATGTGTTTATCACACACATCTGTCGCTGCAACTTTCCTTAACAACCTGTTTTTCGGTTTCTCGATTTTTTTTGTTTTTCTGGCTCTGTGGAGGATCCGATTTCCACGCCATTTTGTCTGGCTTCCAAACCAATGTCGAGAGTATTTTTACACTGCAATGGCCATCAATAAAACCAAGCCAGCAGCATCCCGACGCCTTTGCTCAGCTCCGAGAGCTCAGCTTACCGAATCGCCTGGTTGCCTGTTTGGTTGCCTGTCTCTGCCTGTGGAGTCCAATGAGTCCTCCTTGGCTGCTTGTGCCAATTAATCAAAATCGTCGCCGTGTGCAGTCGGAGTCAGTCAAAGGAGAGCGGAGCCAAGAAATGTCGTTAACTTAAGTGTCCAATTAATTAAATTCGCATTTAACAGCCGCCAAGCTGCGAAAAGCCATTAAGATAGTTTGTCACACTACACACGGAGAGGGAGAGTGATGTGGGCCCAGAGCGAAGCCCTGTGCAGCCCCGTCCCACCCCCTTCCCGGTATACTGCGTCCTTCTTTCTTTGCGGAACCAGTGAACTAGTGAATAAAAACAGTACAGTCTCTCTGGTTCATTGAATACAATTTAAATTAAAATTGGCTTCGCAATCATTTCATTTTCCTCTCGAGTGGGCACTTGCTTTTCGGCAGCTTCTTCTATATTTTCCATACTGCTTCTATTTAAAGGAATCTCTCTCTACTGATCTTTCTAGGTGAGTTGCACAAATTAATCGCTATTCTGTAGAAAAAATGGATAGATCCATCAAGAGTAGATGTTTCAAAAACATAAAAATATATAATATTATATTATATATAATAAAAAAAAAAAAACACGTAATAAACACATCTATTAAACTCATATTATTACCTTAAATTTCACTCAAAAAATTATGAAATTATAATTTAGAATACTTTTTTAAATTAATTAAATTGCAAGAAATTCTGAATCGATCATTTCTGGTTTATCCCAATTTAAACATATCTAAGATTAAATCATTTTTTTTACATTTAAGGTATAACTTGCTTCTCATAAATCATTTTTATTTAAGTTTTTTATTTGTAATTTAAAATTCATTTGAATTAAATTTTACAGTTTGTAATTAGTCGACTTAAACAAATAATAATAATAAATAAAAAATAACCTATTTAGGGTTGCTTTTTATTGTAGTTAAGCGCCTTATCGGCATTTATTTATCAAGAAAAAAAAAACACATGTTATTTGTAGGGTTGCCCTATGAAAACTATGTATATAGATTGCTTATCATTAAATTCCCTAGAGTTTGCATGGCTTTATTAATTTGAATTTTTAGTGTTGTTGATAATACAGATATATAGAAATATACAAATGAATATGTTATGATTGTGTATTTATTTGTGAATTCATAAACAAACCAGCACGCTTAATATTGTTGAGAGTAATCGAGCTATCATTGTTTGATGACATTTAACTCAGCCACCTCATGATAAATGACTTCTAATTGATGCACCAATTCCTTAATGATTAATAAAGCAATTTTCAAGTTCAAATATATTAAGAGCTCTCTAGGCATTGTCGTATGCAACTTGGGAAAACACACTCAAAGCGGCGAAGAAGCGCTCAAAAATGCGCTTGAGTGAAACTGAGTGAAAACTCAAGAGCTCGTAAATTTCGCAAGTGCTGTGAAAAAGTAAACGCCCATAAACAAAGCAATTTGCCCAGTTTCTGAATGAAAAAGCCACGTGTAGCCATAAATTCGTGTGTGCTCTTGGCTGTGTGTGTGTGTGTGCTGTGAACCAGTTCGGAGTGCGCGCTCCTCTAACAGGTTTCTCATTAGGCCAGTGCTGGAAACGCTCGAACGGGCGAGTTGCAGAGTATTTGCATGAGTTTTGGCAGTATTTTGAATTGTTAGCGGCATTTTGTGGCATTTTCCAACACACAAAATGGGCGGAGACTAGCTGGCGGCTGCCTCGCTCAGACCAGTGCGACGGCCCAGTTTAATTACTTCCCTTTCTTTCTTTCTTTCCTCGCCGCCAACAACAACGCCGCCAAGCATATGTTTGACACAGAAACAGCTGCTCTTTCTCTCTCGCTCTGCTTTGCCCGTCGTCTGTCTGCCTTCGCTCTGAGAGAGTGCGCACTGTCAGAGTGTGCGCGCGTGTGTGTGTGTGTGTGCGGGCACAAGATGAAGATGCCAGCAATAAAGCATTCCCGGCAGCTATAAAGCATTGCGAGCGAGAGGGTGCTATGCCAGCGCCGGTGTAGCAAGCGAGACGGCAGCCAAGAGAGAGAGCCAGCGACATCGTAAATTTGTGCGCGTGTGCGTGATTTATATCGTGCTGCCGCTGCTCTGCTGCGTTCTCTGCCACTGCGCTGTAGCTGCGCTGCCATGGCGGGCGCATCGCAGCCATCATGGCCGAGCAGAGCGCAGACTGCGACTGCGCTCGTAATTCTCCCGCTTAATGGTTTGTTTACATCATAAATAAATATGGCTGTGCGGCGAGAGAGCGAGAGAGAGCCGAGCCGCTGAGAGAGCGTCTGCGTGCTGCAGCACGAAGCGTTTTGGCGCGCATTCTCTTCTCGCTCGTCTCACTCTCGTGCTGTGACGTCAGCAATTAGAGTAGAAGAAGGCGAAGGAGAAACAGAGCCAATACACACGTTCGATATAAACGATCGCGATTAACGACAATTACAAATGATATTGACAACAGGAATTGACATAATATCCCACAACACGAGAGAGAGAGACAACTATTTTAAATTGATCAATAAGGCAGGGTCTCTATTTGAATATATTTTATTATAATATTAAATTTTCGTACATTGTAATGTATTAATATCATTTTTAAAATTAAAGTATTAAATAAATAAATTACTTAAACAGATTTGAATATTCTGAATATTTTAATATTGCAACGCCTCAATTTGATTATAATTTATTTATACAAAAACAGTTTTATTCTACATTATATATATGGTTATAACATAGAATAAAACTATTTTTTGTATAAAACACTATTTATCCTTTTATTTATTTATTTTTTAACGTTGAACTTAATTTTATCTCGCATGAACCTGTTTAATATTTCTTCTTAAGTCAAATATATATAAATAAATAAAACGTTTAAAAACTAAAATTAAAAACGTATAATAATTTATTTAAAAGTTTTACAGTTAATTTAATTTTACTTCTGTTTAATGTAATAATAATTCATTACAGATTGTACATTATTCATGAAGTCTTCTGCTATATGTAAACCTTAAAAATATTAAAGAAAAAGAAAGCAGGAATAATTTGAGAATAAAAGAAGCCCCATAGGTTTCATTTTATAAACTTTTAAGTGCTCCAATATAATACGAAAACGAAATTAAGCAATAGTTACGATCCATTTCTTATCTTAACTCTGGGAAATGTTAATAGTTGTTGCCCCAGCATTAGTTTGAGCTACATTTTGGTAAAATTCAATTATTATTGGGAATTTCATCTGGATTTTTTCGTATTGCCGTCGGCCTTGCAACCATCGGCGGCAACAATATGCGGCACATTATCAACCGATTGCCGAGAGCTGACGGGACATGCTTGCTAACAGAGGGAAAGGCAAATAAATAGAGGCAAGTGGCAAGTGGCAAGTGGAAAGTGACAGGGGGAGCGGGCAGCGGGCAGCGGGTAATGGCAGCACAACCACTTGTGGCGCCACACTAATTTCACTGCCCGAAAAATGGCACGCTCGATGGACACACAATTACGGACGTAATAAAGTAATTTGCCGTAATTGCAATTGAGCCGAGGGGCGGCAGCTGCGTCTCGCCCAAGTGGCTGCTACTGCGAAAAGTTTGTCCTGCAGGCAGGCAGGAACACCCCAGACACCCCTTGGCACCCCCTTATACCCCAGACACCCCTTTAGGGCTGGCGTCTTTGTTTCAAAGTTCGGAGCGAGTTCTTGGATAATGTGTGACAATGTCTTGGGCACTTGCCGCGCACAGAGGGAGATTTTAATTTAGCCAGGAGTTACCTGGCAACACCAAGAGGCGAAAGGTGAATGCAGAGACAAAGCAAAGAGCAGAAAGAAAGAGAGAGCAGAGAGAGAGAGAGAGTGCCAGAAAAGTCTGCTATAATTTTGCATAGAAAACTACTTAATTATTGCGCTCAGGCAGCTCCTTAGAGCTGTGTGTGTCCATGTCCGTGGCCGTGTCCGTGTCCGTTTTATCCTTTCAGCAGGCTGTGAGTTATGATGTCTTTATGACGCTTTTGTCTGCTCCGTCACAGTCACAGTCCTTCCCCCTCCATCTCCCTTCTAGTCTCATTCTCCTCACTCCTTTTGTGTGCTCTGCTGCTGCTTCTGCTCGTCGGGTAATGACCAAGTTAATTCATATTATTATGGTTATTATGTGTGCAGTATGAGGCTCTGTCTGTCCGTCCGGCCATATAGAACATCTAGAGTACACACACAGTGACTGCGATTCGTGTGCGTACGCATAAACAAGTGTTGAGCAATCGTATGGCAAATAAACAAACGCCATTTCGAGAAGCACATAAAATGAGTCTATAAAAACAAATAGTGGGGCATGTGGCAGCTCCAAGTGTCGACCCCCTTTGGATAAACAAACGCCGCCCCTGCGCCGCATATCATGTGGCACCTCAACTGCCACAGGGAGCCACTGGGTCTCCCAGTCTCCGGCTTCGAGCATGCTGCGAATATTTCCACATTTGTTTTTGTTTTCCCAGATTTTCAAACGCTAAACAAATAAACAACGAACGATCTTAGAAAATTTGATGCTGCTCACTAGTTTTTTTGTTGCCCACTAAAAAAACGTGTATTTTGGTTATTTATTTTGAAAATAGCTAAAACATTTTTTTTCAAAATAGTAGCCTTAGGAAGATCTCTAATCTCTCTAAGATCGAGAGCAATTTTCTTGCAATTTTATTGCGGGTATTTTAACAGTGTTTATAACAAATCGGTTAGCGAATTTTGATTACCTTCTTAATCGTAAATAAACAGAACAGATCTTTATTAAGAATCGCAGAAAGAATATTTGTTGTGATCTGAAGATTTTAATGCACATTGGGATCTTTGTCCTTATATAGAATATATATTCGTAAGCAGCATTAACAGGCCAGTCTATCAATTATTTTCTGCCCGTCGGTTCGTCAAAGAAATAAGCAAGAGCCGATATAACAGATAGAATAGGTTTATTGTTCATGCTTAGGTTATTTTCCCAGGTAGGGAAACTTAACTAAACCCATCTTATCTTATTTTTATATAAAATACGCTATCAATATTTAATAAATATTAGTCAACTATTACATATAGCTGCCATAAGTTTAATTAATTGTGATTGAGGTCTCTTGTATAAGAATTTGTATTGTTAAAAAATTAATGATATTTATATATAACAATTTTTGCACATAGATATTGCATTACTTTAAAATTGGAAACTATATCTAAAATCTTTAATGTTAAAAATCTGTTGAAACTAAATTGATTATAAAAGGTTATCTTGTCGTGTACAAAATATTAAGAATCGTTTTACTAATAAGTCAAATAACTAAAACTTCTCCAAAAACGAAAGCCAAAAGCAGCCTGGCTATGTAACCTTCGACCTTTCATCTCTTTTATTAAAGAAAAAATTAAAACAAATTAATGTAGGAATTATTGAGTTAAGTTTTCAAAAATTAATTAAAATTAAAAATTATTCTTGCTGTCAACTCAATAATTTCCAATGCCTTAGCCCGCTAAGTGGCCGACTCTTTAATAATTATAAATCAATATGAATTCAATAATGGCCTCTCAGTGTTATTATCCCCAAGTAGACTCGATAACCCTAAAAACAACAAGAGCAACAACAACAAAATTGAGAATTGAAAGCGAAGGCCGAACAGAAACGAGAGAATTCAAACGATTTTCAAGTGATGCCAACTTAATTAAGTCACTAAATTTATGAGCTCCTTCTGGCTGCCACAATGATTATGGGCACACTGTAGCACACACACACACACACACATATGTGTAGCCACTTTCGATATACAAATAGGCGCGAGATGGTGAGGGAGGGGGGGAAACTCAATTGACACGCGTCGCGGCGATATCGTTGGCCCCAGGCAGCTCTTCCCCCCTCCCCCCATACCCGAAAAGGGAGTTCGAAACTCCGCAAATGAAGCTGTCGAAGGCATTCGGTGAATCTCAATTTGAATGGGGAAATGTGACAGCGTGTGTGTGTGTGTGTGCGAGTGTGTGTGTGTTGTGCCAAATGACAACGACAATCGACAAGGATCGATTTTAACGATTTGTTTTGATATTTTTACGATTATGGGGCCTCGTTTGCACAACATAAATAGAACATAAAACTCACTGGGAAGTCGTGTTTCATGGGCATTGTGGAAAGGGGGTACACGGCGGGGTAGTCGATTTATTCAATTAATAATGAATTAGCTGCAAGTGGCAGCCTGTTGAGAAATCTCAATGAAAAGTATCTTCGGTTAACGATGTATGAATTGCATTTTATCGGCAGCGGCCTTTAATTGCACCCCATGCAGCAAGAGGCACCACTTATGGCGTCCTGGCTGCCACTTGGGTTCCAGTTCCGTTTGCATCTTCATAAATCATAACTAGTTCCAGGCGCACCGCATGCTGCTAGCTCTAGAAAAAGAATCCATTTAAGCGTAATTTTTTGTAAATATTTTTGCTTTCTTGTCCTTGTTGTGTTTTATGATGCGTTGCGTCCTCCTACGCGCTCTCTCTCCGCTCTCTCTCTCTCTCTCTCTCTCTCTCTCTCTGCATATGCAAAGTACGCACACGCCATGTGAATTTCGCAAGTCCTTACCGTACCCTGCCTTGTCTAGGTCTTCTCTTTGTCTTTCGCTGGGCGGGCACAGCGTGTCCTCAGTGCGGCGACATATTTGGAGCAAAACATAATTTCGGAACATTTTTTCTTTTTTTTCTCATATGCCTGTCTGCTCGCTTATGATTTATGATTTATGCCGGCGCAGGATGCTTAGACAAGTGTGTGTTCGTGTGTGTGTGTGAGATGTAAAAGAAACATCGATTCAGCGCGGCATATGTTGCCCATAGTTCTGTATTCGCAATTCTCCTCGAAGAGACCGAATTTGCCTGCAATTAGAAGTCGCTTTGAGTCTGAAATTCTCTATATATAGAACTCGTAGTCACTTCCCCCTTTTCCGCTTCGCCTTTCATCGAATCATTCAAAAGTCACGTGCATTTTTCTAGGTTGAAAATAGAACATAGATAGATAGTTTTCCCCCTTATGGAGAACCATATGCCAGCCGACGCATATGCCAACAAAATGGCCGCTGTCTGTCTCAGCCCGGCAGCCATGTGGGTGCATCTGGGCGTATCCCCAGTCCCACACAAAACATCAGAGTCATTCCAATCCCAATCCCAATTCCAAATACCAATTCTAATTCCACTTCCAATTCCGAGTGCTGCTGTTGATAGATGCGCAGGCAACCCAATTTTCTCGCACGCAGCTCTGGCATGTCCTTTGCCAGGATGCGTTGGCCTAAGTCTCTCTCCTTCTCTCTCTCTCGATTCGATTCTGCAACTCAGGCGTAACGGCATTCAATTGTGCATGCTCTCTCTCTCCCCCTTCCTCTCTCGCTCCCTGCATTGGCTGATAAGCCTCAATCGGGGCACAAATCGATTGCCAGAACATGATAAATGTGCGTGTTATCCTCCTTCATTGAGGTTGTCAGTTGCAAATGAAGCCAGGGCAACAAGAGATTCTTCGATACACATACGACACGTCTCGTTAGTCCAAGTCTCAAGTCGCATCCCCAATCTACATATTCCCAAACTCTATTCCCAAAACTCCCCTTAAATGGGAATGTGCAGAGACCAACTTGGAAGTCAGTCAAGCGCAGCATACAGATAAGACTTTCTCTGAGATGGATTCTACAAATACATGGAGAAGAAATATACTCTATACTGATCTATGGCATAAAGAACTGCACTAAATTCCCAATTAATAATCTATAATGTCTATGATAGCTATAGAACTATAGTTACATTGAAATTCCACAAGAAATATAGTATTTTCGATAAACTGAGATTTTCTATAGAACGACGATTCTTCCTATGAAAACTATAGGATATTGTTCATTTATGCTTTTCAAACTTGTACAGTGCACAAAAGATATAAAACTTAATTTGGATTCATTTTATTTTCCTGATTTCTAGTGTATATTAACTAGAAAATCAACCTAAATATATATTATTGTATATTGCTTTATTATATATTTTTTCATGTTGAAATTTGCACAAAGTCAAGAGAATTTATTTGCTTTTGTATATATTTATTTTTTTTTTTTGGGATTTGAATGCAGACTTGTTAGAAATCTAATATCTTACAATTCTCCATTAAAATCCCAAATTTGCTTTAAAAAAACGACGATATATATTGAGGCGAGCGTTCCGATGGTAGCTATATGTTGTATTGATTTGATTTTGATGAAATTTTGAAAGGGCCCATTCTGGAAAAGAATAAGGAATCAGTTGAAGCTAAAATAATTCTTCGATTCTGAGATTATTGAGATTATTATAGATTGATTACTATATAATATATTATGGTATTACCCTTAATTATCCTCGTCGGGTACGTAGATGATATAGCTGGTGAGTGCCCCCTTGATGTTGCCGCCGCTACCCTCCAGGGTTGCCACCAACAGCTCGTTGCTCTTCAGCTCGTGCAGCAGGCTCATCATCATCTTGTAGGAGATGCGCAGTAAGGGGGTGCCCTCGCTGCGCCACTTCTCGATGAGATCATCGTGGGCGGCCAACTCCTCGTCGCTGAGGAAGATGCGATAGTTGACGCGACAGCCACGATAGCCCTGCATCTGCATCACTTGAACTGGCCTGTTGTTGTTGTCCAGGCGTTGCCGCTTCTCTTGCGGTTCGTTGTCCTGGTCATCATTGGCGTCCTCCATGGCGTCCTCATCCTCGACGTCGTCGTCATCGCTGGTGCTCATGTTGCTGTTGCCGCTGCCGCTCTCGCTGCTGCTGTCGCTGCTCACAACCGGAGTGCGCGACATTACGGAGCGCAGCAGATGCAGCTGCTTCGTGTCCACCAGCAGCAGCATGTAGTGCAGCTGCCCGTCGGGACGCACTGTCTTCAGGAAGAGCCGCGTCTTCTCCTCGCTGATGGGCACCGCATCGTGCAGCAAGTGCAGCATCAGCTGGGACACAGTGAGCCGCTCGAAGTGCTGCTCCAGCTTGTCCATAGGTAGCTGCATCTTGTTGCGATGCTTCAGCGCCAGCGACAGGGTGTCCACATACATCTGCACGGCCATCGACTCGCCCAGGGACTCGCCCACAAGCTGCAGGCAGCGTCCGCAGTGGATGTGCCCCTTGTTGCGGATGACACGCCTGCCCAGTATCTTGGGGCTGATCACGATGTAGTTTAGGGCATAGTAGAGCTCCCCCTCGGCCAGTGTGGGACATGCGCCCTTGTCCTTGGGGCAGAAGTACTTGTGCGGCATCATGGTGCAGATGGGCATGGGTCGGATGCGACTGAAGCGCTGCACGGCCACCAGCTCCTTCTGGCAATGGCTGCAGTGCAGGGCGCAGGCCATCGACTCGTTCCAGAGCAGGCGCAGATCCTTGATGCGCACCTCCTTGGTCTTCCGATCGAGTGCCTCATCGTTGATGGTGTGCAGACTGAGCTTCATCGCCATCGCATTCTGCAAGTCCTTGTTTATGGTTATACCCGACTCGGGACTCGCATTGATCTCGAAGAACTTGCCCAGGGGCGTGAACTGCTCGAATCCCGGCTCGATCCAGCGTATCCCATTGGGTCGCACATCGATGCGTCTCTCATCACGCTGCTGCTGCTGCTGCCGTTGGGGATTGTCTTCGCCCACGTCCTCGACCTTGCCCGGTGTGTTGACCATCAGCACGTTGATCCATTTGCTGGTTCGCATCAGCGAAATGACAATCATATCCAGCGGCATTATAAAACTGAATGAGCTCTTCCAAATGATTTTTCAAAACTTTTTCCCACACTCTTGTGACTTCTCCAGTTGATAGCTGAGACTTCATGGAGTGCTTTGTTCCGTTTGTTCGATGATAGTTATACCAGAAGGATTTACTAGGTTCCATGACTCAAGTGCAGTCGATTACATTATTTTCGATAAAATATCGAGGTATATATATTTTCGCCAGTCTGCAAAATTCTTATATTAATAATTCTTAATCCTTATTAGCTATAAAGATAAAGGTATATTGAAAAACATGCAAAAAGTGTTATTCTCTATAATTCAAGGTTTCTTACCTTGCATTTCTCGATCTCTATCGATATTTCCTAGAATACTGTTATTTTATTCTTTTGAAACTTGCACCATATGCAAAAGGTATAGAACCAAATTTGGATTCATATTATTTTTCACAGTATATATAATAACTAGAAATCTAACATATGTTTATTGTAGTTCTATATTGGATATATATAATCTTTCATTTTCAAATTTGTAGAAATTAAAGAGAATATATTTAATTTTTATTTTTTTTCAATACATATCTGCTATCCTTGGTTTTTAGTCCTAGAGTTACTCCAAGTTTCATGAAATTCGAAATTAAAACTGAATTTCTAGATATTATTTCTGGCAGTGCACAGTCGATTATATGTATTATTATTTTCTATGAAATATAACTTATCGAGGTATATATTTCCCCGAGTCGAGAGTCGTATATTGCGGACTCCTCCTACGCGACGCTTTCACCGTCATCGGGGCACACGGAAACGAAATAAATCGAGAGCGAAATGAATGGCCAAGGAAGGATGAATGGTCAGTTTGAAGGGGAGGTATAAAAAACAATACAACAACAACAACAACTGCAACTGCAACAACTACAACAACTGCAGCTGGCCAGAACGGCAAGAAAAGGCAAAAATATTGAAACGAAAAATACAACTGACAAAATTTTATTTCGTTTTATTTGCAAAGCGGAGCACTCCATAAATTTTCGGACGCTCAATATTGTTTCAGATCATAAATCATGGCTGCATTTGCGTACGGACATACATTTCAAACACACACACACACACACACACGCACGCAGACGCACACATGTGCACACATTGAGCCACATGAGCGAGGCGGAGGAGTTTGGGAACTCCGACGCAGTCTCTCTCTCTCTCTCTCTCTCTCTCTCTCTCTCTCTCTCCTCCAGTCTGCATCTGCATTGCCACAGACACCGACACCGACAAAATGTACCTTGTATCTGACATTGGGTTGCAGATGCAGCGCAAAAAACGACCATGCAACACAGCAACAGCAACTGCAGTAACAACAACAACAACAACAACAACAACAACCAAATGTGCAACAAGAACAACAATAGCAACATGCACTCTCATAGTGCATTTGGATAAAGTCGATGCCGCTGCACTTGTGCCCAGCGCTTTTGCATTCACAAGCGCATCCACATCACATCCCCCTCCCCCTCCATCACGCCACCCCCACCTCAAATCAGGCACACACTGCGCACAGTGGGTAGATACCAAAAAAAAAGTATGAAAATATTCCTTATTCTTTACACAAAATGCAAAAGTATGAAATATAATATTATTAAAAACATTATATTATATAAGAAATAATACATACGAACATATCCCCATTTTAATATAACATATTTTTCTATAATATTAAAAATACTAGAATCATTTGAAATTAATACCTCAATAAATCATAACAATAAAAGCCAATTCCTATAATAAAATAGGTTTTCTTTTAAAGATATTCCCAATTACTTCATCAGCATGGTTAAGTTTTTTAAGGATCTTGAATATGTACAAGGTTTGTACTACAAATCGTTAAGAAAGAGAAGAGTGATAATGGTAACATATGGAAAACATTTCAAAGACTTTACTAAACGCTCTAAGGATAGAATATTTTGCTAGAATATATAATATATAATATATATGTATATATAATAATACATATATAATATTGACAATTAATAGTACGTATTTTCTCAGTGCTTTAATAAGAACACATATCTAATATCAATTTACCCTGACGATTATCGATAGTATTGATATAATATATTACATTAAATAATACGATATACTATCGATATCGATTTATTTTTTAAATTATTCTGAAGTAATGAATTAAGGTGCAGGGCTTATTACTTCGTTGAATTTTAACTGCGTTGGGTTCGAAGAGAATATAATATAATACATTTAGAAGACATCTATTTTCTTTTTTATTACAATGCTATTTTTAAAAATGAAACATTTTTTGTAAGACATATAGTCGTTTCAAGTTAGATAATTATTAGATATTAAGCATATTCAATTCAATCAACTATTTATGAATGAGTGAAACGAAAAGAGTTAAGGTTTATAAGACGCTTAGCTTATACATATATACAGCCGATAAATTAAGTGCTTTAATGAGAATATATATGTTATATCCGATTTCCCTGAAGACTATTGATAATAATATATTAATTAAAATAACAAACTTATTTTCCTCATAGTACTATATACATTTAAATGTCCCACTGTACTTTGATGCAAATGCAAAATGAAGGCAGTTTACCAAAGTGCGGAGGGGAGGCTGTGCAGGATCGGGGCATGGTCGGGGGTAGGGGTCAGTGGCGAGCGACTGAAGTGGTCTGCAAATGCACATTAACGCAAATTCCGTAAGTGAAGTATGTTGCATTTGCGGAACGTAAATTTAAAAAGCGCGGCACAATAACAAAACATTCGCTCTCCGCTTACAGATACAACAGCAGAATCAGAATCAGATACAGATACAGATACAGACACAGATATGCATAACATAGATACGAATACAGATGCGAATACGGTTACAGTTACAGCTGTGGCTGCATTCGCCGCTTTAGTCGCAGCAATTGAAGGAGTCGCAGTCGCAGTCGCAGTCGTTGTTGGAGTCCGTGTCGCAACTACCCCATTCCGAGCTTGGATACCGTGCCCTCCCATCCCCCTCCCACTGCCTGCATAGGCATTCGAATTTGCACTCGCACACACACACACATTCGAGATACACATAAATCTTGTGGATGAGCGTGCGTGGGTGGGGTAGGCTCGTGATTGGGGGTCAGCAGCTGTGCGGAAATTTGAAAGAGTTTTTCTCTTTCGGACTCGGGAAAAACTAGGGGATGCTCTGGAAATTGAAGCACAAGTCTAAAAGGTATCGGCAGCTGCAAGGCGTGCAAGGAACATTTATAATATAGTTCTGAAAAGGAGTGTGAAGATAGAAACTAAATAAATAAATAAGAAAACAAATTTAAATTCAAATTCTATCTAACTCTACCTAAAATTTCAGAGTTGTTGCGCTGTCTAAAATGCAAAACTGGCATCCAAAACCAGCGCCTACTTTCTCCCATCCTGGTGTCCCTGGTGATGAATCCTTTTACCTTTCCCCTTTGACTACAGATGGCGCTTTAACGCGATGCCAATCCATCTGGCCGGGCAATAATAAAAGATTTCGCTAAATTGATACTGTCGATGGAGTAATTAAACTGCAATTTTTATGAGACATGTCGGACAGAGGCTGCTGCTATCACAGATCGAATAAATTATATTCTCTCGCTCGGCTATTGGACCCTCGCACTCGCACACTCACGCACACAACTGCAGCGAGTCTGCTGTATGCGTCTCCTCCCCCTGCTGGGGCTGTGTTGGGGTTTCGTTGGGTTGCTGTGCCTCGTGTGCATTGTGTGTTGCTTTGCTTCGTTCGCATGGACGGTAAATTTTCCGGCGCAATCTAGCCGCACTCTGTTTCTCTCCCTCTTTCTCTCACCCCTTCATCTCCTCCTTCCTCTCCCTCACTCTGCTTTCGGGCACGCAAATTAACTTTCTGAAAAAGTGTGCGAAAACTTTTGAGCCTGCCTGATTGCATTTTAATTTTCATAGTAATTTCGCATATTGAATTACATAAGTACACACATTGTATAAGAGTAAAACTAACGTTTTAAAAATATACGGAAATGTATAAACTCTCTCTGGCTGCTCGGGAATCTCATTTGACAAAATTATAATTTGCGTGTTATGAACTTTATTAAATATTAATAATATTTATCAATTTCCGAGGATTTTTAAAATTTTTGAAGTATTAAAAAATTTATCGAATTCTTTATGTATGTATAATCCACTCATAATCCGAATTGTCGTTATATTAACTTTTTTAAACATAAATAATATTCATAAATTTCGAATTATTTTTATCCATTTTTTAAAATTATACAAAACGCAATTGAATGATCTACTTCAGTTTACGACCAAACATCATTGAAAGTATATCTTGATACAACTCTCGTGCTTGTTGCCATCGTTTAGTGAATGTCTTTATAGATACTCACCTCTTCCCGACTATGCCTTGCTATATCCAGACTGTATCTGGCACACATTCAAACGAATTCAATGCAAATAATAATAATAAAAAAGTGTGACGATGGCAGAGAGATTTAGAGAGAGAGGGAGCGGGAGAGAGACAATGGTATTTCCCATGAAGCTGTTAATTTTTATGACGTCATTACTTGCCTCGTAAAATTCACTCAACAGTTGGTTTCCCTGCTCCGGAAAGCAACAGGCATCGGTTTTATGAACATGTCGAGCGAGCACTGCGATTGGGATTGGGATTGGGACTGCGATTGCGATTGCGAATCTCGGTGAAGTCTAGTCGAAAGTTGTGAGCTTTATTTGCAACCGGAATTTTTATTGTTATTGCGCCATTTATGAGTTTTACGAGAGATGTTGCCTGCGCTCCCAGCTCCCACTTCTAATTGGGCTTCATTGTTTTTTTCAGCTCGCACAGCTCGATGTCACCAGGGGCGTGAATCAAGTGCGTCCTTGCAGTTTGGTGACTTTTGAATATTAGAGGCAAAAGGTTAACAACTGAATAAAGGTCGCACAGAGTTTTATGGGGCAGCAAAGGTGTGAGAAATATTTCTTTTATTAAGCAAATACTGTCGTGTTTAAAAAGGTAAATTTACTATGAAATTTATATACCATTTTTTTTTGCTATTTATTACTGTGTTTTAAGATCATGTTTTCAAGAAATTACTGATCCATTGTGATTGTCGGAATATACATACATATAAGGCAAAAGAAGACATCAGACAATTCCTATCTAAAGCTAGAGCTCTAATATTTAGTGACAATATGTTAAAGTATTATTTAAAGATTTCTATAGAATTTCCCCACTTCCAATTCCTAGGTAAATTCATAATAATTGCAAACTCAATTTTAAAGTTAAAGTTTTAATTTTTGATGTGTAAATTATGCTTTAAATTTTTTTAGATTGTACAGTAAACTTAAAAAATTATTTATTGAAACTCCTTATGCAAAGCTTTTTTCTTCAGAAGGAAAGATACTACTTCCTTTCACTGGCTGCCATTTAAATTTATTAGCTTCGTTTGGCTCTTACTCCTTCAGGGCTGTCGCTGTCAAGCAAGGATTGAATTTCCGGTAATTTAAGGCCTTTCATATTAGACAATTGCAAATGAGGTGGGTTCTATCTAGAGGTGGTGGTACCTGTCATTCAATCCGCACCATTCCACCCGCTGGGCCGAACATTTATGCGCCATGTTCTACTTATATTTTTATGGCCGCTTCTTGCAACCCAAAACCACAAGCCACACACAAGCTCACACACACAGGCACTCTCACACACTCAGCTGTAGAGCAGGAACCCCAAGAGCCATACACCTCAAAGAGGAGGAACAAGGAGCATATTTTAAACATGGATTCTTAATTAGTAGCAAATGTATCCTATTTGTTTTTTACACGTTGGCAACGCGATTCACGTACACATGTATACACAGAGGTATAGCCAAACTAACATACAGGTCTTTGAGCTAGTTAACACCCCAACCCGGTCCTCGAGCTGGCACCAAATTAGTCGAGAGCCCACGCAGCTCTGCCCCTCTTGCTCCTCGTCCCGCTCACCCTGCGATTTGCTCTGTTCTTGTCGACGGGTGCGTCTCATAATGCGCGCTAATTAATCCTGCAAGGATCGGATTTTCCCGACGTAATTATATTTACAGCCGCCATGCGAGCTAGGCAGGAGCAGGAGCAGGACAGTGGGAGGAAGGATTCTCTGCCTCGGCATGGGAGAGAGAGAGAGAGAGAGAGGCAACTTATGATATACAGCAGCGTTTTGTACTTTGGGTAAGTCAACGGGGAATGCCGTGAGCTTGGCCGGGTTGAGCACACCCAATGGCAGCACATGCGAGTTGGCGGCGGCGGAGGCGGGCGCCCAGGATGAAAGGATACACAAGAATATTAAATTAATTTTTAAGTGCGTGCAGAAGACGCTGGCAGCGCGAAGACGAACAAAGCAGCAAAAAATTAATGCGCTTTTCTTGCTTACGTCTATTGTCTGGTGGCAGGGAAAACTTTAAGCATATTTCAGCATGCGTTTACAGGGTGTCTCCAATGGTTTCCATAATATATCCCCTTCTATATTTTGCTTATTTGTTTATTTTATTAAGATTACTCAAATTCAAATTTATTATCCAAATAAATAATAAATATAGCTTTAAGTATGATGATCCCTATATATTATAACAAACTTAATTTATTATTTAGAATTTATCAAATTCAATATATTGTGTATTAATTTATAAATATTAGGTATGAATTTAAAGAAATTGTTACAAATATTAGATATTTATGATGTGTTATTATTTACATACTACATATGTGTATTGAGATTATTTATCTATAGAATTAGTCAAATAAAATAAAAGTAATATATATTAGCACACGTTTACTGGGAGTTTCCAATGGTTACTATGAAATTTTTCTTTTTTTATTTTCTTATTCGTATATTTTATTTATGACTAATCAAATTCAGTTAGCAATCTATATTCTATTTATGATCTATAGATATTGGGAAAAACTTGAAACAAATTTTAGCAAACTTACAGGGTTTCTCAACAGTGTTCCCTTCCTTTTCCAACTTAATCTTTTATATAATACTCTTCAAATTCAATATTTTGTCTAATTATAATATTTACCTTCGTTTAAATTTTTTATTTAAATTAATTTTTAGGCTTTAATTTCTTAAATTTTAGATTCATTTAAATTAATTTATTTGTCCTCTAGTATATTAACTATGTTCCTGTAACTCTTCTCTTTACGCGGCATAACCCTGTATATTATGAAGTTTTTGTCTCACAGATTGTTTCCATGATTTTTATTCCTTTTGGACGCGAATATAAATAATGAGTACATTTTGTTTATTTAAGTTTGTTATTCGCATTCTTCTTTTTTGCGCTGTTTTACTGTGGCTTTATTGCTTTCCACGCGGATGCCCCCAACTGCAAACTGGCAACAAACTGGGGGAGTTACGTTTACCATCCGCCAGATCCGCCGATACGTTGGCAAATTAGTTTCAGCAGTTTCGAAATCTTGCCTTAGTTTCAAAGCAGCATAATGAATTCCTTCTGTTTCTTATTTTCTTTTTCTCTAAAGACATCAGCGAGCGATGATTAAGTCAGCGACTGCCCGACTTTCGGTCTATAGCGGGCTATACAAGGGAACCCCGAGTATCGGAGACTATGGAAAAGTTAAGTGATTACTTTTTGCTCGGCTGATTCAAAGTTCTGCTCGTAAATTTTTTAAGTAAAACTCGGAAAACTTTCGATGGACAGCGCATAGGAAAGTTCTGTTATTGTATTCATTCAATGAAGTCAACTCGAACTCGGTTTGGCCACTGTTATTCATGCATTATTCATGAGTTCCCCAGTTGCAGATGGGCTCGGACTCAATGCGAGCACTCTCTGTGTGCCATGTATTGTGTGCTCTATGAACTGTGAATTTGCCGAACTGATCTATGTGACCAGATTATCCAACGATACGATAACAAATTATAATACATATACCATATAAGAAAACGAATGCATATTTATTCAATCGTTATCAACTGAATGCACGTTCGTTGTATATGGAAAAGAACTTAACTATACTCTGTAACGGTTTTTTAAAGACCTACGATGTATACCTTAAGTATACCATATAATATATTCTGTATGCTTATATTCTGAAACAGCCGAACTGGAGTTCTAAGTTTTAAATGAATCATTCATCTTATTAGTACCCGGATCGGATTAATATATATTATTATTATTGTAATGTAACCTATTGGTGATTTTTATTAGATTTTAGAATATTGTAATTAAGCTAACTACAATTAACTAACTAAAAAATATAATATATATCTGACTTAGAACGAAATGAGGTTTATTTATATAAAATCATGTTTTACTCTTAGAAATATCTCAGCACATAAGTCTGAGTTGGAAGTATATAGTATGTATCCTTATATCATTTCAGTTAAATCGAACAACTTGATTCAATATATTTCATAAAAAACTCGTCCGAAATTGAAGATTTTGTCAAAAATGGTATGCTAACAGAATTAGAGACAAACTCTTCTTATTATTATCGATAATTATAATATAACATGAATTCTCGTTAAAAATATAGACCAATAGTATAAAACCTTCGACAATTAGCAAATAATATTCTCTATATTCGGTTTTATTTTTATTTTATACTTATTTCAAGAAGGTCCAGTTATTCAAAGAAGATGCGGATGTTTATTTAAATACTGAGTATATTTATAATATGCTCTGTAAAATTCTGTTCCCTCTCCATGCAATTTACGCACTTCCTTTTCCGATTTGAGGGCTGCAATCGGACCACTTGAGACCTGCTGATCTCCAGGCTATGGTTGTGGGTCGTGGCACCGCCTTTCCGACTCGGCCAGGTGAGTCGAAGTGAGTTGTTTAGCTCTCAACGAGCCATAAATGGTGCGAACCAGACTAGACTGAAGGTGCATCTGGCAGTTGGCCCCGTGTAGATGGCAGAACGCATCCATGAGATACGCACACGTCGAGGGCATAAAGCACACCTCGGCTTAAGCTGGCGATGAATGGATTTATAACTGAGTGCAAACAGGGGCACTGCACCTAAGAAGTCGGTGCAGCCGATAATGATAATGTGCTCCTCGTCTCCGTCGTCAGTGTCAGCGTCATCTGAATGCATCGATGGGATAAGCTGGCTGTGTCGGTGGTTTCCAGTGAGCTCAAAGTGCCGCCATAATGGTCACAGTGGAGTCGCAGCCCAAGCAGCTGCATTGGCCATGGCAAAGTCTTTTTGGCTGCGATTCAAGCATTTGGATGCATAAATCAAACATTTATATGCGGCACGGCTTCGGCAACGGCTACGGCGTCGCAGCGACTCACACAACTCACATGTGGAGCAGCAGAGTGGGGCATGGTGGGGCAGGGCAGGGCTGGAGGCACTTGAATGCGATTACGCAGCGAGAGATTGCGGGCAAGCTGCTTAGGTCTAGCGATGGCGATAGACGACGAGACTCGCATAGAGTCAGCCCCCTCTGAGTCATGAGTCCTGAGTCCCCCGTCATGGTCTGGGGGCATCAAAGGCGTCTCCGACGCGGCATGCGCGCTGCAAAATGAAGACGATTACTGCGACTGAGTACGAGTATGAGTATGAGTATGAGTGCGAGTGCGAGTGCGAGTACGAGTTGCGACTGCAATGATGAATATTATTCCTAAGGCGAAAAGTCTTCGCCCAGCGGTGCTTTGCGACACCAAAGCGATTTGCGGCGTGATTGATTGCTTCATTGCGGCACAAGTAACACGCACGACGGGATCAGGATTTGGCAAAGGATTTTTGCTAGAGGCGACATAAATATTCCTCAATTGCAGTCACCAAAAAGAAATGCAGTGAAAGAAGTGTAGAGGGCCAAACTAATGAGGCCAAAAAGATGATGAGGAAACCTTCTTAAGAACAGCCAAGAAGTCACTTCAGTTCTCTCATCTTTCCAGCTAGAGAGGGAACCGAACTTGAACTTACTTAAAAGACAATATTCATAAACAAAGTTTCATCAACTCTGCCCGACAAGGCCAACTAATAATCGGAATTGCGACCTGAAATATTGTTACCATTAAAAATAGTTGGCCTTTTATTGGAGTTGACTGGTTGCGAGCAAGAGAAAAGACCTCGTCTATACGCAAGTATATCCCTGGTTTCTCTGCAGTCGAATTAAAATGAGGGCAGAACTTGTAATTTGGATGCGTTCCAATGGTTTCTCGACAAAACTTTCAAGTATAAAATGATGTTGTACGTGTGTGTACAGACAGTTCTTTGGTCTGGGTGTGTGTCGTAGTCTCCCAGTCTGTCTGGAGCTCACCCTTTTTTTGCTTGCTCAGCCCATAACACGGAAATGTGGAAAGATCAAGGCACAGAATACAAACATATATGAAAGGAATATATATTGAAGTACAGTATGTCTTGTAAGTATTTGCCAACTCGTTGTTGGGTTTGCTGTTGTTTTTTTTCTGTGCTAGTTCTTTTTTTTTTGACTAGCTGAAATTTATTTTTTACTTAAAACTTTCTGTTGTAAGCAATGAGAAATGGCAAAACAAACTTTGCAGCTTTCAGCAGGCGAACTGAATTTGTTTTTTTTGTTGAAAAGTATCGAATTGATTTCAGTTGAGGAAGTTTCCAATTTTCAAATGCAAACGGCTAATTTATGCGAAAGTTCCGCCCTGCCCCGTTCTGGCTTTAATTTATTTACTTTCCTTTTAGCAGAGCAATACCATATACTGCTTGTATAATACCACAAAGGAATGGAACTACTTGGTATACAGGCAAAGACAAGCGTTAAAAGCAAAAGTAAATGGAGAGTCAGCTGAAAAGTGGGCTGAATTTTCAAATTTAAATTTCGATATATAAATATATAGAGGATTGGGATGGGGTTCCCCTATTTCACTCCCCCAGTTAATCCTTTGAAAAAAGCCGTATTTAAGCTTGCCTAAGTATAATTTATGAATTGGGGAAATTTATTGTTTTGCAAATCAAATTATTTGCCAAACTTGAGTCAACAGCAGAACGACGCCACAAATATTATTCATTTGGCCGGAAAAGCCAACAGAGAAGGGGCGAGAAAAAAGAAAAGCCATAGCCGGAGCAGGAGACGAAGCAAAAACCGAGAGAGAGAGAGAGAGAGATCAAAACGAGCTGAACTGCAAAAAACAGACGACAATATTTTAATAGTTTAACGCAAAACAATAAATAAAATAAAATCAATTGCTGCCTGGCCAGGGGGATGGGGCGTAAGGGAGTGTATGCGAAAAGGGGGCGTGGCAAAAAGAAATGGGCAACTGGAAGCTGCTGAAACAAAAGCCAAATAACCGAAATCACAAATAATACGACATGTTATACGACAACAACAATCGCCTGCAGCAGCAGCAGCAGCCCCATCAGTAGCAACAACAGCAGCAGCAACAACAACAATTGCTGTAGTAGTAGCAATAAAATGGTTTGTTTCCGGCTGCTGGCTATCAAAGCTACTGGAATTTATTTGCCGTTCGAACAACAAACACAGCAACAACAACAACAGCAACAACAACAACAGCAACAACAACAACCGAAACACACGAACAACAACTGCAAATCGCAAAACCGAAGTGCAAACATTTGTGTTGCTGCTGTTGTTGTTGCTGCTGTTGCTGTTGCTGCTGCTGTTGTCTCTCGATGCTGCTTGACTATTTGCTAAAGTCATTGCGGTGTTTTCCGCACCGTACCCTCTACAAATAGCCCCCCTTCAGCAACCCTGCAACGCTGCGACAAGCTTCCTTCCCAGAGGCGTGCGGCCGACTTTGCACAATGCCAACGACGACAACAGCAGCAGCAACAACAGCAACAGCAGCAGCAGCAACAACAACAAGAGGAGTAACAACAATTTCAATAATAATATTCACATTTATGGATTTGTAAGTGGTTCCGCATGACTTAGCCTCGGCATCCCCAGAGTTTCTCATAGTCTCCTTGGTCCTCCTCTCCTGCGCTCTGCTTCTCGCTTCTCGGTATGCTTGGTCGGTCGTGTGGAGGACACTCAAATTCCAATAAGGTTGACTCTAATTTGGCTATGCATTTTTGAGTTGTGTGCCGTCCTGTGGGTCACTCTGGGTCACATTGGGCCGACAATGCATAACTAACTCTCGGCTCAATGCACTCGCAGCACGCCCCCATTGCAGACTGCGAATGCAATTGGAGGCACTTGTTATTTATCTTGTCCTTCAGTAGGACTGCAAGCTGGGATTTTCTTAGCTCTACAGACGGGAAGTAGTTGAATTTAATGGGTGATTTTAAAGTAATTATTAACATAATGCAATAAGAAACTATTTCAAGCCATTGAAATCTATAAAATTGTGTACGAACACTACTATACTGATGTTTTGACTGTATTTAGCTGTGGATTTTTAAGGAGTTCAACGTGTGAAGTTGAAATTTTAAGGAACAAAAAATAATAAAAAAAATCAAAATAAATAAAAAGAAATTCAACCTCTACTGGGATTCAAACCACAACATCATGATCCACAGTGATACACACTGTCCCCTCGAATACGAAACCCAGCACATCCAAGTCTCAAAATTGTACCGATTGTTCAAGCTAGAATTATATAATAGTGGATTTATAAATAATTATTTAATACTGTGTGAAAATATAGAAAGTATACTTTACTCATAGATTATAAGAGCTAAGACTACTAAATTTGCTGGATATACATTTTATGATATCACAAGGAGAAACATAATTTTAGAATCAGCCACACCCTAGAAAATTTAAAAAATCAAATTGCAAGGGTATTTTCAAAGAAAAAAAACCTTCTGTATAATAATATCACTTTAAAGAAGATTTTAATAAATATTTTAGGGATAATTAACTAAAAAGTTCTTACATAATAATATGTTATATTTCTAGACATATCTATTGCAAAATAATCAATGTTCATGATTAAGATCTGATTTCAATGTTCATTAAGATTAGCATGTAACAGACTTATATACATAATAATTATACATATTTTAATAGGGTTGCAATGGATCATGGTCAAATTCAATATATTCCTTGTAGGGGAAACCATCGGCTGTACAATTAACTCTTTACGAGCCATCATGCTTGCATTATCAATATCTGAATAAAATCATATTTAATTCGAATGTTTCGAAGTTGGATGGGCATTTTCCTGGGGCAAAGTGTCAACGAGGAGGGAAAACGAACCGCTCGGCCTGGATTTATGTGGCGAAATAATTAATTCTGTCAACGGCAGCATTCGCTGCAAGCAGCAGAAATTGACGGGATATAAATAAAAACGAGTGCAGGAACGAATGGAATCGCTTTTCGATTATGTTAATTTAATTTCCAATGCTTGGAATGGCGACATGAGTGGAACACATGCCGGCAATATGTCCAATGGCGCGGCGGGAATAAATCCAAATCATGCGATCCAATGATCACATTGTGCCGCAACTTGAGTTATGGCGCCGAGCAAACACACACAGCACACACACACACAAGTGTGGATGCTGAGAGAGGAAATGGAGAAAGAGAACATCGATTGTTGCTGGCAAATAAAGTGCAGATGCGAACAGGACAAATAAACGCAGAAACCGAAAAACAAACACATCCTTCTCCTGATTAAAGTTTAAGAATATCGCACGACAATTGCCGCAAATGTTTGTTTGTTTAAATGAAAAATGATTGCAGAGAAAAACGATGGTCGGAGAAAATGAAATCAACGCTTAAATTGGCATAAATAAAGTTGAGAGGGAAAGATGAAACAAAAAATATATATATTTTATTGTGTAATAAAGATAAACCATCTATCGATTTGAGAGTTATTTAATTATTTTCTTAGTTTTAATTTATAAACATACTTTATATAATGCTATATTTGATTATAAAAGAAATTAAATCATCACTTTAAGTTGTGCTAAAATAAAGTTAATGTGGATAGATGAAAATAAGAGGAAAAGTGCATATTTAGTAGAATATAATTATATTAAATTAATACATATATGCATTTATTAATGAGTTCTACATACACCCCATGGCTAGTTGGCTCTTCCCTTCAAGTTTTGGGCACACATGTCAGACAGTTTGTCTGCCCCGTCCGTCTCAGGGTCTACAAGTCTGTCTGACTACTGAAATAAACATCAAGCATTTCGGGGAGATATCTTTCGCTTTTCGTCTGACGTCGAGATACACGAAAATGATTTCTTTATTTTTGTCTCCCGATTTGAATTACGAACGACGATGCATGTGATTTCTTTCTCGTGTGCGTCTTACAATTTTGAATCCTATTTGTTTTATATGCACACATGCTGTATGTATAGTATCTTGGATTCTTTTTTCTTCCAAATGAAATACGTTTTAATTTATGGGCCTTCTGCGTACATTATAAACTCTTATATTTTACATGCACTTGGCAGACTCCACCAGGATATGTTATAGTACTACAAAAAGAATAAAGAAAGTGCAGACAGACGTAAAAGGGAGAAGAAGGGAAGGAGAGAAAGAGAATGACAGGCGAAAAGGAATAAAATTTATAACAAATTATTAAATAGTAATAAATAAAACATATGAATGGTTCCACAGAACATTACAATAAAACTAAGAAAATTAAGAAAACTAAGTTAATACTTTATAAGACTGACGTAGGATGGAAGGGATGCGCAGGAAGGGAAGAAGAGACTAAAGAATGACAGATGATGAGGAAAAAAACTTATAGCAAATTCTTAAATAATATTAATTAATTAACTACAATGAAACTCACAAAACTTATATAATAAAAATAATACAATACTTTACATGTGTACTAGACATATAATACACATATGGTATACGTAACTTTGAATTTCCTTTCAAGTCACCCCGAAGACTGAGACCCAATAAATTCATTAAATTAAAATATAATGCAATTAATCAATCTGAAGTACGACAAGTGCTAATTAATTCCATTGAGCTCAGGACCAGACGATGGGAAATATATATACTATATATACCATACATATACGGAAATTTGTCTGTGAATCTATGTAAGTGAATCTTCGCCATTTGTTTTATAACGCCACTTTAGTTTTGAGATTCGAAGAATCCGTTAATCGAAGTGAATGAACATTGTTTTTTTCACCCATAAATTGGCAAAGAAATCGAAAGGAAACCGTGAACATCGTCAACAACATTTGCAGTTTTCTCCTTATGTTGTTGTAGTTTTTCCTGCTTTTCGGCCTGCTAAAGCAATTTGTAATTTTCCGTATTTCATTCGCATACACTTCATTAACATCCCCTCTGCCAAGCTTGGCATTGGCCTCCAGTAGGAGGAGGAGGAGGAAGAGTTTCTTTCGTTGCGCTTCAATGGTTGCTAACCAGGCAGGGGTTGGGGCGATTGTGGGTTGGCGGTTAGAGGTGCAGGAGGAGAATGGGCCTGGGTGGGTGGGATGTATCATTAGAGTCGTTGAGCATAGTCGTGCCTTGAAATTTACGTCCTTCTTGGCGAAGACCTTCTCTAATTTCTTCAAGCATCCTGCCAGCCGCATGTATGTTCGCCAGGGGTGGGGTTTGGGCTGATGGGGAGGGTGGGGGCATCAGCGACAACGACACAAAAAGTCCTTGGCCAATGACAGCCATAGCAGCCGCAGCCGCAGCTGAAGCTGAAGCAGCAGCAGGAGCAGGAGCAGCAGATTCTGGGGCCAGAGCAAGGAGCTGTGGCGTGGGAGGCCGGGCTCAGGCGCAGGCTGAGACAGGAAAATGTTTTTTCACGATAAAAATGATGGATGACATCATAAATAACGTTGGAGTGCGCCCAAACAGAGGGTTTCCAGTGGTTGTTTATTTCGATATAAATGAAATTCTTCTTTCTTTCTTTCTTCTTTCCTCTTTCGGTTCCTTTTTCTGTGTTTTTTTTTCGTTTTCTCCCCGCTGCTGCTGCTTATTTTGGCCAGCCAAAGCGAACAAATAAGAACTTTTTTCTTATAGCAAGAGGGGCGCAGGGGTGCACAGACAATTTGGCAAAGAAAACCCCGAATAGATCCAATAGTCCAGCAAGCCAGCTAATGCTAATGCAAATGCCGAACTCTCAATGCCCTAACCCGATACGCTCCCAACCATGCGAAACTTCTCTCTTTCTGCACATAATCAATGGCCATTAATTTTGGGTGGGGACACAGAACCCAGGTCGGCTTCGGGTGCTCGTGGGCGGCGCATTTGTAATCACAGTTCCAGTTCCACATTGTATCTGAGATGTTTCCCGTCATAAATATCGAAAATTATTATTAATGTGCCCTGATGTTTCTCGGGCAAGCAGTCGGCAAGTCGAGACATCGTTGGCTGAGCTTTTGTAAATTTGCGGCATGAAGACAGTGGGTGTGCAGTGGCTAAATGTGCCAGAAAATTTATTATATACATATATATTAAATATATAGATATTTATTGAAACATCCAGGATAAACTACACAAAATATGAAGTAAATTTTAAAACATTATAAGAGACTGTTCTATTTTTTTGAAAAAAGTCGTAAAATATTTTATAAACTAAATATTAATTTTTAATTTATGGAATATGAAAATTAAATTAATTTTACTAATCGGTAAAATCGGTACAAAAAATATCTTTCAAGCATACATATTTAAGTTATGAATTTAGTAACATGCTTAATCAATTATCTTGAGTATAATTCGTCAAATATTGTGAACGTTTTTAAAAATTTCGGCAGATGAAATCTCAACAGATATAATACATATATCTGAATTTCAAAGCAAAACACATCAATATTTAAACTATTTAAGAGTGTGTTGTCTTGAAATTCTTAAATTTATTAGAAAAGATTCTCAAAAATTAACAATAATAAGATAAGATTAAATAAATAAAATAAATTAAATAAATTATTTTATAAAGCTCCACCTAATAGTTAAAGCATAGTGAGCATATGATTTGATATAATAAGCTTACAAATTTTTCTATAAAGCGCCAATTAATTGTGCTATAAAATTCCAATCGCGCCCACTGTTCCAAGTGCTTTGAAGGACAAACTCAAGCCGCTCGCACGGACGTAGATTGTGCGAAAGTGAAAGCTGCCAAGATGTATTATGGGTGTGTGTGTGTGTGTGTGTGTGGGGGTGTGTGCTTGCCGGGCAGCTGCTGTGTGTGTGCGTGTGTATTGGTGCGCTTTAATGATATCCTTATAGCCTGCTCAATTTATGGCAAAGCCGCATAAATTTAGACGCTTTTTTCACGCGCTTTCACTACAAGGCAAAAACCTTATCGTATTTTTATTTTAATGGATTTTTTATCTGCCGCTGCTGATGATGACATTGCCTAGAAATCGGGTCGGGTCGAGTCTGGTTAGTGGGGAGCTGGGCGGGGGGCAACCACACTGGCCAAAATGGCTGGGCACATTTCTCATTTTATTTAACTGTAGTTGATGCAGGGAAATGGGATTTAATAAGCCAACATTTATTTTAGACATTATTGATGGCGCTTTATTTATCGACCCCTGCGCCCCCTCTCAGGGTTCCCCTATGTGTGTGTGTGTGTGACTTCTGCTGGCACCCAGGGCTACTTATGCGGCAAAACTCAAAAGGATTAAGTCACACACACACACACACTCACGCTGTAGGGGAACAAAGGGGCGCAGCCGAAAAAGATTCACAGTCATCGCACAATACAAAAAGCTACTCCACGTGGTACCTCCAGCTCCCTCTGCAATTCCCTGCTGCCTATGCATTCCCCTGTTCTTTCTGCATCCTCCGCCTCCCGCAGCATCTTCTCCTGCTCCCACAGCATCTCTCCGCCTGCTCTCTCCTCTTTGCCATTCTTCTCTTCTTTCCCGACTTTCCTCATGTTGTCCCGACGATTATTCAAAATGCAAGGCGCAAGCATGTATGTGTGTGTGTGTGTGTGTGTGTGTGTGTGTGTGTGTGTGTGTGTGCTTGCAAAGCTTCGCAGCCATGTTGGCGGCGTCACAGTCCCCTCACATAGCTCCGGCTCCTGCTGGCATTTGATACTCGTTCTCTGCACTTGGTACTCTCTGCCCGCCTTAGCTTTAGGATTTGGATCCCGCGTTGCCGTTGCCGCTGCAATTGCCGCATGTAAATTCTTAAAGTAGTACTTAGCGCTATTATTTATTATATTCCAACAGTTTCAACACCTCTCAACAAGTGAAGCAACGAGAGGGGAGTGAGTTACTGGGGGGGAGTGGAGACTAGCTGCACTTTCCTATTGTTGCGCACTGTTTGCATTGTTGTTAGTACTCATATTGAGCATGTTGTTGCTGTTGCTGTTGTTGCTGTTGTTGCTGCTGTTGCAGTTGTTGCTGCAGTCCTCTGCGATGTTGTGCAGAAATTTATGAATATTGCATGGTAATAAAGCGAAGGATTTCATTACGACTGCGTTTGCCCCTGCCACCGTGTGTGTGTGTGTGTGAAGCTGTGTGCGTACGTGTGGGTGACTGCGTACTTTCAGCGAGTTTTTCAGTTCTACAAAGTCCCTCAACGTTTTGAGTGTCTTTAATATGAGTTATCCTTAGTATAGCTTCACAGTAAAGTAAAGTACTTTAATAACCTATTGCAAAATTTTCTTTACTAACATTGATAGACGTCGGGCCTAGATTAATAAAAATAATAATACAATACTCTCATCAGCTCTAAAAAATGTTTCTATTAACCCTCGGCCAAAAAAAGACTGTCTAAGCATATGTAAAAAATTATTTAACAGGTACATGTAGATCTAGCTGATTTATTAACTTTATTAGCATTAAGAATCAAGTCGTTTTAGCCGATTATATGTCTTTTAATTTGTATAAAAGCAAAAATTAATAATTAAAATTTCAAATGCGATTTTCATTCATTATAATAATGTGTCACCACTTTGATTCTGCAAACATAAAGTTAATATTATTGTCTATTTATTTTCCAAATTTCAGTCCGAATGGCCTAAAAAAAAACAGATGGGATGCAAGTTAATGTTTTACATGTTTCAAGGCAAGACTATGCTGCAATCAGTCGACATTATCATCAGTTAACGCAATATGCTTGTGTGTATGAGATAGAAAAAGTTAGATATGGGAAAATGATTATTTTAAAAATAACGTTCTAATAACGTTTTGGTTTTTCAAAGTACATTTGGAAGCTAGATCTAGAACTCACCTCACAGGCTATTTAAAGTGTCGCTGAGCAGCTATTTTAGTAGTCCCCCTCGAGGACTGGGGGGATCTGTGGAAGCTAAGTAAAATGGTCGCTCAGTGGCCACGTCGAGTGTGAAAACCACCGAAAGATTTATGCGTCACATAATTTTATGCCAAAAGGGATCGAGGCCAGATGGAGGCAGTGTGCAAGAGAGACACAGCGAGAGAGAGATAGAGAGAGAGAGAGAGAGAGATAGAGAGAGAGTGAGTGAGAGCTAAGGGCGCGACACTTACAAGCGCCATAATCATTTCAACAAGAATAATTTAAATAATTATTAAAACGCGCGTTGATGGCAACGGCGACAATTACAGGCGACTCGAACACGCAGCTCGTCCATGGATCGAGGAGGAGGAGGAGGAGGAGGAGGAGGAGGAGGAGAAGCTACCAGGACGAGAACATTTGTCTGGCAACAGGCCGCCAATTGTTTGTCCTCTCAGCCGCGACTCGGCGACTCCGCGACTTTTGATTGCCAGCCCTTTTTTTTTGTGTTTGTGTGGTCGTGTGGTTAAAAATTAATACGCGGAAGGATATGGCAGGCAATTCGTTTTGTGTGCAGTCCCTGCACAGCCCTGTCTGCCCCTCGTCCTGCCCCGTTCCGTTCCGCATACAGAAAATCAAAATGCAGACGAAATTCAGTGCGCATTTCATTGGCTCATGAAAAATTTACATTTGAATAGACGAGTGAATATTTTGTTTGGGGTATGGTGCGAGGATCTCAGCACAGGGCGCAGGGCAGAGGTTGTGGTGTCGTGGCAGGCAGCAATTGCAGGGCAGCTGGTGCAGCGTTTCTGCGGTTCGCAACCGCCAGGAAACTGCGCCAACAATGGCCGCGGCGGGAAGTGCGGCTCCATGAGCATTTATGGGGCGTATTGTTTTAATTTTCAGAACATTACGATTATATAAAACTGTGAGTGCATTCAACTATGTGTGAAATGAATATCAGAATGACAAGATTTCTAGCTTTAATCGAGGCTTAAAGATGCAAAAATCCCACACACACACACACACTCGGCCATCGAATTGGCCCAACATGCGTGCTGGAACAGTTGGCAGCTGTGTCTCGTTGTGTCACGTTCTGGGACAGAACTGGAGACACAGCTTGTGGCTGGCGCGTGTTTAGAGCGTATACCCTCCCTCCCCCTCCTCCACCTCTCCGCACAGCCATCGGGCAACCGCTAATGGCGCTCGCGCACTTTTGGCTACTTGCAGCGCAGCATTTTGTCTTCCAAATTAATTTGGTGTCCAGCACGGTCCTTTTGTGTGCTGTGCCGGACCGAGAGAGAGAGTCCTAGCCAGGACATGATTCTGTGTGTGCTGTGCAGAGAGTTCTAGCTAGGACATGATTATGTTGAACATTGCAGCCAGGCAGCTCTCTCTCTCCCCCCTCTCTATGTGCGCTGCTTCGATTCAATTAAAAGAAGCAGCAGAATGCAAACGAGGAATGGGGGAGGCGGAGGCGGAGGCGGAGGAGAATGATGTCACCACTGCACTTAATGCATAAATTCTCTGCTGGACATCGCTCGTGATAAATTTGATTATAGTCGATGCGTGTTTCTGCACTTAATCGATGCTGAAAATCGACAGAAAATATGTTTGCATATGCAGATAGATCTCTGATTAAGATATCCTTGACTTTAAGTTATTTAATCAACTTTCTCGTATTGAAGCATGTGGAGATTGGAACTGGGAGTGGAAGTTCGAGTGGGAGTGGCAGCTGCTGCTGTCAAAATAAAAGCCAAATGCTGTCGGCTTTAAATTGTTTAAACATTACGATGCATTGGGGAATTCAGAGTGTGCAAGTGGCTGGGAAAAAGTTTATCCGGCTGAAAAATAGAAAATAGAAAAGGAAAGCAAAAGAAAGCCGGCAACGTGGCAGTACTGGCAACATCCAATTATTTTTCGATTAGTTTCGCTATCATTCTTCAAAAAGAACAACGAAAACAACTGAAACCGAAACTGAAAACGAACCCAAAACACTCACACACACAATCACAGAGAACTCACCCCTCGTTGTACGTAGTTCCTAGGTAAGGGTGGCAAAGTACCGAAGAGGGTTTCTGTCTCTGTGTGTGTGTGTGTGTGTGTGGGCGGGTGGGGGTTGAAGTATCAACAGAGAGAGAGAGGGAGGGAGGGAGAGTGCGGCAGAGGCGAATATAAATAAATAAAACATACAAAATGGAAATAAATCTAACTGAAAAGCCATAAAGCATTTTCAGCATTCGCAATTTAATATGTTCGAGGGTATTTTTCTCGCACGTACCGAAGATGAACAACACCCACCACCACCAACAGCAGCAGCAGGAGCAGCAGCAGGAGCAGGAGCAGCAAAGGCAACGACAGAGGCAGCAGAGGCAACACCACCACCACCATCGACGGAAAAGGCGCAAGATGGTGCCAAGCAGGACGAAGGACGAAGGAGCGACAGCTGGATGGGCAGACAATAGCCAAGCTGGGGAGAGAGAGAGGGAGAAAGAAAAAAATGTTAGAAAGAAGAAATGAAGAAAATGGTAAGAAGAGCATCGCATTTGGATTCGGATTCTTGCCTGCCTGAAGATGGAGACGAAGCCCCGGGCAAGTGGTGCCTTTGCTGGGCTGGATTGGAGAGGGTGGTAGGGGGCATCGCGAGCGTGCTAAGTGTGATATATTTCCTAAGATTATATAAAATGTTTTATTTGTTCTTCTTGTTGCCGCCGCCGCCGCTCGTTCTTGCCAAGCAAATTGCGTGCGCATCAGCAAAGCGGGCCGCGATGCGCGTCTGTAAGTGCGAAAAAAGGATATTAGGTGTACATCTCTATATACACACACATACTATACTATACATACATGTATACCTACATATATATTATACTTGTACTGTGCTGCTGACTGTAAAGCTAACGGAGTCCCCTCTGCCCGCGTGATGCGTCCCAACGAGCCAATGAATTATTTCTTACCCTCATCTAAATTCCAAGGCAGCTCTTCTTCTTCCACAGAGACTGATGTCGTTGTTGTTGTTGTTGTACTGCGTAAATTGCAAAAACGAAAAGTTTTAAGCATTCGCAACGGAAGAAAACAACAACAACACCAAAAGTAACTAAAGTAACAGCACAGCAAGCTTGGCAATAAAATACCCTGTTTTTATACCCTTCGACCATTGAAAATGGTCAAAAAAGGGTATACTAACTTTGTGCAATGTATGTAACAGGCATAAGGAGGCGTGGCAGACCCCACAAAGTATATATATTCTTGCTCAGGATCACTAGCCGAGTCGATTGAGACATGTCCGTCTGTCTGTCCGTCTGTCCGTCTGTATGAGGGAACGGATCTCAGCTATTAAAAAAGCTAGAGACACCAAATTTGGTATGGAAGTTCCTATATATAATAGGCAGATGAAGTTTATGTTAAATGTTTGATGCCACGCCCACCGCCCCCGCAAATCGGTTATTTGGGATTATTAAGCAAACTATCAAACTTATAAAGTTCTGCTTTGGTATGTATAAAGCTATATGCCATACGAACATATTCTCCAAATTACAATTTGATCGGACCAATAACACAGAATTTATTCAAGTCAACGTTTTCAGTACAAATGTACGAGCAGCAGCCTGCGCGCTGCTTTCAGTAGTTGACGCCGACGTCGACGTCACTCTTAACGTGCGTCGCTGTGTGAGTGTGAGCGAGAAAGCTATATGTAGTAGAAGTATTTGTGCAAAATTTCTGTTTGAAATTATGAGTGTGGCTACACGTTTGTAACGGATTTTAAAAATTGGGAGAAGGGTATCCTACTGTCGGGCGTTCGACTGTAGCCATATCCACTTGTTACTTTTTAAAACTTAAGGAGGAACCTTCACTAAATACTATGTACGATCAACAAATAAAAAGTAAACCGTCTCATCAGATTCTAGTCAAGACTGCAAAAAATATAAAGGATTTTGTAGGGATCCCATTTCTGCTTTTTGCATTAAGTGATTATTCCCCACAATGTCATTGGTTGAAGAGCATAAAAACAAAAAAACTTTGACCCTCTAACAGTGGGCAACATGCAAAGTTTTCATAGTAAAATAGTGGCATTAAATAAAAATCCCTACTTAAATAAGAATTAAAGACAAGGATGTATTGTGTCCCATATTTTGTTGTCTGATTATTCTCAATTGATAATATTTAAACTTTATTATGATGAATCTTTATAGAAATTTGTAGAAATCAAAATAAATTTAAAAGGTTAATAAATTGAGAGTAATCTGCAGTTGAGAATGTTAACTAAGAGTGACTCAAAGATGTTATACATTACAAACATATATGTACAATTTTAACATAACTTAAATTAAAATTAATTAAAGATTATTATAGTATTATTAAATTATTAAATAAATTATTGTTCATTTCTGGTTCGCTCACTTAATTATTTTCTTAAATAGTTTCTATGTATATATCTCGATTTAAAAAAAAAAAATTTGAATAATCATGCAGATGTTACACACTAAAAATTTTTTAAAATTAAATATTTGAAAGTACTAGCTGTTCTATTATCACATATTTACGTATTCATACAAACAGTTAGACGGAACTGGCTCTTCTCGGCGGTTATTAGAAGGAATCTCACTTTGTAAGATCACAGAACTCTCTTTCTGCCTGTTGACGTTTCCCTAGAATAATCAATCAAGTCAATCAATAATAATCAATTGTACATATATAATAGAAGCAAACTTTTTTGAATAGTTAAAATTTGCTTTTGACCACTGTTCGCCATCCGTCAATCAGCTCCACTGTCTACAGGGCGTAGGGTTGGATGCGAACCAAAATGGAAGTTAAAGATGGCACCAGATGTGACCAAGTGGAATTTTTAAGTCAACACACACACACACACACACACACACCGACAAATGGGGCGTTTAGAAATTAGTTTGGCAATTTCGTTAATTTTGGGCATTCAGCTGGACTTTCGGCGGGTCGCAGATGAGAAAACAATGTAGATGAGAGAGAAGGAGAGGAAGAAGTAGAAATAAGAAACATTTTTGCAAGTTTATGCCAAGTTAAGTGGGTGTAGCGCACACTCAGAGATTGACAGGAGGTGGGCAGTGGGTGGCCAGGCTGCTAAGAGGGAGGATGGGAGCTTGGCCAGAAGATGAATGTGCCGCAGCTCTATAAATATGTATGGGATGCTATATATTAAAACCGACTCGACACGATTCGACTCGACTCGACGCCACTCGACTCGACGCTCGTGCAGAGCAAAAACTAATTTCGAAAAATGCCAAAAGAAAAAGCAGCAAAATAAAAATAAGAGGAAAGAAAAGAAAAGAAAAGAAGAGGAAAGGCGAGGAAAACCCCGTGCAACGAGCAGAGCTGAGCTCAACTCAGCTGAAGATGGAACAAGGAAAGGACATTTGTGCTGCCTGGCAATGGGCTGGAGATGGGCGTCATTTAAGTCTGGGGGATGTTGGATTGCGGTATGGTGCTGGCATCGTAGGTTGCTCACACTCCCCTCATTTTCTCCCGAACCCCAACGCAGACTGACAGGCAAGCTGCTGCTCCTGTTCCTGTTCCTGCTGGGGTACACGGGAGTAATATAGCACAACAAAACGCAATAAAGCATTTTGTGGCAACTCGAAGATGTGAGCAGCAGATGCTGATTAAAGGTGTGTGGTTGGGTGTGCCTGGGTTGGACTCTCTACATAAGCACACACACACACACACACACACCTTAAGAGACTCGCATATAGATGAGAACTGCAAAAATAAATGAGAAAAATTATTACCGCATTTCCGTCGAGTGGCTTCTGCGTGGCAATGTCCGGTGGGGCCTGGGGTATGGTTAGGTAAGGATACTGTGGGGCGCCTTTGCTTATTTAAATTGCGTGTACATTTTCCGGGTACTACGAGTGGAAGTAATTGGATGATGCCGGCAGTAATGATCACACTTGACGGACTGTCCCGTTATACAAAAAGATAGATAATATAATTGCGCATAAAGAAAAAAGAAAAAGGAAACCCTTAGCCAAGAGTATCTTCAAAACTTCCCTTAACAATTCGGAATAGTTGAACATATATTTATTTTAATATCTATTTGGATAAAAAACACTATAAACTATAAGGACTATGAACATTTTCAAACTAAGGATCGGCCTAGATGCGATTTCAACTCCTTTTGTATAGTGCAGGATGGAAAGTGGTGGTTTTGAATCTGGATCATATTCTTTTCCTACTGCACTACTGAGCAGATCGGAAAGATAACGATAATTGAAACGAAAACAGTGCATCTCGGAGTACTCGAATTCTACTTCATCATATTTATCCGACGTTTTATTGTGCCCAAATATTTTATATGGCATTTGAAGTTTGATGGTGTCATATGTGAACAGTGACGTTTCTCCAAACGATGCGAATGCCGTTGGTTCACCATCTGTTGACTGCCAAACTGTATATTCTTCATCTCGCGCCCGATTATCAAGCCATCGTATAAATGTATCAAACTCGGTTACTCTGGTGCCCACTATTTTCAGTGTCCTGTCAGCGGCATATTTACAACTGCCAGTGCTTTCAAGGCATTTTACTATTTCTGCGCACTTAGCCCATAATATTATCAAAACTTCCACATAAAATATAATTTTCATTTCACTCTAAATTTACGCTCAAAATAAAGATTAATATATTTATTTGTATGTATAAGAATGAATTTGTGAACTGAAATATTAAAAAAAATACATATTTGACTACAAATGCTAAAACTTATAAACTCATTTATGTTACAACTAAAACAATGCATAAGTGCTTGAGCTGCATTTATAATGTATCTCTCTACGGATTACTTTGAATATATATAAGAAGATTATTCATATTCCTTAGGATAATGTACTTCAATCATTAGAATGTCATCTCAGCATGACCTAACGCACACAAATAATATATATCAAATATATTCAATATAATATAATAATTAAGTTTTCTAATAATTTTCGTTGCTTATCGAAAGTGTGCCATAAGTTAGAATACGTTTTTTAAGCATAAATTCAATGTGTAGAGGTACATATGTATAATTTAATTTTTGATAAAATAATTTTTAAAGAATTTTCTATTTATTTTGTTAAGAACTTCAATTTTGAATTTCTCATGAAGTTTGCAGCGTACATAATTCCTAGCAGCACAACTTTTTTTTTGTATTTCAAATTATTTAAAGTGCACTAATAATATTAGGATTGAAAAATAATGTGAAATTATTTAAAATATGAATAAAATTCACAGTAACATTATATCGACAAAACTTCGAAATTAAATTTGAAATTACAAAAAGTTCATTTTTATTTAATTTTAATTTTTAAATCTTACAAAATCAAAGATTAGTTTAACCGATTCAACAGGAAATTGGGATAACCCAGAAGAACCCAATTAGATCTTCGAAATTAGTCTAGAACTAATTGTTAATAGGAAACAGGTAGTAAAAGCTGAGAACAGATGAAAAGAAGAACTCTCTAAAGAGTTTGTTATAATCAGCAGAGAGAACTGCAAAGGGAACATGTGTCTTCCTGCTCGGATCGGATCGGAACACACCCTCGGCCCAAGCAGCGCACTTGGTATGTGAGTCCCAATCCAACCGAAGGTGCAATAAAATGAGTAAGATTCGTGTTATTGTCGCCACCGTAGTAGCTGCGTTGCTGCGCCCATTGGATTCGCGTCTTTTAAATATAGCGAAAGCGACGCGGATCGTGATGCGAATCGTCAAGTTGTTTTGCATAGGTTAATAGGAGAGGGGGTGGTGAGAAGGGGGAGTAGCAGGAGGTGGACAGGTGTTGTTTGATGCACAACAACACGTCGGTTGCAGTTCTTCTTGGCAAGGGCTTCTATGGTCGCTGCTTAATGACAGTTTCGACAGTTTCGGATTTGATTGCCACTGGCTGTGCCTACTCCCGACTCCCGAGATCCACTTGGGGGCTGGCGAGGCATGGTAATGTGGTTGTTGACACTAATTATAACTGGAATTGCATGCGGCATGCAGGCCCACAGGCCCGGTCTGTCCTCTGTCTGCCTTGGACACTGCGTTTTCCACCTGCACAGCAACTCGGTCAGTTTTTCATTATTTTCATGCCGCATTTAGCTCACGTTTTAATTAAGTCGTCGCCGGAGTCGCCACTTGGATCTCTGCAGTTGGTTGAGGCAGGTGGTAGGAGAAGGAGGATGGTTCGAGCCCGGCACTTGCATGTAAATCTACTCATCATTGTTGATGGCATATTACAATGCAATCCGTCAGTCAGTCAGTCAGTCAGTCAGTCAGTTCGCTCTTCTCCTCCACCGCCTCCACCTCCTCCACGTCCTCCTCGCTCTCGACCCAAAATGAATGCGATTTGCAGTCGTCGTTGCATCTCCGAGTTTGCAGTCGCAGTCGCAGTCGCCAGTTTGGCATTGTTTTCTTTTTATGGATTTTCACTGGACTCACGTCGCGTTCGTTTTTTTTGGAAAATGTTTACAGACCGTAAACAGTGTTGGTCTTGTTGCTGTTTTCAAATTGCAAATATGCCTTGGAATTTTTATGGTACATCCAAGTTTACCCTATGCCTCTAATGCATATAGTACAAGTGGGATTTCTTTCTAATTCTATATATTCCATTGGCCCAGTCGCTACACGACACAGACCTACCGCAGATCTCACAAGTTGTGTAAGCTTTGATCTCCTCTGCCTCGAATTATAAAAATAAGGATCTCGTCATGCCCAGAGAGAGAGAGAGAGAGGCAGAGAACGCCCTCTAGACAGTGCCTGCGTTCCGCATTGGCCTGCCAATTACTCTGAATGTGAATATATATAGTATATACAAATATATATATATTATGTGCTGAAGTAGTGCGGGTTGTTCTGTATAATCAATACATAAAGGAAGACATTTAAAATGCGCTTTAGAATTCGACATACCCGACACGTTCTGCTCTTTCTATGCAAATTGTATTATTTAACTTAATAATTTGATATTATGTATCTTAAGTTGAATTCGTAGAACTCAAAAAAAAACAAACTGTGTTTGGAATTTGTAAACTGTCGTATGATCTAATAATTACAAAACGAAATTGCGAATAAATTTCACTGGAACATATGAACTGGCGATATGATCTTATAATAGAATAGGAAATTGCAAATAGATTTCACTGGAAATAAACACATATATGTATATTTTCTGCTTCCTTATGCCTCGTGGTAATTCTGACAGGTATTCCTAGGCAATTGTGCAGGTCTGTTATTGCCTTCCATTTGGTAATCAATGAGCATCTGGTCTAATCGTTCCCCAGAACGTGAGTCCACACGCTGCCATTGCAAATGGCACTTGAAACAGTCAAGCGAATACGATTCGTACTAATTGCGGATCTGTGTAGAGACATACATACATACTATAGATAGAGATGGAAATCGAAAAAGAAGAAGAAGCTTCTCTGGCTACCCAACTACCCTCGCACAAATCAGTGTGGCAATCAGAGAAACTGCAGATTGACATCTGTCTGATTTGCATCTACTGAAATACATATTGGGGTAGCTTTTCCCGCTTTTCCCGCTACTTTTCCTGCTCCTGCTCCTTCCTGGGGTTGGCTGCATCAATCCCTGATGAGTCTTCAGCCTGAAGGCCATAAGCGATTAGGATTGTTGGTCTCTGGGGAGCGAGGCTGTTCCCCTCTCTCTTTCTCTCTCTTTCTCTGTGCGAATGTGTTGAAATTTTTCGAAACTGCAAAACATTTTCGAAATTGAGTGAAACCGATTTCCCACAGGATTCATATGGCAACTGTATATGTACGTGTGTGTGTGTGGGTAAAGTTTCCCTGTCATTCAAAGCAAAACAAGTGGAGTCTGTTTCGGTTCTCTAACCAGAACGTAGACCAACCCACAATCGTCGAAATGAAGAAAATGTGGTTTCGGTTACGGTTTTTCACTGTTTTCCGCTCGCCATCCACACAATCCTCAACTGCTCCACTCCTCTGCCATGTCTTCCCTCCTACCCCTCCCCGAAATGCCACAAAGCTGTGTTTCTGCCTCTCCCCCTGTGTGTGTGTTGTTGTTTTTCTTTTTATGGAAATTCCCAAAAAACTTTTCGTAGGCATTTTGTTTATTTCACTTCTTCTCGACGTTTCTCAGCATTTTCTCTCTGTGTGAGTGTATGGGACGAACCGAAGAGCAGAAGGAGAGAACGAAAGGAAGAGAGGAGGAGGAGGAATGGGAGTACAGGGATAAAAGTTTGTCTTGAATACCATTTGGTCTGCCTCCTTCATTGCGGTTCCTGCTTTCTGGTTTTGCTTCCATTCGCAGCTGATGTTGTTGTTCCTGTTGTCTCTGTTTGTTGTTGTTTATTTTATCATTATTATTGGCAATTTCTTTTAAGTGGTGCCAATCTTTTTTCACTTGTTTTGCCCCGACTTCGTTGGGATTATACAGCTCTCTCTCTCTCTGTGTGTGTGCAAATTTATTATGGTCATTTCATTCAATCGACAAATCGGAAGTGATTTTGAATTCATTCCCTAACGGGAGAATGGGGAAATCGTATTTAGTTAGATTAACATAAGAGTGAAGATATGTTTGACTTAATAATCAGATGATGTAATAAGCTATGTCTATGTAATATATCCCCTTTGGCTGTAAATTTAGCCATTTTACAGCTAACATTCGCACAAGCAGCTGATAAGCCTGTGCAGCGTACACTGAGCCAGATGGGAGCACATTGACCTCATAAATTACTCATACACACACACACACACACACACACACTGTTGCAGTTCCGTTAAGACGCAATGCAGCCCTGGTGCCGCCAGCGTATGACTTTGGCATTGGCATTGGCAGAGACGGAGGCAGAGGCAGAGGCCGCGGCAGAGGCGAAGGTGGTGGCATTTCCCAGAGACACTTGCACTTTCTCCGCACGCTTAATGGACAATTAACCTTGATTTCCGACTTCATCTGACTGCTGCGGTTCGCTGCCGACCTGACCTTGCTCTCTCTCTCTCTCTCTACCCTAATACCAGCCATGCCAAGGCCGTGCTCTACTTACCTCCCCTGCCCGCCACAATTGCAATAATTATTGCATTTTATAACGAGCACCGTTTCGGTTTCTATTTCTATTTCGGGTTCTCTTATGCATTATTACGCACACACGCCAGCGCCGCTGGGTAATTAGACGGAACCACCTGATAATGCCTCAGAACCATCTCAGTGACCTTTAATGATCCTCGACCAGCGGGCTGAACCTTTGTTACAGTCTGCAGGTGCGGAGCCGGCAAATCGATTACTTTCCTTTTCGAACTGCAACCTTGAGTTGGATTGTATATCATAAAAGGTATAAGTGAGCAAGGTCTTTGGAAATTTATTTTAATTAAATAACGTAATGATTAAACAATTTAATTTAGACAATTGTAATCTTAAATTAATTTAAATCTTAATTAAATTTGCATTTTAAATTTAAGTTTGTAATTTTTTATACAACAACAAATAATAACAAACAAATAAAAAAATAAATAAATAAATAAAAAAAAAAAAAATTAATTAATTAATTAATATAAATAAATAAATAAACAAATAAATAATAAAAGCCCTCTGTCCTCCTTGCTGGCTAATTCCATTATATTATAACATTAGCAACCGAATAATGCCCATAGAACATGGAACATTACGAACTAATGTCCGAATTAGAGCCTCAGTGTTTTGTCCACAATGCCATGATTAATGGGCCTCATAATGAAAAATGTAATGAGAGGCATTTATCAAAAATCGTTTGTGTGCGAGAGCAGGCATGTATCTTGTATCTTCGTATCTCTTTGTCGCGTTGTATCTTTATATCTCTGCAGCGGCAGACATAAAAAATGAATACTATGTATGTTATGTATGTGTGCGAGTATTTGATAATTTTCTGCTGTAGTATCTTGGCCATGAACATGAATCTTTTCTTGCCTTGCAGGGAGTGCGGGCAGAAAGGTAGAGCGAGAGAGAGGGGCAGAAGGGGCCGAGCGGACCAAGAAGCAAAACAAAAGCGGTTCGGCTCTGGCGGTCTTTGTATGCCGTTTGGATGTCTGTCGGTGGGATCATCTTCAAGTTTTTGACCGACCGTTCGCTGGCCATAAATCTTCGTGTATATTGGACTTTTAGACGATATCAATGAAATTGTATCTCTTTATCCGCATTATTATAATATACGGATGCGAATGCTTTCGCGACCGCCTGCGACTGTCTCTGGGGCCATAGGGCCGGCTCCTCCGACTCGTTCCCCCATTTCGTTCCCATCCCCGTTCCAGCACCTGCATATTTGCAGATACTTACGACATTATGAGATATTATTTATATGATTTTTTTTTTTGGCAGAGAACTCTGGTGTCCGCTTTTTCTCTCCCTCTCTTTTCATTTCGTCCTCCCTTTCTACTAAATACTTGTATATATTTCATTATGAGGCAGGACTCCCTGCTCGGGAAAAGTGGCTGAAAATTCCCATTTTGATTGCAGGACAAAAGGGAATTTCATGTGCGGCGGTGCCACAAGATAGATTGCCCGCCCTGCATATTTATGTGCGAAATATCGTTGATACAAGCAGCTCCTTATGTTGCGCCACATGGCGCACTACATACTATACTTCCCGGTCTACACTTTTGCCAGCCTCAAAGTTTGCCGAAACTCTTGAGTTGCGCATACCCTGTAAGAAACTAAGTGATGAGGAGTGCCTTATATGTAGCTGGTAGTTTCGTAAGTAAAGAGAGTGAAGACAATATATTTATATATTTATTTATTATCAAATAGTGCCGAATTATAAGACTATAGAAATAAATATTTTCTTAATTGTAAATTTAAATAACTTAATAATTTAATGATTTAATTTTTAAATAATTAAAATCTAATTAATATTAAAATTTTAAATTTATGATAATAATACTTTGATTCGACTGCTTTTAGTTGACTTTACATAAATAAATAAATTAAAATAAAGGCATAGTTTTAAAAATTTCGAAGTTTGCTATTTTATTTATTACTATTTACACTTCAGGAATTAGTAAATCAAATTTCTCATCAATTTCTAGGTAAAAGTGCTTGAAAAAAGACCACATAATAATTAAGAGTTTAATTATGTTATGCCTAGTATTTTTCCCATGACCAACAGTATAAAAAGTAAAAGTATATATTCTTTAAACTTGATTATACACATAAAAAATAAAATAAATAAATAATTTATTCTTTAAACTTGATTATACAAATAAAAATAAAATTTAAATTTTAAAATTTAGAATATTCTCGTAATTTAGTGCGTAGTATTTGCAATTTGTGCTGCTTTGACTTTTGCCCAATTCTCGGGAGGTTCGATGCCGCCGGGTCTTAAGGCTTGCTGTGGTTACTGGGCCTCTTCGACGAGGCTGATGCTGCAGCCACTCACTCAACCACCCACCACAGTTCTACTCCCCCACTCATTGTCGGCGTCAGCAACAACAACAATCGACGACACCCAGAATCACAAATCATATAGATAAGAGCACACAAAGGAATTTATTTCTATTTTGGCATTTTTCGGTCTCTCATTTTGCTTGTAATTTTTTCTTCTTCTACTTATTTTGCTGCTTCTGCTGTTGTTGCTGTTGTTGTTGTTGCTCTTTTTGCTTTGTCCTCCGCTGCCATCGATATTTTCGGCTATTTTCACCCCAAAGTTATTGCGTTTTAGATTTTTTCCTTAGCTTCCTCACCGTAGCGATGCCACGCCTGCTTGAAGTTGGCGCAATCTCAAGGCGGGACGGAACGGTATGAGCGCTGCTTCTGCTCCTCACTTGGGTTCGGGTTTGGGTTTGGGTACGAGTTCTGGTTCTGGTTTGGGCACGCACCGGAAGCGCCGATAGCGCCATGTGTCGAGTGCGTGCGTGCGTTGCTCGCGTGCGTGTCCAAGGAGGGGCAGAGTCTCTCTATGTATGTGTGTGTGTGTGTCAGCATGTTAGTGGCGCCTTAGGGTGTTGCCACATCGTATTTCACCACCCAGCTAGAGTCGCTCCACCCACACCACCACCCCCGACTCCTCCTACGCCAATCCATCCAAGTCGAAGGCGTTCCGCTTCTTTCATTTTAATGGCGCACACGCATTTTCTTTCGATACAATAGATAGACACACACACACACACACACCCACGCACTCACACACACGCACAATCACTCTCTCGCACACACTCGAGCAACAATCTATGGGCGTAAACGTATTTTATTTTCATTCTCTCAGTGCCTTTAATATATTTTCATAATCATATCATCAGATGCACCTAATAGTTTTTAGACTCGTTCAGGAGCGTTGTCAGAGATAAGATTAAACTAAACCATATATATAAATGTATGTAGGTATATGAAGATATTTTATTTGTTTATAAAAACAACCTTATAAAATAATAAATTATTTTTTCTTATATTATAAGTCATAACAGCTTAATATAATATGGCATATACTTAATCTTTGGTAGTATTCGAAGTATTGCATATACATATCCTTGCAAAATCTATATTTATGATATTTAGGGGGTTTTTACCTGCAGAAGAAATCATCTCCCACGCCAGAAACTGTAGGTATATATGTTGTTTATTTATTCTTAACTTATAAATATCATAAAGGTTAAACCACTGTAAGCTGTAAAGAAAATCCGCGGATTACTCACTCATATATATTTCTTAATGATATTAAACAGTTAACAACTATATATAAATACTATAAAGCAACCATAAATGTCATTCATAATTTCTGTTTCCTTATTATTCTTATCGCCTTAACTCAGCATGCTTAATTATTAATTACAAATTATCATAAATAAATAATTTCCATACTAGAAAGCAGATACAATTGTCTTATAATAAATAATTCCAAATTCCATACTTTCTGATACAACCATGATGGAAAACCTTTAGAGAATATACAAGCCTGAGATTTCATATTTTTATGCTTAACTATTAAGTTTATGTTTTTTCAACAATAAAAATTAATATTATCAATTTAACAAGCTACAAAATTATTACTCACATACTTTCATATATTTTATTTTCCTATTCTTTTTTATAGACATTATTTTTAGGTTTCGTGTGCTTTTCTTGAGCAGCTCAGCCGAATTTGGCATTTCTGTCACACGTTGCGCGATGTCAATGTCAATTTTGTGTGCTCGTTTCAGTGTTGTAATGCGGCTTAAAGAACTTCATCAAAATCGTTGTCGTTCCCGCTCAGGCAATGGCAACGCCCCGGCCACGCCCACTGTGTGTTCAGTGCGCAACAACGTCAGAAATTGATGTTGGCATTAGCTTAGCTCAAAGACAAATTATGATAAACGACCATTAAAATGTTGTCATATGTTCACATGTGTCGACCCGCCGTCTGTCTGTCTGTCTGTCTGTTTGTCTGTCTGTCTGTCTGTCTGTCTTGATGTCTGCCTGTCTCCCTACTCTCATTGTTGTATTGCAGGTAGGGGTTTCTGTGCGCCGTCGGTAGCCGTTTTATTTATTGACTCACCTGATCAACTTGACTGATTATTCGTGTGCATGCACCATGTTCACAACAACAACAACAATAGAGACAGCTCAGAATAATAACTCCACGTTGTGTCAGAACAATTGCATAGCCGTATAACAAAATGTATTCATGTTGCAATTGAGAAAGCAAAATACCCTCTGCCGTCAGAAAAAATTTAAGATTCTGAAACTGATTAAATTAAAATGATGTAAAGTATGATTATAATAATTATAAGAAAAACATGAGTAAACAAGAAGAGATACAACTTATGAATTTATTTAGTTATTTATATGATTTAATTACAGTTACATTGGAGGCATACATGCCTGAAGAAGCAGATCGCTACGTATACTTGATATTAATTTACATATTTCTGCTTTGATAACGAGATTATCAACTTGTTTCTTATATTTTAAATGTACTTTTTGCATTAATTAAATGTTTATATATTTTTTACATATTTCCTTAGAATTTAACTCATTCAGTCAGACACATTTCTTTATGAAATAACAAAGAATTAAAAAAAATATTTGAGAGTGAGAGTGAATAATGTAAAAAAAAACATGCGTCTCTCAGAAAGAGATTATCAAAGCAGGGATACAAAAAAGTGTATATAGTATATAATTTCCAAAGAGTAAATTCTGCTCAACCTTTTCAGCCACTCATTGCCTTCTCCCTCTAACAGACTGAGGTATATAGGAGCGAGAAAGCGCAGATAGCGCTGCTCAGAACTATAGGAAGCGATAACCTGAATACAGTTAATTTGAATGGACTGTTCAATGAGAAATTTGAAAGATAAGTACGACTATATGTACTATCTTGTATTTATCTTTATGTACTTCGAAGTAAGACTCCATTAATTTTCCTAATATTCGCAAATTATTGTCATATTGTCAAATTTTAAATAAGACTTACGAATAAACTTATGATATTCAGTATTTTGAAGTCTCTTTCTTTTATAATAGCTGAGATCAGTGCAATGAACTCCTTAAGTGACGTATACATCAACAGGGCATTGCGGGATTATCCTTAAGTCCCTTCTACAACTGTAAAGTTAATATACCCTCGAAGGGTTTTACTCTCAGTATATTCTCAAATAACTGATTCAAAATTGAAATTCAGCTAAAATTTTAAAGATCAGAAAGACTGTAAACAGTCAGGATTGCGGTGAGGATTACGGGGAGGGGGGGGGGGGGCGGCATCACCGCTTGCTGGGAAAAACGATGCGACATGCGAAACAATTCAAAGTTTCACGTCGTAAATTTGGCGGGCGACTTCATCGATCACTTTTGGGCTGTTACTACAGGTTGACTTATTTGCCCGATAGCCTGGGCTCGAATTGAAGCCAGCCGGAGCTGGAACCAGAGTCGCACTGTGTGTAGCTGTCTCAGTTGGATGGGGAGGGGAACAGGGAAGGGGACGGCGGCAAGGGAACAGGCTGTGGCACAGGGTCCCAGAGTGCAGCGGCTGAACGGCACGCGCTCTTGTTTTGCTGCTGTTGTTGTTGTTGTTGTTCCCGTTGTTGTTGTTGTTGTTGCGGCAGTTTGCCGAAGCGGAAATGGAGACTGAGGGCGTCCGCTGGCGGCATGTGAAAATATTTTCCAAGGTAAACGCCACAAAAAGGACAAAAGCCCATGCGAGAAACGAGAAACACGATTCCAGCTGAGACTCCCCTCGCCCTTCCCTGTTCCCTCAGCCAGCGCAACACCTTTTGCTATCCCTGGTGCCGCGCATGGAACCCAATTGAATGATTTAGGGGCGCACAGTTGTCAAAGAGCAGCGATGCGTACGGGTCCACAGCCAGAGACCGTTGGGCATAGCTTTCCTGGTCCTGCCGCAGCCGCAGTCTCATCCTCATTCACATTCACATTCACATCCAGCTCCATATCCAACATCTACTACATCCACCTCCACGTGCTCGCCCAAGCTGGTGGGGCGCCAAGTATGCTTTTAAAAGCGATTCATCCGCTCCTCTGATATTTATTGCTCTACATAATTGAGTGTAAAATTGTATGAAAAACTTAAAAACAGCTGCCAGTCTCTGAGGATGAGTCTCCATGAGTGTTCTACAAATGATCACAATAGTTGAAGAACTCTAAGCAATAATTTAATTATTATCATGAGATATGCAACATAATTCACAGTTGAATCTATGAAATTACTGTTGAAATTGATTGATTAAGAAGTATGCGAAGTATATCATACATGTTCTAATATATATTTCTTTCAATCTGAAGTAAACTTTGAGAATTAATTACTTTAATTGAAAAATGATTAGGAAAAATAGAAATATTTATATAGTTAGATTTGATAGTTTTAATATTTTTTTTAATAATATAATAAAAAAAAAAACACCACTTTACGTTTTAATGATACTCTAAATAAAATTTAAAACATAAAAATTTCAATAAATGCAAATGATACTTTTTCTAGATTTTTTAAAATGGAATGGATATGGAACATAATTCACAATTGAAATTATTAAATTACTGTTGATATTGATTGATTAAGAAGTATGCGAAGTATATTTCAAGGTTTTCTATACATGACTATATCATACATGTCCTAATATATATTTCTTTCAATCTGAAGTAAACTTTGAGAAAGAATTAAATGATCAGGAAAAATAGAAATATAAAATGATTTGATAGTTTTAATTTAATAATATAATAAAAAACAAACCACCACTTTACGTTTCAAGGATACTCTAAATGTAATTTCAAACATAAAAATTTCAATAAATGCAAATTATACTCTTTCTAGATTTTTTTAAATTTCTAAATACTATAATATTTTGTCATATTTTTGAAATATTTAAATGTAACACAAATAACAATATTATTTTTGCATTCATATCCCCTAAATATATTTCTAGCCAATAATCAAAGCTGACAAGGCAATTCTTGCAATAATATCCCATCATAATAAACCAAGTTTATGGGCATTTTATCCGCTATCTATCCCCACATGCCGTGCAGACGGCAAAATACCAAATGATTCTCCACTCTGAGCAAAACCGACGGGCTGCTCACGTAACTGCGACGCCGACGATGTCGACTGAGCCAGAGACAGAGACAGAGCTGCTGCAGCAGTCGACTTCGGCGCAGCCGACTCTCGGTTTGTAGGTCTGTTCGTCGGGCTGCGTAAATTTATGTGAGAAATCCCATTGAAAAGAGCAACGCGGCCGCTCACGACACAATAAAGCAAAATAATGGCACATTCGTCACACTTAACGCGGCCCGCATGCTGCCATCCCTGTTGCGCGCGCGAGCAACCCGACGTGCGCATTCGCTCGCACGCACACACACAGAGCGTCATCGGCGTCATCCATCTTAGAGGCGAGCGAGGTTGTGTTTGTGTTGGTGTTGCTGTTGCTGTTGCTCTCCGGCAGGCGGTCGAGCAAGCGACAGGCGAGAATGCTTTATGAGCGCACTGCGCTCTGCAGCGGCTCCTCCCTGTTTGCCGACGCGTTGCCAATTGGTGGCATCGCGACGTTGGCTGAGGCTGAGACAGAGGCAGCGGCAGTGGCAGTGGCAGTGACTGAGGCAGCGACCGAACATTTCGTTTGTTGTTGCTGGAGCTCTGCTGCTGGGGGCCCTCTTTTTGGCAGCATGTTGCACGTGGTGCCTTGTGTGAGTGTGTGTGGTGAGCACACAGCAGCTGCTTCTCTTCTTCGCTCTCCCCACTGCCAGCACAAGCACAACGACGCGTCGTATTCTTTTGCTGATCTCATGCGCTCTCTCTTCGCTTGCATGCGCTCGTTCAACAGCTGTGGCCCGCGATGAGAGAGCGAGCACAGTTACAGTTGCTGAGAGCGGCAGAACGTAGCAGCCGAGAGAGTGTTGTGAGCGAGGGAAAGAGATAGAGAGCGATGCTGAGCCATTTCGCTCATTTTGGGGTGGTTCTGCATCAAGTGCGTGTGCGTGTGAGTGTACGTATGCATATATGTGTGTGTGCGTGTGTGTTGTGAAGATTGTACGCCATGATTGTTGTGCCGTCGGCAAATGAAGATTTCTCTGCGATATGCGGCAGCCATAACTTTTACTCTAACGGTTTCGGCTTGCAGTAGAACAGTTTTGCTTATGTTTGTGTTAGTTTAAATTGATAATTTGATATTGTGAATGCAATCAATGCATTTTCAATGCATTTCCAGGGGATTAATAAAATAAAATAAATATTTTATACTTCTTTTATACTAAATACATGTATAGTGTATGTATATATTAATATAAGGAAAATACTTTTTAAATAATTGTTTGACTAAAAAATTAGATGTACTTGTCATTAAATAATTTACAGCTTAAATTCAAGTAAGTTAAGCAATTAATACAAATTTGTAGACATTTTAGGCGATAAAATAATCAAATATATTTATAATAAATATAAAGTAAATTCCTCGTAAATAATTGCTAGATTGCAACGAAATTCATTAAATTTAAAATAATAATAATATTATTAATCACTGTATATAAAATGTACCAGACCTTAAATATACTACGGCTTAAATTGTCAGAAAGTTAATCATTCAATTTATTAATTTTTAAATAATTCTGAGGCAATTAATAAATTGAAATAAATAATGTAAAATCATTATCAATATGAAGAAAAATACTTTGAAGCAACATTTAGATTAAATAGATTTTTGCTATTTTGCAAGTAAAAATAATTGTCTTAAATAAGTGTATTTGATTTGTTATACTATATTATACTATATTCAGTTCTGCATAAATATACGACTATCAAAGTTAATTAATGCACTCATTATATAGAGATCTTTATAACAAAACAGAAACATTTGAAATGCAGTAATATTCTAAACATACCTAATAAAAAACGAAGAAATAAACCGAAATAAAAATCAAGACTCCGCAATCCAGAGGTCTCGTCCAGAGAAGCCTGTGCGAATGCGGCATGCGAATATGTTCGACAAGCACAACTGGCGACTTGCAACTGCCGCCGACTAGTGGCCGCCGTGCCACAAGCTGTGGCAAGCTCTCTCTCTCTCTCTTTCGCTCTCTCCCTCGTAAATTTCTCACTCAGTAACTCAGTCGACTCAACTGAGCGCAGAAATGCGAGCAGACGATACAGTTTTGTTGTTGTTCTCTGTGTCTCGCTGTGTTTTTTCTGTTTCTGTTGCCTCGTACCGACTGCAGATACTTTATGGTCGACGCTTGCGCTGGCGCTGGCGTTGCCGTTGCCGTCGACGTCTGCGTTGACGCTGACGTAGTCGCTGCTCGTAAATAACGCTGGCAGCGCAGCAACGCTGCGCGCGCTCTCTCTCTCATTTGCGCTCTGCCGGCGCGTGAGTTTCTTATAAGATTATTTATATACTGTTTCGCAGGGAGCTGTCGCTGTCGCTGGCGTTGCCGTTGCCGTTGACTGCGCTGCTGGCGTCAGCTGTGGCCTGGCGCGTCGCTTCTGGATTAATAAGGAGTTCTCGCTTGGATTTTCACATGTATATGCTTTGAATTGAATGCTTTATGGGTTTAGTTTGATAGAAGTCGTAAAGAAATCAACATCACACAACACAAAACGCACCCGTGTGTAGTGTAAACCGTGTATGCCACACGTTGCCCGTCTGCATCGTTGTCGCCATCTTCGTCGTCGTTGTCGTGTTGTGTCTCCTCTCGCATCGTTGTTGTTGTTGTTGTTGTCATAGCTGGGGGGCAGCAGCTCATCATCATCATCATTAGCAGCAGCAGCAACAGCAGCAACAGCAGCAGCAGCAGCAGCTCTCGAGTAGCAGCAGCAGCAGCAGCGGTTCTGGTTCTGTTTGCCCAAACTATTCGGTCGCCTGCGGTTGTCGTGGTCACCTCGTTTGCCCGCCCGACCGCCCGCCTACTCAACCTTCGGTCTGCCCTCTCCACCGCGTCTCGCGGTTCCAATTGACAGCTCGTAAAAATCGTAAAAAACATCAAAATAATCATAACAATAATCGTAAAAAATTAGAACCGACGCACAGTCGCAAATTGGCCACAGCCAACGTCGCAGGCCCATGAAAATCTCGCTAAGATTGAAGGAAACGCGCGCGGTCTCTTCTCTCTCCCCCCTCTATCTCTCTCTTTCGCTATTTCCCTTTTGTGGCTTCTTTATGATGTTGGATACTTAAGAGCCCCCAAAAAACGTCTGGCAGGTGTCTAACCCGTCTAAACGAATTGTGCAATAAGTGAAGTTGGTGAAATCGCACTCGCTACACACTCTCCAGCAAAATACGAGTCTTGCAGCTCTTAACTCTTCTAGTCCCAAAGCAATATTCACAATATTTAAGCAGACAGCCAAAAAGTAAGTGTAGCGAACGAAACAAAAAGAAAGTGTGCAGAGAAAGAAAAAACAAAAGAAAATAATAATTTAAAAAAGAAAAACAAAAAGAAGAAAAGTAAATCAAATTCGCAAATAGTTTTCAAGCGAGTGCGAGAAAGTTTTGCGCACGTGCTAAAGTTGAATTCGAAGGATTCCGAGAAGACTTTGGCGACTCAAATTGGATTTAAACCGGTAAGTTGCCGCATTTTGTGGCACAACAACACATTCAACACTTCATAAGTCATATGCGAGGCAGGGCAGGGCTGGGCAGAGCATCGCTCAAACTGCGAAACTAGAGCTGGAGCTGCTGCTGCAAACTGTTGACAGGCTTATTAGAAATTTGCATAAATTTCGGAGCTAGTTCCAGGCTGGAACCGAAGCAGGAGCAGGAGCAGCAGTCCGAGGCTGCAGCTGGCCACGAGTAATGGCCGCTTTGAACTTGGAATCGTTTTGAATTATTGCACATATCCTGGGCAACATAGTTTCACTTCCGCATGCGGCAGCCATTGCAGGGTGTGAGTGCACTCACACGCACACACACACATGCACACACACAGGGCTGCTCTCACATGCACACAGACAAACTGCCTTGCATAGGAAATTTATGCGGCCATTGTTGCTGCGCATTGCCCTTGTTGTTGTTGTTGTTGTCCTAGTTGTCTGGCTCCTGCATATTTGTCGCACTCTCTGTCTGCTCTCTCGCGCTCTCCATCTCTCTCTCTCTCTCACACTGCCTGTCTCGCTTAGCTGCTCTCAGATTTATTACATTTCATATTTAAAATGCAGTATTTCGTATTTTTATAGATTTAATAAATATTTATTTGATTCGTTGTTGATTTGTTCAATAAGCTTTAATGAACACACACACACACACACGGACAGCCCGGGTCAGTTCACTATATACACGTGTAGTTCATTCAAATTTTCGCCATCAGATCATATTATATTCTCATAATTTATCGATTTAATCAGCTGGAAATGTTTCACTGCTGACAAAATCATAAACTCTGCCCCATACTCTATCCCACTCTCTCTCTCTCTTGCAATCTCTTGTTTTCTCTTTCTGTTTGCATTGCAAAAAGTTGCATGATTTATGGCTCAGACTGGACTAGGACATCGAACATGGTATAGTAGAGAGAATCATCATGATGCATATATATATATATATGCATAGTGTATACGTTGATGCACTGCGAAATGCCTCCAGTTTTGCATGAATTGTCAGAGATCTATGCGGAAACTGATTTGCAGATTTCATCATATCAAAATCATTAATTCTGATTCTTATATATGCAACGATCTGTACTAATTTCGTTTAGATATGCATAGTTAATATTACAAGCAACGATTAAAGGCGGTGTTACTATTATTGTGCTGTAGTATTAAGATAGATAGATTTATAGATTTTTAACCAATTATCCCATTTTTCAATAACGTTTAATAAATAATACAAAATAATAAAACGTAGTTTCTTACGTTAAAGATGGTTTAAATATCGCTTGAGTTTTAATAATTAATTAATTATTTAAAAAGAAATTCGCATTTCATTCAATTCTGCGTATTATATAGAGATATTTCTAATTGAATTCACACATCGGATCGCACATGATTTATAAGTTAAATAATCCCGCATCAAAATGGCGACAAGTATTTTGTAAAAACATTAATCAATGTCGCGCCACTCTCGGCCAGATGAGAAAATAACCCATTCGTAACCGAAACAGAAACCACAATCCGAAAAAGACAAAAACAAAACAAAAGAAAAGTTAACGAAACCGATTTTTCGGTATGCACACAAAGCCCCGAAGATGAGGTGAGGAGATCTCTCTGTAGCAACAAAAGATCGCTCTGAGGCAACAATAAACAAAACTTGTTTAGTTAAAACAGACGCCGTGCATTTGAAATTGAAATTATTTTTTGAAAATCGCTGATAAATGGCGACATGAAACGGCTAATTAATCAAATGCAAAACAGACGAGAGAGCGAGAGAGAGAGAAAAAGCCACAAAATGAAACCCGAGTCGAATTTCACAATGAGCTAGAACAACGGTACTTTCCGATAAATATTGTGAATTTTAAAATTCGTTTGATAAGTGCACAAAATGAAGGTCTGTGGCTTGCGATAAGTGTTGCCTTAATGCGCAATGTATTTATGAATTATTAATAAAATAAATAATAACTCAAAGGAATCGCATCCCAAAGGGATTAATAATATAGAAATCAATGTATAAAGTGCGGAATTTTCTTAGAAATTAATTCATTCACAATGTAGAAAACAAATGTTTGGTTCAAGCTCAATCAAAGTTATTTTAAAGACAGATCTGAGCGTTATCGATGCATTATAACAAATTTCGCAAATTGCCCAATTCTTTTTATAATATAGTGTAGAATAACCATGCTCGTTTCAAGCTCAAGTTCACTTAAGAGTTTTCTTTAGACTTCTTCAAATATTTTATTAATCGATTATAAATTCAAAGTGATATTTTATAATAAATGTTTCGAATTATCTAATACTTTCTACAAGTTAAATGTTCATTTTAATCTATTTTTTCAAATTGCCAAACTCCTTCTATAACATCTTAAATTCCACAGAATATTTTTTGCATTATTTTTCTTGAGTTTTCCCATTTCTTTCGCCTTGTCAATTCGTTTTCTCGGATTCCCTTTGCCGGCAACGAATTTCCAACGGATTTCCACAGTTGCATTTATTTTCTTTGCTTGATTCTGCTTCGCTTCGCTTTCCTCTTTTTGTGGCATGCCACTTGTTGTGGTCTTTTTGCTGTGCTATTTAATTTCTGTGCGGATTTTGATGTAGCTCTGCCTGCAGTAAAAAAAGAAAGGACTAAGCAGCTCCTGCCAATGCAGCAGGAGGAGGAGGAGGAGAAGTTGCCTGTGCCGGCATTGGGTGGCAATTTGCTGTGCCTGCAGTTTGTTTGGCATTTCTACCCAGCACACCCCTTGTGTATCCTCTGCCCGTGTATGTGTGTGTGTGTGTGTTGTGGGTTTTGCGTTTTTGGAGCTGTTTTTGTGGCAACTGCAGGCACGGCGTGTGCTGGATACGTTTTGGGAGTTGGAATCGGAGCGAGCCGAGCCGAGTCGGATACCGACGGCATGGCGGGCGTGCGGACATGGTGCTCCGGGATTGCAAGCGGTGTCTGTGACGGCGACTGCAACTGGGACTCAGTCCGGGCCTGAGCCTGAGCTTCGTTTGGTCGGCCTCAGCTCAGCGGGGTGCTCTCGCAGTGACATTGCGCCCGAGCGGGTGACAATGATTTATGGCAAAGAGATACGCGACAACGAACGCAAAAAGTCGGCAAATAAAAAATGCAGACACAGAGAGAGAGGGAGAGAATGAAAGAGCGAGAGAGAGCCAACTAGATGAAGAGAGCGAGAGAGAAAGCAAGTCTGCGTGAGTTAGACGAAACTAGCCGGAAAATCTACTAGACCAACCTGGTACCTGGTACACTTGCCCAGCCCAAGCAGCACACACCTTTAAGATGGCAGAACGTTGTTTTTTATGCGAAAAGTGTCCTTGAAAATACAACAACAACAACAAGAGCAGCAGCAGCGAAGGAAAGTGAAAACCTGCATGCATTCCTTTTTTTCCTATTTTCCTATTTTCCCTCCCCCATACAGCGCGTCACTTGCAATTTTCTTGCACATGTCATAAATGACATAAAGAATTTCCCAAAAATGTCATTAGGCAGAGTCAGGAAGTCACCTTGTGCAGTCTCTTCTTCTTCTTCTGCCTCACGTTATGCAATACTCATTTTCTACGGCCATAAAAATTAATATGCGGCCTTCGCAGCGGCAATTTGAGACGCGAATCTCGACAAATGCATCGACTGGCCGCAGCATTTGACTTTGAACCGATGCGCTGCCTCTGCCCCTGCCGAGCACCGGACATGACTTTTGGCTCTACCTCTGCCTCCTGCCTCCTCGCGCTGCCATTGTATTTGAAGGTTACCTGTTTTTACAGTTGGCCTTCTGCAGTTCTTCTACAACTTCACCTTCTTCTTCTTGGACTGCTCATTTTTTGTTGCCTGAAATTATTATTTATGAGTTCGCATTGTTGTCGCCCGTTTTTGAAAGTGATCTGAATCCCAGGCCAGGCCCAAATCGGATCGCCTCGGATCGCATAGTCAGGTTATCTTCGGCTATCTGTGCGTTTTTACTTTCAGCTTGAAAACGAAATTTCACAATAAATCAAATCATTTGTATGCAGTTCAATGTGTCATTTGGCCATAAATCAATGGGTTGCTCTCAAGAAGCCCGTGCCGTTGGCATTGTGCAAAGGATTAGGAGGCTCGAGATGAGAAACTGGTACAAATATATCATAGGTAGTAGTGATGATCTATGATTATTACAAATATGTGTGTTTTATCTAGGTAGATCTCTTAGATCGTTAACTGTTGTAAATGCGCTGAGAACTTATTAAAATCTCAATTCATTTGTATATTGATGTTTTCAATTTGAATTTGTATTGTGCAGTTTTAAATGGAATTTATCCAACTTTATATAATACAAATTATGTAATATAAATCAGAGAAAATTATCTATGATAATTACAAATATGTAAATCATGGTTAGATCTGCTAATATACTGTCAATATCTGAAGTATTTAATAATACTTGTATATCCTTGCAATATATAAGATAATAAGCGTGTATAGAAAAGTTCTCTAATTTCATTGCAAGCTGATTAAAGTGTATATAATTTTTACGTGTATGCTATAGAAAGTATATTGATTTACGATTATTCTGATCCACAAAAAAACTCAACAAATAGTGAACACTGGAATGGAATTTATTGTTATTACAATAGCTATTTAAATACTTTTTTCATGGACATATATAAAATAATATATATAAATATTAAATCGCTTGTTTTAATTGTCATTTCTACTATTCTCTTCAATTTCGAAACATTATAAAGAACCTTAAATTTCCTTTAAACCAAATTCTATAATCTAACCTAAATGTGTGTACTGAGAGAATGTTCATTCAAATCTTTTCTTTATCTAAATCTAAAGATGAATCAAGGTTATTTCAAACTGCATACTTCCCACCCTCCCTCCTCTACCCTCCCTCGACTGTGAAATCGGATTACAAAAACAAACAAAAACAAAAACACCCTACAATAGTAGAGAAAATTTGTGATTTATTTGTGTGAAGAAGTCAATAACTCATAAAAAATCGACATAAATCTTTGTTAACTCAGTGCGGCGTTGCAAGCGGCAGCGAGAATTGAACTTTGTGCACCCGTGCAACAAAAGCAACTGCAGCAGCAACAACAACAACAACAACTGCAACACAACAGCAACACACACAGGCAACACAGAGACAACTCTCAATTGTCTCAATTTCCAGCGGCGCAACCGTGAGGGATTCGCAGGATGTGATGAACTTGATGAGGATATATACACATATGTTATACAGAGTATGTTGCATAACATTTGCATATGCAACGAAGGCGGTCACGGCGGGAGTTCCGAGTCCGAGTAGGAGTCGGAGTCGGAGTCGAAGTCGGTAGCCGTGTCACAGTTGTCCAAACAATGACAAATATGAATATCAATATGGAAATATTCTGGAATTTTTGTAATTTTTCTTTTTACACTTCTCTGTTTTTTTTCGAATTAGCTACGCTCTAAATTGAAGCATATTCGCTTGAAGGCGGGTTTTTTCTTTAATTTCTTGAGATCTTAAGTCTAGTTTCGGATGAATTTCAAACGCACACGCCGCGCATTGTTCGAACAGCACGAGCTGAGCAAAGCATAAAAAGAATAAGAATAATAAAAGTATAGAGGGAAAAATAAAAAAAAAAAAACTAAAAGCAGGCAAAAAGTGAAGCGAATGTGTAACGAAGAAACTGCGAAATGTTGCTCAAAGTTGGGCGGCGAATTTGCAAAAATAAAAGGAATAGTCTAAGCTGACAGACGCGTGTATACTCTATAATATATTGTTAAATAGTTTATTTCCCTCAACTGTATCAGTTTAATAACCTTCGCAATATAATTGTGCAGATATAATATAGAATATATAAAAGTCCATCATACCCTCTATAGTTCTTGCCACTACAGGGTATGCAGTACAAACTTGGCTAAGGCCAAAGCGACGAGGTTTCATATTCGTTTGTTCGCAACTTTATTTGTTCTGTTTGTCTACATATGTATGTGGCTCGTATCTAAGTATATGTAGCTGTATCTGAATTTGTATCTGTATCTGTATCTGTGTTTCTGTATCTGTATCTAACTAACTAGCCATGGGCAAGTCGGACTTCGCACACAAAAAACCAAAAAAGCCAAAAAAAAAAAGAAAGAAAGAAGTAAAAACATGAAATAATTCGCTTTGTTGCCGTTGCCAGCCCCGACAAACTACACGAAAATGTCAGACAGAAAGCGCAAGAGAAAAACGAAAAGCCAAAAAAAAAGCTAAAAAAAAAAGAGCTAAAAAGCTGAATAACAAAAAACAATGTCACACATGTCAAAGTTGTCGCAGAATGACACAAATGCGGCTTGGATTGCTCACTAACCCCCGCCGGACTACGGACTCGAACCTTAACCGCCCCGCTCCTAGCCCCTCCCTCCACCCTTGGACCCACTGGACCCACGTCGCGTTGTCATCATCAGCAGCAGCAGCAGCCTCGATTCGCCATCGGAATCGTGTCAGCGCGCAAAACACGAACAGCGACTCCGCGACTCAAACTCGACTCGCATTTCGTGGAAATTTCACAATTAAAATCTTAGGAAAGAGTTAACCGGAATATGCTATATAAGAAATCGTGTCAACGTCAATCCCAGGCCAGGCCAGAACTGTCTCTCTCTCTCTCTCACTGAACTGATTTCCCATTTAGCTGAAGACAAGTTGCAAGTGCAAATCTCATGCTCAATTTTGATTTTATGCAGCGATTCCTTGTTCAATCAGATCTCATCTAGCCACATCCCGGCGAGAGCTGACGAACGCCATGGCTGGCAGCGGCAACCATGATGCTCTACCCCTGCCCGGGATGAGTTACGATGAGCACGAAAGAGAGGAAGAGAGAGAGAGAGAGAGAGAGAGAGGGATGATTAGAGAATGGTTGAAAAAAAAAACAAAGAAATGTATTAGAAGTTGGGAGGGAAACTGCTTATATCGCCAGTTGCGGGTGAGGAGACAAAGAAACCCAATACCAGTACCAATTTCAGTTGTCTCACACACACATACACACACACACAGATGTGTGTTGTGCACAGGAAGGGAAGAAGCAGCACAGGGCAATGGCTACGTCGACGATGAACAAAAATTAAGGCCCATTAATCATTTTGACTTATTTTGTTCCTTTTTTCGTCTAAAATTAATCTTGATGTCAGAGAGAGAGAGAGAGAGAGTGTGAGAGCAAGCGAGAGAAGGAGACAGAGAGAGAAGGAGAGAGAGAGAGCGAACAGCATACACAGAAAAATATGAAAGCCAAAAAAGATGCGGATGCATAAAAGGCAACCCAAGCGGGCATCGGGCATCGAATTCGTAACCCAAAAATATTCAACTCGTTTCCCCACGCCTCTGCCCACTGTGCACCGCACTCTCCCCCCCCTGCTTTCTAGCTCTGCCCGCGTGTCCGGATTAGCGTCGTCGTCGTCGTCGTCTTTTTTGCCTTTGTTTGGCCTGCGCAAATTCCCGAAAATAATTTAAAACAGATTAAACCGTTACGGCTGCCATTTGCACCACATTGCGCACACACACACACACACACGCCCCTTGCCGCGGGGGAGGGCAGGATGAGGCACACATGTCCGTCGAGTGACAGTGTCTCCCCTTGCCTCCCTCTGCCTCTGCCTCCCCCAGAGTGAACTGAATTTGAATTTGACCAAATGTCTTGCCAAACTGTCGTACTGCCTGTGCTGCCTCTCCCCCCCACCCCCCTCATGCCACACCCCTCTCCTTTCACTGTTCGCCCTTTGTGCATATGCTGCAAATTTGCCACCGTCTGCAGAGGCAGAGCAAGGGCTGCACGCAGGGGGAGGCAAAGGCATGGGCCAAGTGGCATACTTAAGGGCGCGTCAGCCAGAAGAGAGAGTCAGAGAGGGAGGGGAAAGGAGGCGACAGGGAGCAGGAGTAAAAACAACAGGACGGCCATAAAACCGTTTAAATCAAACGTCTGAACAAATTGGTTTCCTTCGAGTCGAAAGCTTTATGCGCCAGACAAACGATAACCGAATCAAGTGGGCCACGGTCTGGGAGAAGGGTGCGGGGGGGGGGTAGTTAAGATTGTCTACCCCTGCCTGCCAAGGGAGGTAGCTGCGCTGGACTTAAGGGTTGGCCCACACGATGTGCTAAAGAGGTGTGCGAAATTGAAGAAGCTTCTTAGTACTCCATATCATCCGAGCAGCTGTATTCCATGAAAGATCTGCATATAGACACCGATTTCTGCATTAATTCGCAGTGAAATTAGACAGAATCGAAGCGCACAGCTGATTTGCATGTAAATTGTTCCAGGAAGTGATAAACGACGGCAACGGACTCTATAAACTCTAACTCTCTCTTTCGCTCCCTCTCTCTCCCCCTCTCTGGCAATGTCTGCGATTTCTAATAAAAAGAACGTATGTACATACATGACAGGAGAAGATGACAAATTGTCGGACAGGGCTGAGTGACAACTACAACAACAACAACAACTTCCACTACACTGCAATTAGTCAAGTTGGCAACAACAACACATTTTGGCTGCAAGAAGCAATAAAAAAGCCATAAAATTATGAGGGGCCATGGCGGCCATAAAAAAAATGTAAAAAAAAGTGTGATAAAATTATTTGGTTCCAAGTAAAACGACGCTAACATTGATCCGCCTATCTGCGGTTTATCGCGTCTGTCGCCGCTGCACGTAGCAGCTCCACGTGCGACGTGCGTCAACTTGTGGCAATTACGATGAACGCGGCGCTCTGGCCCAGACATTGGCACCCAGAGTGGAACCGGGCAGGTGCTGCTCCGCTCGGCTCGGCTGTCGTTTGAATCAATAAGCCGCGATTAGACACCGCGACTCGCCACTTATCGCTGCCTGCAAATCGTCTGCCAATGCATCCGCAATAAAAACCGATTTGCCACTGCGCATTCCAACTAGTCGCAGTCGCAGTCGCCGTCGCAGTCGCAGTCGCTCGGCTGATCGCAATTATGCAATCGGCTGCCCACTTCGATCGCCGTCAATATTGGCCAAAAGTGTCGGCGCTGCGTCACGTTTCGACGGCGATCGATGTGGGCCTGCATGGGTCACCCAGCCGGACACGCGGACCTCTTGGCCGGCGTCCAGAGATTATCAATGCTAATAAACCAATAAAATATGGGCCTCTCTAGCTCGCTCTCTTTCCCACACACACACACTCTCTCCCTCTCTCTCTCGCTCTGGCTTGAGTGCCCACTCAGCTCGCTTATCGACAATCATTTAAATCATCTGTGAAATGCTGCGATAACTAAATGTCGCTATCTTGATCGACATTATACTGTGTCTGCGTGTGAACGAGACAAATTGTTGAAGCTGCAGGAAAACTGCGGAAAAGTCTACAGCATGTAGCGAGAAGTCTAGGAAAAATCGATACAAATTGGGAAATTGATCGTTGCCGAATTTAAAAATAATCGATTAATTTGAATTAAAAATCTACAGAAAATACTCTGCATTAAATTAAAGACATATAGACATATATATATAGAGTGTACTGCGGGCTACTATAAATACACATATATGACTAGCATAACTTATCTGTCGACTGTTATAAAATTGAAATTCGGAGAATAGTTTCTTATAGTTATAATACACAAGTATGCCGAAAAGGAAAGTTGTAACTTAAGTACTTTTCTTAGAAATTGCGAATTTACGATTGAGCTTCTTACGTGCGTGGCACCCATTATAAAAAATAATCCTCACTTACGTAGAATACATAAAAACCTTCATACTCAATTTGGTATATCTAGCTATTAAATTTGCGAAGATCTATGCATTTAAATAAACCAAAAAGACATAGATGCGTTCAATTGGCCGATTCTACTTAAATCGAAATATCGCATATATATTGGAAGTAATTTTTCTAAGAATATAAGTCAATTTCGGCTACGGTTCCAGCGAAAAGATTTCCCAAACTTTAAACGTGACGCGACGTTTTACGTGCTGCGATATCGAAATGAACTTTGCGAATTTCGTAATCCATCAAACGACAAAACGGTAAAAGCGGCGTGAGCATGATGCCAATAGAGACATGTAGGAGGGGGCGTGGCACAGGGGAACAGGTGGACAGTGGGACGCGGCAAACACTTCATTTAAATGAGATATGCGATATATGTTTCTTTTTTTTGGGTTTGTCGCAGTTTTCTTCTTCTATCTTTCTCTTTCTCTTGATTCGCGTTTCGCGATTATTCGTATGTTTCGCTGGTCAGTCGGCAATAAATCTTGTAATCATAATAATTTGTTTCAATGTTAATGCCTTCAAAATATCTGAAAACTCAATAAATAACAAAACTACATGTTCGTGTGTGCTGTTAATGTCATACCATGAGATACTTCATATATCATTCCCGGGCTGCCGGGCTGCCCGGGCTGACGGTGTCGTTGCAAAACCTGAAGTTGGCCAGATCAGCCCTGCCCTGCCCTGCCATGTCCCAGGTAGGTGACTTGTGCCACGACTTGGCTTTTTTCCTCACTTCCTTTTAGAGTTTTTTTTCTCTCCTCCTTTTGTGACGCAACGGGCCAGAAATGCAACGCATTGGGGGTAGGGGCTGGGATGGGATTGCTGCGATTGGGGATTTACTTGACTGCAGAACAAATTAATCCAAAATCAGCAAGAGACAAGATGGGGCATGCAACGACAGAGACAGGAGACGGAGACGGCAGGTGGCAGGTGGCAGACATTGTCGTCGTCGTCGTCGTCGCCGGCTTCGAGGTGCGGCCCGTTGCACGGATGAAGCTCAAGTGTGAGGCCGGATGACAACACTTGAGTTTCGATATCGATATCGAGCAACACCCAATAACAACGGCGACGACAAGCACACACACACACACACACACACAGAGAGAGATATACCCTGTATATAGATGCAACCAATGCTGAATAACTCAATTAATTTCTGTCACCTGATTTATCACCTTCTGCTTGTGTTTTCGGTGTATGTCGCAAACAACTTTTAATTTCAATTTTATTTATTTGCATTTTTGCGCATTTCACACCAGGGCAGAGGTATGGAAAGGGGTGTAGCAGGGGTATGCACAACGACAAGTAGGTGGCCCCCAGCCAGCGCCAGTGCCAATGCAATTGCAATTGAGACGTTGCCCAAGAACGAAGAGCGCATCCTGAAGATGTCGCAGCGCATCGCAAACCCGTTTGCCATCCCCATCCCATCCCATCTCGCACTTGAAAATTAAAATGTTTTATCTCTGGGATAGGCTGGGGGAACGTGTTATTAGCACAGCCTCGTGTAATTTGCATAAAAAGGAGAAACCAACGTGCCCCTGCCCTGCGTTGCCAGCTATTAAAACATTCCGCTTAACACTTCCTGCGATGCGACAAGAAGTGCGCAACAGACCCAGACCCAGACCCAGACCCACAGCCAGACCCAGACCCAGACGATGGTCGATTGTACAATGGGAGTAGTAGTGAGGTCATATCCGTAGAAACACTTCGGTCTGAGAAAGATAACCCAAGCAAGTGAGCAACTGTCACATGACTCCTATATCTCTATGAGATTTATTATGCTCTTGAGAATTGTACAATTTTAAATTTGTTTCCCGTTTTCAATGTTTCTATTTCTCTGAGATAAGTTTCAATACTCTTAGATTTAAATTAAAAGTTGTTTTTATACCCTTGCAGAGGGTATATTAATTTTAGCCAGAAGTTTGCAACGCACCTTAGGAGACATCTCCGACCCTATAAAGTATATATATTCTGAATCAGCATAAACAGAGGAGTCCAAAAATGGATGTCCGTCTGTCCGTCCGTCCGTCCGTCCGTCCGTCCGTCCGTCCGTCTGTTGCAACGCAAACTAGTCTCTCAGTTTTTGAGCTATCTTCATGAAACTTGGCATACAAGCTTCTTATTGCTGCGCGCTGTAAATAAGTCGGAACGAGCCAGATCGGACCGATATATCGTATAGCTGTCATAGAAACTATCGGCAAATTTGCAACAAGATTTGGCAAATCTTATTCTTATTACGTTCCTAATGTGCTGTCAAAATTGTATCAAAATCAGACCGCTATAACATATAGGTGCCATAGGAACAATCGGCTGAAATTAGGGTTTTTGTATGCAAACCTGTTTTGTTCTTGGAAATACAGCACATTATCAATACTTTTTAATGTTATACAGTAACCCGCCCTTAGTTTGGCCATTTAAATATCTCAGACGTTTATATTCTATAGCTGTTATCGGAACAATCAGTCAATCCGTCTGCAACGCAAATTAGTCCCCCAGTTATTGAGCTATCTTCATGAAACTTGGCTCACAAGACTCTTATTTCTGCCCTCTTTAAATAAAACTGAACGGGCAAGATCGGACCGATACATTGTAAGGCTGTCATGTTACATATCATCCAAATTTGTTTATTTTTCAAGATATAGCTATCAGGCTTATCACATCCATATCAAAATTTGGTCATTCGATGTACTGTTATAATTGTTTAATTAATACCACGGAAACCGGCAGCAATCCAAATTTATTTTATATTTAGTGTAACTGCAAGGGTATAAAACCTTCGGCAAGCCAAAGGTAGCCTTGCTTTCTTGTTTCCTTAGGAAGTAAAGCAAGTAAAAATAAACAAAATTTCAGATATGCTTCGCGATAATAATTAGAAAAGTCTTACTTAGTTACGAAAAAAAAAGCTCCATCTTAAATGATTTAAAAATGGTCTGTCAAATTTTGAATTTGTTCGACTGTGCGGCTGGAAAAACTTATTTTGACTTTTATTTTATTTTCCAAAACATTCACACACTCAATGAAAATGTATTTTTCATTCCATAAAGAAAACAAAATAACGCACATTTTTTTTTAATAGTTTGAAAAATTAGAGCTAAATATTCTATATGGTCCACTTTATTATATTTCTACCATTAAAATTGGAAAAATTTGTACCTAATTATAAATGATTTGAAAAATGAACCACCAATTTTGTATTTGCTCCACTGCACTATGGGCGATTTGTCGATTTTGGCGGCATAAAGTCTAAAAATAAAGCTAGAGACATCAATTTTTTTTTTAAATGTTCGTTATATTTAACTTTAATTTCGGAATTTTTTTTTCGACATTTGGGTCACCTCTTTTTTTCCGCATATGTGTAGGCCGCCACTAATATGTGCATTTATTTAAGAGCAAATTATAAATGTTCAACTAAAATTGAAACAAAATGAAATGCTTTACTTTATTATACTTAGACATAATATTCAATAAAAAAGATAACATATTTTTATTCATATATGTAGTTATATTATTACAAACATTAAAAATAAGCAGTTAAAAATCGATCGCTGTTGGTAATCGCAACAACAACTACAAGTGCATTTTTTGTATAAACGGGGGAAAACGGGGAAATGGGATTTTTACCAAATGAAAATAGACATTTAAGTTAGTAACTTGCCATTATTAGTTGCCTGTTCTGCCTTGCTCTTGATATAGAAATACCTCATGGAACACGATTAAAATTGTTAAAATTTTAGTTCAAATACAACCAACAACAACACTGGACAAAAACAACAACACAAATATTTATGTACTTTTGCCATAACATACAGATTACATATACTTTCATCTTTGTTTTCCATACTAAATACATATATTTAACTGCATAAAAACATACGCACACTGATCGATTGCAGAAGTAAAATTTTCGCGGTAACTTTTACAATCAAAATCTGCTTGCAATCAGCCGACTTTAAGAGGCTGCCACATAAAGAGAGTTGCCACCCATCGAAAAAAAAAATTTTTTTCAAGCTTCCTGAAGTGTTTACTATTAATAAATAACAAGGTTTTTTTAATATTCTACCATCAATTTTTTGACTTTATGCCACTTTTTTGGGAAAATCGCCCAATGTGCACTGTGGGACTTGAGAAATATTAAAATAATCATTATTTTATTTTTTCTAAAACATTTACAACCAGCCAGACGCTTATATGATATTTTAGAATATGGGCTCGATATTTCTTTACTTGCCTCACTGTACATCTTGAGTTAATTTCGATTTACTTTATTATATTTTCATACAACATTCACGTTCAATTACAACTTACAGACCTCTAATTAATGTTTTTAAAAATTAACGCTCCCAACTTCGTGTGTGTCCCACTGTGCGACACTGTGGAAAACGTATGCAATTTTTGCATCTGCCGAGCCTTTTAGACGTTTTCAGTGAAGTGAAACTAGTTTCTCAATTAAGCAGCGCAACTCACAGAAGATTGGCTCACACACACACACACACACTCACACACACGCACACACAGGTGTGACGGACGCACTGCATCCGTCCAATTCGTCAAGGAACACTTGCAGCACGCCCAGTTTGGGGCGTTGTAAGCGCGATTGGCTGCGACGAGACGGGGACGGGGACGCAGACAGCGACGTCAGCGGCGACGTCGACGCAGCCGCAGATGTCGGATGTCTGGTGGAAAGCGTATTTATGGCTCTGGCCTCTGTTATGAATACACCCAGGAGACATTTTTCTTCTTCTCACTCGCGCGTCGCGCCAGTTGCAGTTGCAAGTTGCGGAGGGAAATAAGACAAAAATCGAGCAGCAACAAGAGGCGCAGCTGGGGCGGGGCGTGGCAAACGAAAAGGAAATCTAAAAATACGAAACAACAACAAGAAGGAGAAGATGAAGAACAACAACAACAATGCCGGGCAAGACGAAGTGCTGTGGAGCCGAAAAAAAAGCGCGTGCATCGTCGTCGTACGGGAAATTCTTGATCAACCATAAATCTTGGCACCAGAGTCATCCATCTATCTCGCATGGCGCGTTCCGTTCTCGCTCTCTCTCTCTCTCTCTCTCTCTCTCTCTCTCTCTCTCTGCTGCCAAAGTTGTTTTCTATGTTGCCCCCTCCTTCTTCCCCCATCCCACTGATTTCCCTGTTTATCTTGTGTTGTTTTTCTACAAAAATTTAATTTTCAAAAACGAAAATAAAACATTCTTCTTCGTCTGGCTTGGGTTTGTCTTTGTTCTAGTCGCTCTTAAATCTCACATGTTTACAGGCACGTGTGTGTATTGAGGCTAAAGACCCTTCCAGACTCAGAGATATTTTATTTCCCGATAATATCCAATTAAAATTAAGTTTGTCTTAAGCAAGAAAAACTCGAAAAAATAAAACAAAAATATATTTATAAATTCAAATAAAACTGCATGCCTTTTTTCGAAATATATAATATTGAGAATCAATAATATATATACCAAATTAATATATATCTTAAATTTTAAAACGTATTTCCTACCAGATTTTGCACCTGTTATCTATCTATAAAACGCTGCCACTTGCGCTTTAAGGTCGAAATTAAGAACTCAAGTTCGTTTCATGTTTTGGCTCGTAATTAATAAATCATGTCAGCGTCAGGCGACGCCACGTCAAGGGGGGATATGGGGAAGTGGGTGGAATAAAATGTGTCAAATGCAAACACGCAGCTCCAAAAATCCCGCCCTCCTCTACTCATAGCGGGAAGAGCGAAAGGTTCCCGGACAAGAAATGTCAAGAACGAAGTTTAGCGAACACGAAAACAAAACGAGCCAGTTTCATGTTTAGCGGCAACTGAAGGAATTCCGAGACTCACACACACACACACACTCAAGGGGGCTTTGGGCGGGGGAGAGGGTTGCCACTCGTTTGGGGGTGTGGCCTCGCACGCACCTCACCCAAAAAAAGTGAAATAAAATCGCAGTTGTCGGCGAAAGTTTTAATAAATTAAATTAAAGCTGCGTGAAAATTGCCTTCTATATGCGCATACATATAGCTTCATATACCTGAAGCTTACGAGTAAATAATATGCACAGTGTATATAGAGTAGATACGCCCGCAACGTAGCGGGAATGTGGCGAAAAACAAACAAGCCGCGTGTGGGAGAGGGAGTGGGAGCGGGACGGCAAGAGCTGTGCGAGTGTTTGGCAAAGGAAATGATAAATGGCGTGGTAATATAAAAAATGGGGGAAACCAGCGGGTGGCAGATAGTAGCAAGGGAGGGGGTGGGGGTATATAAAACAAAACAACACAGCGAAAAACAAAAAACAAAAACAAACAAACGAGTCGCTTGCTGTGCAGCCCAAAAAAAAAACGAAAAACGAAAAACAGAACGAAAAAATAGGAAAACAACAAAAGAATGAACACGTAAAAAAGCAAGAAAACCAAAGTTGATTTTCCAACTTTTCTGGTCAGCACAGACAGCAGCAAAAAAAAAAAAATTAAAAAGAAATAGAACAGAAAACACAAAAAAAATGGGCGCCGCATTCGAAATGAAAATGGTGTAATAAGAAAAAAAAGAACAGAATTTTCTACTTGGAAACATTTTCGGCTGCTTGCACTGCGTTGTCTATCGCCCTCTGTGTGTGTGTGTGTGTGTGTGTGTTAGCAGGTCTGTGTTACGCAACGCATAGTCTGAACCCTGGCTACCCTGGAGCCACCTACCCCCACACCCCACACCTTGGACCGAACCAGGCTGAACCCTGGAATCCCAAAAACAAACACACCCAGTGACCCTAATTTTGGTCCTTTGAGAAATGTCGCTGGCAGCGGCCTCTCGCTCTCACTCTCTCTCTTTCTGTCCTTCTCTCACACTCTTTTGTTTTAATTTCATTTATGGCTTCCGTTTGCCCACATTCGGTGACTTTTGCGAGTTTCCCTTGACTTATTTCCCACTGTCAGGACTCCGCTGACTCCAACAGGGCAAGGGCAGGGCAAGATTTGGGAGCAGGAAGCAGGCAGCTCCGTTCCTGGATTGTTCTGCTCCTATGGCCCAGAGAGTGTGTGTGTGTGTGTGTGTGTGTGTGATTTTCGGCATTAATTCAAATTGCGCCAGAAACTTGAGAACTCAATTTATTTCATCAAGCTCATTTGCCTCGCAGATTGAAGCAAGTTTTGGGTAGGGTTTACGACTTCATTTTATACGCATTATTTGCATGGAATTTCATAAACTCAAGATGAATTGCTTGGAGGGTATTGTAGTTTAAGAACTTGAGGCATATATCAGGAAATTGAACCGAAATTTTGCAGAACTCTTTTGCACCACAATTAAAATAAAAGATAGTAAGATTTAGTTGATATTATAATATATAACCTTATATATCAGTCAACCTTCAACCTTCGAAGAGATAAGACGTGTTACACCGAACCATAGCAAAACCGCGACAAGCCAACTAAAATTTACCGCTTTACCAAAAACAAAACAAACGAATTTCAAACACACAACATAAAACAAAACCCACAACAACAAAAACACCGTCAACAGTTATCGCGGGCGTCAGCCCAACAACAAACATGCACGAACCACCAGACATAAGAACTTACGGAGTAAGATCCAACAACACAAACCTAGGCGAACCAAAATACATAACAATCAGAAGAAACGACAACAACTCTTTCGTAAACATTTCACCGTTCATAATTAAAAAAACAATAGATCATGCGTGCGATGGAGAAGTAGAGTCATGCAAGAAAACTAGAGACGGTTCACTGTTGATCAAAACAAAAAATACATTACAAGCAACAAAATTACTGAAACTAAAGCAAATGACGACAATGGAAATTACTGCCTCCGAACACAAATCACTTAACTATACGAAGGGAGTTATTTACTGTAACGAACTACGAAACATAAGCGAAGACGAAATACTGGAAGAACTAAAAACACAGAAGGTGACAGAAATAAGAAAGATTCTTAGAAAACAACCATCCAACACTGAAGACAATAATCCTATGCTCACCGAAACAGGACTGATTATAATTACTTTCGCTACCCACAAACTACCAGAGCAATTAAGAATTGGATATGAAGCAGTTCGCGTACGCCCATACATACCACAGCCACTGCGGTGCAGAAACTGTCTCCGCTTTGGTCACCCAACCACTGCCTGCAAAAGCACAGAAATATGCACAGTCTGCTCAAATACAAAACACACTAACGAAAACGAACACTGTGAAAATCAAAAGAGCTGCCTCAACTGCAAAAACAACCCAGAGACTGATCACCAACACAGCCCGCTTGACCGCAAATGCCCAACATTCTTAAAACAACAAGAACTTACAGCAATAAAAACAACAGAAAAAGTGGACCACAAAACAGCACTAAATATTTTCCACAGTCGACACGGCCAACCCATGAGATCATCCTACGCCAAGGCGCTCTCAACATCAAATCACACAACCATTGCACAAACACCAAACCTACAAATACCAACAAACGCAACACTGAAAACAACATCAACAACCAGCTCACTCAAACCAAGCACCCAGACAACACCATCGACCAGTACACCACCAACAACATCCGCACACCGAGCCAACACAAACGTTCAAGAAGAAATGGAGACAGACCTTACATGCACAACACCAAAAACAACTGCCACATCACTATCAGGAGACCTCAAAATCAGAATATTCTCCAAAGATAAGTCTAACAACCTCTCCACTACTCTCAAAAACACCAAAACAAACATAAAACCGAAATCTAAAACCCAAAACAATAACAAACACACATATAATAGCGAAAGCGATTCCATTTAAAAATAAATAATAAAAAAAAAAAATAAATTAAAACAAAAACAAATAATTAATTAAAAAAAGAATAAACAAAAACTTTAAAACTTATTCATTAAAACCCACCAGACCTAACTATACTTATATTTAATCATAGTTATCTAGATTAATGTTAAAATTAATTCAATGGAACATAAAAGGATACACAAATAACTACAATGAACTTTTGATTATTATCAAAGATCAGTCACCACACATCATATGCCTCCAAGAATCCCACTACAATAACACAAACATTCCCATACCAATAAACTACCAATTATACCACAACATAGCCTCCAACAGATTTGGGGGCGTTGCAATACTAGTACACACATCTATCCAACATAGTCAAACAACCCAAAATAGTCAATTCGAAACCATAGAAATAGAGATAATATCTAAAATAAAAATTAACATACTTGCAACATACATACCCCCCAATAAAACCTTCACACTCAAATGTCTACACAACAATTTTGAGAGACATAACACAAATCAGCTCATTCTAGGTGACTTTAACAGCTGGCACCAAAGCTGGGGATCTCCTCAAGACAACAAAAGAGGCAGAATTCTATCCAAATTTTTCCAAAACACGAACCTCAACATCCTTAACGACGGCTCCCCTACCCACTTCTCTACGCACAATACATTCACACACATAGACTTATCCCTCTGCTCCCCCCAACTCACACCATACGCCACTTGGAAAACAATCGATGACCTTCATGGAAGCGATCACCTCCCAATTGTCATTACCCTATTCTCACAACCCAACAAAATTAACTACGCTCGCCCCTATTTTAAAATTAAAAAAGCCAACTGGCCATTATTTACACAAATAACCAATGACTTAAACGAACATGCTTCAATTAGCCCAAACATAAATAAAGAAGCCGCAACCTTAAATAAAATAATTTTACAAGCAGCACAACACAGTATTCCTCAAACATCCCCCCACAATTGCAAAAAAAATGTCCCCTGGTGGAACAAGACACTGACACAACTTAGATCAAACAAATTTAAAACATGGCAAAATTTTAAGCGCAACAACACTACCGTCAACCTTATTGAATACAAACGAGCCAATGCACTATTCCGAAAAGAACTAAGAATAACAATTACTCAATTAAAACTAGAATAACCAAATTTTTCAACAACATTTTCAACAATTTCATCCCACAAACATATAAAACCAGCTTAGTCATCCCCATATTAAAACCCAACTCCAATAAAACATTAATAACCAGCTATAGACCAATTTCACTCAACTGCTGCCTAGCCAAAACCCTAGAAAAAATAATAGCCAAACGACTTTGGTGGTTTGTCACCAAGAACAACCTTATAAACCCCAACCAATCCGGCTTTAAGCACGGCAAATCGGTTTCAGACAATCTGCTGCTTGCAGACCATCTGATAACCAAGTCGCTAAGATGCAAAAAACACATCTCCATCATTGCTCTTGACTTTTCAAAAGCTTTTGATAGAGTTGGAGTACACAGCATTATCGACCAGCTATGCACTTGGAAAGTTGGCCCCAAAATAATAAACTTCATCAAAAACTTTATGAAAAACAGAAAAATTAAAATCAAAGTAAAAAACGCAATAAGTCACACACACCCTTTGTTTAACGGTATCCCCCAAGGGTCCCCAATATCAGTAATTCTTTTCCTCATTGCCTACAATAAACTCGCAAACATCATAAATCTTCAAAAAAACATACATTTTAGTGCCTACGCAGATGACTTTGTCCTTATAATTCCGCTCAATAAGCAAAAAAACCAAACATATAATCTCGATACCCTCTTCGCCACAATACAAGAATGGGGTTCTTATTCAGGAGCATCACTTTCAATACAAAAATGTCAACACCTTCATATCTGTCGAAAACAAAACTGCACCTGCAATATATTGTCAAACAACATTAAAATCCCCTCCGTCTCCAATTTAAAAATATTAGGATTAACAATAAATAATAGATATAAATGGGACTCACATATAAAGCATATACAAACAGCTCTAAACAACAAACTTAAAATCATAAAATGCCTAGGAAGCCCGAAATTCAACTGCAACTCACATATACTTACCAATATAACAAAAGCAACTCTAATTGCAAAAATAGACTACGCGCTTTTTATATACGGACATGCCCCTAAATCAACGCTCAATAAAATTAAAACACCATTAAATGCAGCCATACGAATATCGCTTGGAGCACTACCCTCAACCCCTATCACAAACCTATTTTTCGAGGCCAATATACCCACAATAGAACAAAAAAGAGACTTCCTCACAACTAAAGCCTACAAAACACTTCTCCATAGCTCACACTCCCCACTTCAGAAACATATAAAAACAAATAAGAGACGCTACACAACCAAACTAACATCTACTCTGGAAAAAACAATACTCTCATGCAAAAATCACAACATTCCTTTCCACCCACTACCAAAAAGAACCACCACACCCCAATGGCTATTCCCCCCCTCCCTTATCAACACTACACTACACAAACACAACAAATCCAACACCCCAGCATGCACCTACAAACAACATTTCCTTGAACTCAAGGAAACGCTGAAAAATCACACATTCATTTACACAGATGGCTCGTTACAGAATAACACTGCCACCTTTGCCATCACCACCGAAACCCAAATCCTCAGAAGAGGAATACTACCCCACTTTTCATCAATCCTTTCAGCCGAAACCATTGCTATTCTAGACGCAATTAAAATAGTACAAAAACGTAAAGGAAAATTTATAATTTGCTCCGATTCACTTTCATCCTTAAAATCCATTAGCAACATCAATAACAACAGTTTATACCCCCAAACAATTAGATCCATCCTAACTAACACTGCCCCCAAAATAAAACTACTCTGGGTCCCTAGCCATAGCGGCATACAAGGTAATGAACTAGCCGACAATGCAGCTAAAAACACAATTACAATGCCCCTACACTACTCAAACAACTTCAACACAACAGACATAAACAGGTTCCTTAAGAACAAAATAGATCAACAACTCAAACACAACATGGAATCCTGCAACACATGGTACCAACAATTAAACACAAACTTAACACACACAGGTGAATACCTAAAAACACTCAAGCAAAAAAATTACACACGCAGTGACCAAATAAAAATACTGAGACTTAGACTAGGACACACAAAATTTACACACCAACAATACTACAACCCCAACAACATCCAATCGTGCCCAAATTGTCACACCACAACAGACCTCACAATAAAACATATCCTATCAAACTGTCCCACAACATCATACCTCAGAAACCAAACCTTCCTTAACAAATGCCCCATAATGACCCTAGCAAACCCAACCCCCGAAAATATCTCTGCAATAATCAAATTTCTTAAATTATCAAACACTTACCACTTAATCTAAACAAAACAAAAATACAATTGGAAATGTAAATATGTAAATATATGTAAACATCTTAAAATAAGAACAACTGCAAATACTAAAATTAGTTAAATAGTTTAACACTCCAAGCCGAAGGCCTTAGCAGCCAGTGCTTTAATAATAAGTTAATTACTAGTTTCACACTTTAGTTAACTTTAATAAATAAATAAATAAATAACCTTATATATTTTATTATTAGAGAATTACGAGGGTCGTTTGATAAGTCCGTGACTTTTTGAATAAAATATATTTTTTTCGTCAAAGAAGCGTTTTATTTCTCAACATAATCTCCTTTTAGCTCTATACATTTAGTCCAGCGTTTTTCCAATTTTTTTATTCCTTCCAAATAATAGGTTTTCTCAAGGCCCTCAAAATAGTCGTTTGTTTCTGTGATGACCTCTTCATTTGACCCGAATCTCTTACCGCCGAGCCATTTCTTCATGTTTGGAAACAAAAAATAGTCACAGGGGGCTAAATCTGGAGAATATGCTGGATGGGGTAGCAGTTCGTAGCCCAATTTATGAAATTTTGCCATGCTGACTACACACGTGTGCACCCGTGCATTGTCCTGATGGAACAGCACTTTTTTTTCGCCAAATGCGGTCGTTTCTGCTTCAAATCAATATCGAATCTGTCCAAAAGCTCTGAATAATATTCGCCGGTGATCGTTTTACCCTTTTCAAGGTAATCGATGTGAATGATACCTTGTGCATCCCAAAAAACTGTGGCCATGACCTTGTTGGCCGACAGACCCACCTTGGCCTTCTTTGGTGCACGTTCACCCGGAGAAACCCACTGTCTTGATTGTTCTTTGGTCTCTGGTGTGGTGTGGTGGATCCATGTTTCGTCTACGGTAACGAAACGGCGCAAAAATTCGTTTGGATTGCGGTTGAACATCGCCAAACACTCCTTTGAAATGGTCACACGGTTGCGCTTATGGTCGTGTGTGAGCAATCGCGGCACCCATCGCGCGGAAAGCTTTTTCATGTCCAAATATTCATGTAAAATGTGATGTACCCGTTCAGTTGAGATGCCTACAGCCTCAGCTACCTCACGCACTTTCATTCTCCGATCATCCAATATCATTCCATGGATTTTGTCGACGATTTCTGGCATGACGACCTCTTTTGGGCGACCTGAACGTTCGGCATCACTTGTACTGGTACGACCACAACGGAACTCAGTAAACCATTTCTTAACCATTGAAATTGATGGTGCAGAGTCCCCATAATATTTATCAAGTCTTTCCTTGGTTTCGGTGATGGATTTTTTACGCAAAAAATAATGCTTAATTAGCACACGAAATTCACTTTTTTCCATTTTCGTTAAAATTCACGAGATCGTCTGCTTTCAATGCCTATAAAACGCAAACCAAAAAACGCAGCTTTCTCAAAATTTTACAGTCAGCTGTTAATCGATAACTGCTGACAGGAGCAGTGTTGTATTTAGAGCAGGTGCGCGGCAAATACAAAAAGTCACGGACTTATCAAACGACCCTCGTATTTAACTTATTACAAGTAAATTCATTAGGTAATTCTACAGCATGATAAATTAAAATAATAAATAAAAATATCTACCAAAAGGATGCCTCTTCTTAAAAAAAATATGATAAAATTTAAATAGAATATATAAAATTTTGTTGATATTAAATTGTACAAATTATATAGTTAGAGAATTATTGAATCAATTACTAAGGAATTAATTGAGTAGTTCAACTGAATGATGAATCAGAAAGATGAAACGTATATATTAAAATAATCAATAAATAAATAATATGGATAAAGGTCTGAAAATATTCCTACAATACAACATCAATACATGAGGAATTAATATAAAAGCTAGTAAGATAAATAAAAACTACAAGACATGTTAATCTTAAGTTCAAAATCTATTAGATAGTTAGGGCTGTAAGGAACTAATTACCAACGAGTTCATTAACTACTTCAACTGAATGATAAATGAAATATGTGAATCCCTTTTAGCCAACTCAGAAGAACTAACGAAAGTCGTGTCTAACCATCACTTTGCTCCCCTACAAGTTGTCAGAGTCAGAGAGGGAGAGAGAAAGATTGACAGAGAAAGAGAGAAGAGTCAAATAAATAAGCGATGTGCTCGCTTGGCCAGTTCTCTCTCTCGCTCTCTCTTACTCTGTTGTTGTTTAGGGGCGCTCTGTGAATCAGATATTCGACATTGGGCCACATCCTCGGGCAGAGTTATCTACAGCGTTTTATCGCGGCGAATGCGAATGTGCAACGCATGAATGAATAAATGCCAAATGGAACTTGGCTTGTGGCTCGTGGTTCGACAGGACTCACGAGGCCGAAGTCTTGGCCAGAGGGAGGAGAGTGTTGCTTTCCTTCCATTTAAATTGCCTGGCATTTGATAAGCTGCGCTGCGTCTGCTGATAAGGCCAAGGATACGGAAAGACATTCGCATAGGCGCACAACACATGCTTCCTGCCCCAGCTGAGAGGGAGACCGAGGCCAGGGCCGGAGTCGGGGTCGTCGTCGTGGTCGGGGTCGGACTCGCAACTGCCACGCGTTTCGCATAGTTTTGCATTGAAACTAAGCCAAAAAGGGTGGTAGTTTGCCGGGTAGGGGTAGGGGTAGGAGGAGGGCAGCAGGGATCGAGCGAAGGGTAGCTGCATGCCCTTTGGCTCAGTGTCCTGCTCGAAGCATGTCTGCGATATCTCATTTTTATAATTAAAACACTTGGCAGGACATGTGCTGCAGGGGCAGCATTCCAGCAGGCATGCCAGCAGTGCGTCCGACCAGTAATTCCCGCCTGCTCCCCTACTCCCCCTGTCTGCCAGCGAGTGCGGCAACTGTGCCTTCGTCTTCTCCGGGGGTTGAGGAAGATGTTTATCAATGGGGGCCATGAGTCCGCGCTGCTGTCGCTGCTATGCCAGCTCGTATCCGTATCCCAGCCAACGATCTAAGCAACTTGCTTCAGGGTAGTTGAACTGTCGATGATTCTAAGGGCTGCAGTACAGCGACGAATCATTTGTGGTACAAACTGTGCTCAAAATACCCTCAAGTCGGTAGGGTCTTACGCTCTGCAGAGTATATCCTAAGTTAACTTGTGTTTTATTGGAAACTACATACTTAAAAAAAAATCTTAAATAATATCCTTACTTTTAACTTAAATTATTCATATATTTTTAATTTAAATTTATATTTGTAATTTTATTTTATTTTAATCTTTGAGTCGACTGCTTTTAGTTGACGTTAAATAAATAAAAAGTATTCTCAGAGATTATACAACTTTTGATGTCTTTAAAGTGTTGATAAATGACTATCCATGAATATATATATTTGATCCTTTAAGACTCTCTAGTCGGTTGGGTTTTTCGCTCTATAGCATTTTTTTTTAAATTAATTTTTCTCTTTTCAAATTGGTAACTAAGATATTTTTATGTTGGTAAATTTAATAAACAAAAAAATACTTAAATAAAGTTTTCTCCGCGATAAAATAATGTATAATGTCTTCAGAGTGTTGATAAAGTTCCTTTCACAAAAATATATATTTATTCTTTTGCTCTAAAGATATGCTGCAAAATATTATCATTGGAAACAACTTGAATAAAGTATTTTCAGCGATCTTTTGATATTTTTAGAGGGTTGATAAAGTTCCCTCTTTCATGATATATCTTTATCCCCTTTCAGTTATAAACACAACATTTAACTACAATATAAATAAATTACTTGCAATATTAACGAAATTAACTATATAATTTATCTATTTCTTCTAATTCCAGGTAAGTGTGCTTGCCAAACTATCTGCAATTAATGAAACACACGCGAAACTGACCATAAAACTCGCGCTTTCGGCCTGTTGGTAAAATTCATTTGCGTTTTGATTTCGAAACGCTTTTTTAAAGCTGCTTTGGCGACGACACAGAGAAAAAAAAAGAAAGAAGAAAACTTTTTGCCCGCCATAAAAAACTGCAGCACGTCAGAAAGTTTGCACTGAATTTATGAGTGCAGTTAACGGGTAAGTTTGAGCGCCCCCGGGAAGGGTAACCCCAGCCCTGCGGTCGGTAGAGTCCTGGCCTGAGTACTGGCCTGGCCAAGTCTAAGCCTGACAGCCGCCGGCCGAGTTTATTAATTTAAAAAGGAAATTCTCGTTTAGTCACCTTTTGATTTAAGTCCCTAACATTCGCGGGCCCCTAGGTTGTTGTAGTTGCATCCCTAGGGGCGGTAGGGTTGCTAGCGGGGTGGACGTTGGAGTGGGGGTTTCAATAGGTTGTGCAGGAACTCGACTTTGGCATGGAAACGGTGCAAAGGTTCAACTTCAGCGCGTTGGGAATGCACCGACGCGACGATGGCAAAAGCGCTGCACATGTTCAGCGTGCATGCACAGTGGAGCAAGGGTGCATAGAAATACTAGATAATAGCAAAATATATATTAGAACACAATACTGATGTTTCTCTTTCAAGTTGTAAATTTAATTATGTCAGGTTAAGCTGAACGTATCGATTGATGATTGAGTCTCACTCAAGTAGTATAAAACTGAAATACACCTAATTTAGCTGAATTTAGAGAGAAGTTTTAATTTACGAATTGGTTTTCATTCATTCATTGCTTACAGAAACTTGACTTGAGTCTGTTAAAATGCTTTATAAAATCAGAACACAAGATTATGATACATATTACAAATCGCATAACTTTAAATTCCAAGCTTATAAAACAGTATTATTTTTTATTGAGTGTTGAAAAATGCTTAACGACTTCTCCAAATAATAATTCATTCCATTTTTCACCTTGATGTGTATTTGTTTTGTTTTTTATTAATTAAGCATTGCTTACAAAAACTTGAACAATTCATAAGTGTTGAAAAATGCTAAAAAAAAAATCAGAACACAATAATAATGTTTAAGCAGTTCGTATAGCTCAATGTTACAATGTGCTGAAGATATAGAGCAGTTTTATTTTTATATATTTTTTGAGTGTTGAAAATAAGCATTTATTACACACTTTTGCCCACTGTGCCTGTTGTAGGCAGTGCACATGGTACTCTTCGGGCACCTTCATTCATTTGTTTCTCATTTTGGTGGTCCCTTCATTTACCGTTGCGTTGAAATGCATTCGTTTATCGCCGACGGGTGCGATGGGTGCCTGAGGGGAGCATGTTGCGGTGCGGGGCAGCATTTGTATTTGGTCATGGTGAGTTCATTCAAACTCATTCACTCACTCGCATCGCTTAAATATGCAAAAGTCCGCGCTGTGCTGCAGTTGCAAAAACAAAAACCACTTGGGCAACCCCCGCGGGCATCGAGAGGGGGAAGAGGGAGAGCGAGAGAGGGTAGCAGCCTGCAGGCTGACAATGGCGACGGGGGCGTTGCACTGCGTTTGCTGTCTGCACAGCGCAGTCGTCGCATGGGGCAGCCGAAGGGCGCATGGAAGGGAGGGGAAGGGGAGAGAGAGGTGGCACGAGGGTTGTGCCACCCCCGCAGATTGCATGCAAATTGGTTAAAGTGTGAATTTATGTGAGAAATATTGTTTGCTCTTGTTATGCACACACACATACACACATATCGGCACTCACACTCGCACTCACACTCGCACTCGCACTCACACTCAAACACTCTGAGGCTCGACAAAATGATTTAAGTTCGTATGCAAATTGCGAGCGACTTTGACTGACATTTGCCGCGTTTGCATTTGAATGGCAATTGCAGTTCCTTCCCCCCTCCCCCCCTCCTGCTTCTCCTCTGCCTACTCCTTTACTCTGCTTTTCACCACCATTTTCGTCTAGTATTTTTATAGTATTTTATATTTTTGCGAAATTCCCGTGCAATTTGCCAGCCGCCCATAAATCTTTGCACATTTAATGTGCTTTCACATTTGTGCACATTATTTTCATATTCATATGCAGTATTTATGAATATTCACAGCACTCACACACGCACTCGCACTCGCACTATCGGAGGAGGCGCCGGCGTTGCGCTCACTGCGCCCAGTCGCAATAAACACTCAATTAACGATTTCAAAATTAATTTTTCATAAATTCGTGTGCATTTCCTCATTTGCCGTGTGCCTGCCTGTGCGTATTTTTAACCTGACCCCGCTGCCAGCTCGGCCAAATTAACAGAAATAAAATGAAATAAATGCAAAATGCCGGCCAGGTCAGCAGCGGAGTGCCACTCCCACTGCCGCCCACAGTCTGTAGCCAGGCACATGGAAAATGCGTTTAATTTATGGCTCTGGCCCGCATTCACATTCGGATTCAGATTCAGATTCGCCTGCCTGCTCCTGGCGCGTGCAATGATGCTGCATTTCTCTCTTTCGCACTTACCTTGTATCTCTTTCTCTTTCTCTTCCATCTCTCTCTCTTCCCACTCCAAACAAACGGCGCCAATGCAAATGCAGCCAAGGCGGCAACCTGAGTCTAGAGTACACTTTTCGTATAACTCTATAGAGACTGAGTACTATCAAAATATCCAAATGAATTAACATACTTTTTGGGGTAGTAAGAGGCAGAGGAAGAGATGTACCGTTAATAAACAGTCAAATCGATAAGCCAAAGTCGAATATTTGCCCGTTTTGTCTGTATGAAAGCTTAGATCTCAGAGATTATAAGAGCTAAGACTTTCAAATTTACTAATAATATGTCTTATATATGTTTTATTGCTCTAAAACGTTTAATATTAATTTTTAATTTATCTGCGCCTCTTTCCGATCACTTAAACTGTTTAAAAATGTTATACAAGCGTAACTTTCAAGCTAAATAGTTCATTTTTTGTGTCTACACTGTTTATCACTTTTTATATAGTTTCTGAAAATTTAGATGCGATATTAAGAAAGACATATATTTAATTCAAGAATTAACTTTATTTGATTAGTGATTAGATTGAGATTTGAAAAGTGTACTTTATTGTACTCACTTGTTTCTTTAAGACCATTATCAAATAATGCAATAGAGCTATACTTGTTGTAGTATCTATAGCATGCATCCCATAGTTATTTCTCCAAACCAAGTTTCCCAACAGATGTCTCAACCTATTAAAAAAAAAAAAAAAAAAAAACAAAATAAAGTCATATTCTACTAAATTTAGACCTTGTAGGAGCATCGATTCTCGCACATAATATAAATGTATTCACACAGCGCCACTGTAAACATTTCAACACTTTACGGCCAACTTGAACTTCACCAAAAACGGAATACACACCAAGGCACATCTGTGTGGACATCTGTGTATATGTATGTATGTGTGTCTATATGTATGTATGGTATATGTTTTCATTCACAATGCAGACGAGGCAGGCGACTGAGACGAAGTCGGAGTCGGAGTCGGCGCCTCAAATTAAAAATGCAACACAAATTGTATTTGGCACCTTGTGTAGCACCTTCAGCGGAAGTTAATACCACACTCACACACACACACACACAGACAGGAACACACACACACTCACGGCAAGGTGTTGATAAAGAAGGCAGCACAGAAGGCACCGCAATTGAATTAGTCCACTTGCCCGAAATATGCAAAAAAGGATTGCGAAAAGAGTTTGGCAACTCTGGCAGGGTTGTCGTTTGCCGCTGATTTCACTCTCACATGCAACACGCCCCTGCTGCAGTGGGCGTGGTTGAGCTTGCATTTTTAATTAGCACATGGCAACACTTTTGCTCTAACAGGTGCTAAATAGTTTAGGCCGCCCCCCCCCCACACTACCCTGTTCACAATTTGGCTGCAGCACGCAAGGTTGCAACTCTACCTTGTCTGAGTTGTTTGGGTGGGGGTGGCAACTCTGGCTGACAAAAGAGTTGAGCGCAGCAGGAGTTATTGCAGTTGCACATCCTGGGAGAATTATTAAATATTTCTCATGTGCAGAGCCTAATGAGAGCAGAAGTATAGACTATGGAATACCCTGTAAAGGTAGTCAGAGAAATTAAGAGAGAGAGAGAGAGGGAGTTATATATGCAAATATTTTAAATATAAAATAATAATACGCAGCTAGCAATTGTGCCAGCTTACCCCACTGCAACTACTACAGGGTATTTTTATATTAACAACAATAACAACATCCGCACGTACATTCAGCAATTTTCCACTTCAAGTTGCAGCAGAAAAAAAAAGCAAAGCGAATGCTCAGCGGAAAAATTGCAAAAAACAAAAAAAAAAGAAAAGAGCAGACACAGCAACAATGCGAGGGGGTGCACAGCAGCAACAACAACAACAGCAACAGCAGCAACAGCAACAACAACACGAGTAGCAGCAACAGCAGCCGGCACAGACACCGGACTGAAGTGTGGTCCAAGCAGGCAGCACCGTGCACCGCGTGCACTGTGCACCGTGTGGCACGGAATTCCAAATTGCCGCTGCAGCAGAGGCAGCGAGACGCGTCGCTGCTCTCGTGTTGACACAGCGAATGTGGACGCTTGGCCCGGGGGGTTAAGTGGTGCAAACACACACACACACACACAGCTATCCACCCACAGCAGCTGCTGCCTTTGGGTCTCACCCTTCCCCGGGCACCGCATTCGCCTCCTTCTCCCATGCAGACACTCACTCGCCATGCGCATAATAAATAATTGCAACGGCGGCAAACATTTCGCGTTGCACTTTCTGCCACCAAAGCGAAAACAACAACAGCAACAACAGCAGCAACAACCACAACAAGCAGAGAGCGTCGGGTCCTACAGAATGAAGAGATTTTTATCGGCGATTCTCACTGATTTCATGGCAAATAAATCGCTCATTTTCGCTTAATTGGAAAATTATGGCTTTTTGGCCGCGAACAAGCGAGCGAAAGCACAGCAGAAAGAGAGAGAAAAAGAAGGAAACAGAGAGAGAGAGAGAGAGAGAGAGAGACAGACTGTGTGTATACAATTGCATTTGAATGCGCATTTTGCTCTGTTTCTGTTTCTGTTTCTGAATGAACTCTGCAACTCGCGCCCGATCTACTTTTAGACACAAATGTTGTGCACATTTTAATTATTTTCGTTTTATTTCCCAGAACTACCCAAACAATGTTGCAATTCCCCATCTTTGTTAAGATATATAGAGCATTTTTGGCATAGGAAAATACATCTTTATCATATCTGAACATATTAACGAAATTATTAATTTTTTACAAAGTTTAACAGAAATTATTTTGACAATATAAAAGGCTTGTGTTCTTTATTTTATTATCAAGAATTTTCAAACTATTAAATTGTTCAAATAAAGTTGATCTAGAGAATTTACATTCAATTTAGAGACAATGTTCAACAACAATAAAATTGATTAACGCCTTTTAAATTGTTTTCTTATTTTTTCAAGACTTTCAAGATATTAAAAACTAAAAAACTAATAAATAAAAACCAAATAAAATACGTTTTAGCTTTCATGTTTGCTCGAGTTTCTTGGGAATGTAATTTCAAATAAATAGACCTCGTTGACTAAAATATTTTTATTTTATTTATACATTTATTTTGTTTTCTCGGCATTAATTTCTTTTTTACATTTTTAACTTCGGAAAAAAACTGTGGATATAATAAAGTTAAAATAATACAAATTTAAGTCCAGCTATTTAACTTTCAAATAAAATATATTTTAGTTTTATTTTCTCAAGACATTTTGGAAAACAAAATAAAATTGATTTTGACAGTTTCAACGTATTTTAAGGCTTTGATTTCTTTTGTAAATCTTGAAAAAACAAAAGACTTAATTAACAAAAACTAATAAACATATAAATCTATCTAAATTTATTTTCAAAAAGACCTTCCTTCAAAGATAATAATTCAGACGTAGCACAGGCTAATCCAATTATAAATTTCAAACTTGGCATTACAATGCGCACTAATGCTAGATATAATAGAATAATAGAATACATACCGACTTTATATACTACATATGTTGCATATACCTATATAGTTTATATATTTTATTTCTCTTAGAGTTTTTTTTTTTAATTTCATTTCTCATCCATTCTATTTATGTATGGGAAAAGTTCCAATTTAACATGGTGTCTTCTCGGCGATGATTTATGAACGAACCGAAAAGCTGAAACACTCCGACACTGCCCGTTGTGCCTCTCACTCTCTGGCGCACGCTGTCTCGCTCGCTCTCGCTGCACGTGTGTGTGTGTCTCTCTCTCTCTCTCTCTCTCTCTCTGCTGAGTCTCTGCTTTTGCCCTGCTGAGGGCATCGCCGTTTGCTTCTCATTTTCCACCACCGCCGTCGCCGTCGCCGTTGCCGTTGCAGCCGTTGCCATTGTCTGCGCTGCTGCTGCTGCTGCTGTTCTTCTCCTCTCTCCATCCCCTCTCTATCCACTCTCCGGCTGCATCTGTTGGACGCTATCGTCGAGCGGCACTAAGCGCTGGTATCATCATGGCCGCCAACCTTATCGCCGGCTGCAACCCCGCAAACAGGGGCAAATGGCCGCCGCCTGGCCACGTGTTGTCCTCTGCTTCTTCTTCTTCTTGCTGCCTCCTGGCAAAGGATGCGCCCAGCCGGAGCCGGAGTCGGAGCTGGATTCGGGTGTCGCATTTCAATATCTCTGATTGCACACACATGTGTGCGAGTACCCTAAGCCAAAGATCCTTCTTCCTCCTTCCTTTCTCCATCTTTCTCCCTCTGCCATCCTTCTTCCTCCTTCTTCCTTCCTGCTCTTCAATCTGGGGATATCAAAAAAATTAAATTAACCTTTAAACAAGTTGACTCGCACCTCGCCAGGGCAGGAAGAGTGGGAGCGAGAGCGAGAGAGAGCGAGCATGTCCTGTATATCCTTCTCTCTTCTGCAATGTCCGCATTGCCTGCCTGCCTCTGTGTGTGTGTGTGTGTGTGTGTGTGCGTGCATGTGCGACTATGATTAATTACTTTTGCATACATTTACATACAAATTTGTTGCCACATTGTCTGCCTCGGGCGCTGTCCGGACTCCTCTGCCTGCCCTCTCTCTCCCCCCTGCCCTTTCGTCCTGCTACTCTTTGGGGTTATTTTTTACACATGCCTCCCCGGCCGGGGTTGGGCTGGGCTGGAAATCCTGCCGGCAGGGTTAATTTCATATGAAATTTTTCATTTTGTGCAGCCGGAACGGAAGGAACTTGATTTGACAAAAGTTTTTTCTCTTTTATTTTCCACTCCCTTTTCCCCTCGCCTTCTCAGATTTCCAGTGCCTCTCTGGGTCTCTGTTAATTGCATTTAAATATTTTATAAATTTTGCGTAAAACCAAATGGAGAATGTCAAGTGCGGTTGCGGTGGGTTGCATGGGTGGGTAATGAGAGGGGCAGAGCAAGGGCGTTGCCAATAGGCTTTCGCCAAAGAAATTTAATGATGAAATATGTCAGAAAAAGTAAAGATATGCAAATGAAATATGGAAAGCGTATAGCGGGCGTTGTTAAATTACAATGTAGAGTATCTTCGGTTTAAAATCCTTAAAAATTCTGGAAATTATCAAGAGCTATTTAGAGTTACAACTGAAATTTGTAGAATATTAATGTAATTTAACATAATGTAAAAATAAGAGAATCAGAGACATAGTAAGGATATGCAAATTAAATTTTAATATGATATGTCCCCTTTATTTTTTAAGTTACGTTGAGGACTATTTTAAGCCAAGATACCACACTAATAGAAAAAATAAACGAGAAGAAGTGAAACTAAAATAAAATGGGAATAACAGTTAGATACAATATAGCGTACTAGTATATCATTTCAATGTAGAGTGTTTTATGTCAAGATCTATTTTGAAAAGTGGAAATATTTGATAAGTAGAGCCAATAAAAAATAAATAATATTGTTTTTGAATAGAGTAAAAATATATATGCCAATTTACTTTGACAGTGAATATATTTTAGTTCAAGTTTAGTTAGTTTTATATAGTAAAATATAATATAAATATTAATATATAATATAATGATGATATAAGCACAGTTATAGTGAAAATATTTTGGTAAACTTTTGCTTAGCTTGGTCACTTTTCGCTTACATTTCCATTGTGTAGCATGATTCATGTCTTGCCGCACAACCCCAGCAACTTCTCTCACTCCTCTACAGGAAGAGGGACTGGGGCAGGAGCTGCCCCGAGGCTGATGCAGAGGCGGAAAAAGTAATTTCAGTAATTATAAACTCATATAAATGGCTACATCAAAAATCTCTGTTTCTGCTGCTGCTGCTGCTGCTGCCTTTGAAATTAACACGATTTTTCCACTCGTTTACCCTGATCCCTGTACGTTACTCGGAGCAGGACACGGGACGCAGAGGACGCACAGGACACACGTGTCTGCGTGCAGTGAAAAAGGGTTCAGGCAGTTCATGCCTTGGGACGTGGAGAGGGAGGGGGCTGCGGCTGCGGCGAGTCCTTGCTGAGGGCACTCGTAACTCCTGTGCAGCATTTTGTGGCTCCAGCTCCAGCTCCATTTGTAGCTTGTCTCCTGCTTCGTCTCAGTTGTTGTTGTTGCTGTTTTATATAATAAATGAGCTCGGTGGGTTAAAGGCGTATTTCTGTCTAGTAAATTAGCAAAATACACGCAGAGGCGACACACACACGCACACACACACACATTATGGTGTGAGCCACACCCCTTTTAGGGCTGGCACTCAACTCCTTCCCTGCTGGAGCGACGAGTCTCTAATGGGCTGCCGTGTACTGATTGAGTTCAGCAAATTGGGAGCAGGCAACCCTTAACTCATACGGTGTGCAGAGGTGTGTGTGTGTGTATCTGTGTGTGTGTATATCGGTGTGTGTGTGTACTTGTCTTTGGGATTCCCAGTTGTCGGCTTGTTAGGTTTAAATAATGCTTTTTGCCATTTCCTCTATGCCAAGGTCATTCAAAATTCAAACCAAGTGCGCCAGCACACAGATACTCACATACACACACACACAATCACATTGCAGTTGTATTTGTTGTTGTTGTCGCCCCCGAGTTCAAATGAAGTATTCGAAGAGGCTGTCAGACAATGTCTGCAAATTTCTGGCACGTCATAAGTTGAAGTTAAATGAACTAACTTCATTCGGCACACAGCATACACACACACACACACAGCCAATTCCGACACCTACTTTCAAACCACACACACACAGATACACACACCCACACCCTGGCACATTTGCACAGATGTCGCACATGCAATTTATGGCAATTCCGAGACTCAATTGGAGCCGAGTCTGAAATTGAAAATGGTCGAGAAGAGAGAGAGGGAGTGCAGCCTATAGATGGGGAGAACTTTAATGCTAAAGTCGTCTCGAAAGTAGTTGAATATATAAAGTAAAAGATATCGAGTTAAATGTAAATATAAATCGTTTTATAAATGAGAAGCTTAGGCGGAAAGTCGATTGAGAATTTTGGGATGATAAATGAAATTAAATGAAATAAGATATATAATGAAATATATATATAAATGATTATCAATGAGTTTAATAATGAGAAATTTGGTATATCCCTATATATAGAGAGACAAATAGTTGTATGAGTAAAAATGTTAATCAATTACAAATTAGTAAAATTTAAAATAAAATATGAATTGAAAGGAATTTATTTTATTTTTGTTAAAAAATCAATGAAATATTCCAAAAAAAACATGAAATCTATTATATTATTACACCTTTGTTTACATAAATATATATGTATATGTGAGGTTCTGAGTACTTAAATCAATATAGAAATCAGTAGATAATTAGAAGATACATATGTTTAGTTAGGAGAAGAGCGTGTCAAAGAAACAAGAATTTTTTCCAGAATAAATTCCTCTATTATATTGCTTTCTATACTTAACTGCCCTGATATATCAATTAGATATTCACATGTGTCGTTTGAATCTCTGCTCTGGTCTGACCTTGATTGGTTCGCAGGATAAACTATCTTTATTAAAGATCCCCCTAGCCTAGCCACTCTCTTTCTCCTTCTCTCTATCTCTCTTTCTCTCGCGAGTTCATAAATCAAGATGGTCAACATGGATAGAGCCGGGCTAAGGTTGTCAGTTGATATGCTGACACGTTTGGGCCCAACCCCGAATTCACCGCCCCCGCCCCCAACTATATAACGGCAATCTCTCACGCACTCACTTTGAGGTCGACTTATGAATTTAGATTAGATGCGAATGATGAGATACCCTAACTACGCTGCGAGAGTGTCAAGTTCGTCGAACATTGCTGGCCATGTAAAGTAATCACTAACAGTTACACATAGTCTCCCCTTCCCACTCTCTGTCTGAGTCAGCTTTTAGCCAATATTTCGTTTAGGCTAGCAGGAGCCAGAGGGGAGTAGGGGCAGGCAAGCTTTTCATCTGTCCCGCTTCGCATGGAACGCTAATTCTTATCGCGATCACACAAAACTGAAACTGGACACGTTGAGCGATGGACGATGAGATTCATGGCGTGACATAGAGCTCCACAGTCGACTCCGCACACCACACGACACCAGGCCAGACCAGACCAGACCCCGACCCCGACCCGTCCCATCCAGACCCCGCACTCATAGTCACATCATGTCCGACAAGCTAGAAAAAATTGAAGTCAAGTTTGACGTGTGATTCGCGGCTGGAGACGGAGTCGGAGTCGGAGTCGAAGTCGGAGCTGAGCTTTGGCGCTGCGACGGCGACCTTACCGACACATCGTTCATTATAATTTGTACAATAACTCAGGCAAAGACGTACAAAAAACGGAGGAGAAGAACCACAAACAAAATGTTTTTTTTTTTTTTGTTGCAAAAATGACAAAAATAAAAATAATTACTGCGAACCGAAAAGCGCCGCAGTTAAATTTGAATTTCAAGTCACACAAGTACACGTTGTGGCAGTACCCTGCCCCCTCCTGACCCGCCCACGTTCAGTTAGTGGCAGTAAAATGAGTTACAGGTAGCACAGCTCCACAATGGGGGCAAAACATCTTTCGACTTCTCGCCTGCAATTCATCAAAATGCAAATCTCGTTGTCTCCTCGGACGTTTCTCGCCCCGGCTCGTGAGGGAGGAGGGATAGGGGGCGGGGTACACCTTCCCCAGGCACTTCTTGCCATTGTCAATGTCCCAGACAACGAAGATGATGATGATGTTGACGATGATGATTATTGTTTATTAAGTGTCGGCGTGAACATAAAATTAAAGGGAAGTTCATTTTTATTGCCTTACATTTTCAGCTCGTTTCTCTCTCTCTCTCTCTCTCTCTCTCTGTCTCTGTCTCTGTTTCGACTTTGCATTGTCTTCTGTTTTGTTTTTACACAACTCGTACAACTTTATCTAGATGCCACTGTGTGTGGTCGCTCTACAACAATTTACATGCGCGAGTACTCGTTGTTTTGTTCATTCGTCTAAAGTGAGTGGCTTCATTATTCACTCTAAAACGGAATTTGTATAGTATTTATTTATTTTCCTTGTTATATATAGGTAGTTTAATTACCTTGGTATATTTCCATTTAAAAATATAAAACGTAAGATTAAGTATTGCGCAATAATTCGTGCATCAATTCCACTGTACTGTACCCACAGGGTGTTTCCTACTCTGACATAACCCTAAATATCCCACTTAACACACGAGGTACTTTTTTTTCACCACAAAAGGGACATTTGATATAAGTAGTTTAATTACCTTGGTATATTTCCATTTAAAAATGTAAAACGTAAGATTAAGAATTGCGCAATAATTCGCGCATTAATTCCACTGTACTGTTTCCTTTGGCGGCCACAGGGTGTTTCCTACTCTGACATAACCTTAAATATCCCACTTAACAAACGCGGTACTTTTTTTCACCACAAAAGGGACATTTGTGGTTGCACTAAACGCCAGGACACCGCAGCGGCCATTTCGCGAACTACAGCAAAGCACTGTAGAGTCCTGCACAGGATAACACTTGCCATAGCTTACGCAAATGGCCGCTAGAGGGCTGCCAGCGCCATCTGACGGTCGTTGGCCGCTCTAACATTCCAATGGCTTTCAAAATGTGCAAATCGATAAAAATAAAACGCAATCGAAATCGAAAACGAAAACGAATCGAGACAAACAAAAAAATTCGCTATTTTTAAACATTGCAAAAAATGCGATAAAAAATACGCAAGGGCTGCGACTGCGCATGCAAATGCTGCGATTAGTTCGTTCCGCGTTGCGCATAAAATAAATCAAAACAGAAACCGAAACCAAAACAGCAGAAGCAGCGGCAGAGGCAGCGGCAGCGGCAGCAAACACCGCAAGGGGCCACCCAGAAGTTGTACGATAATTGAGTATTTTGGGCACACGAGCCGCGTTTAGCGACCAAAAACTATTTTCGCCTTTAATTTTACGATTGTCGCTTTTTACGGTTCTTTTTTTTACGACGCCCGGCCATAAATCGCCCAGCCCCATGTGCGCACTCGCCTCTGCCTCTGCCTCGGGGCGCGTAAATGACAAAAATATTTATGGATGTTTTGATTGTTGGGCGTGAGCTGCCTGAGAATCCCCTCCATCGATCCAGCGATCCAGCGATCCAGCGATCAGTCGTCGCTTCATCCATCAATTACGCAGCAAAGCAAAATATATTTGCGCCAAGCAAAACAGAGATAATTGTGCATATGATTTTGGACACACTGTGTTGCGCCTAGGTGGCCCCCATTAGACCAGCCCACCCATCTCCTGCTCCTCCTTCTGCCAATGCCTTGGCATGCCAAGGGTAGCACGAGCATTATTCGTATTCGATGGATACGTGCCCTGGAGCATGTCCGATTTGAGGCGCGTTTGAAATTCCAATTGATCTCGCACACGTGCACTTTCTTTTTTTTATAGGGTAGGGTGATTGACAGGATGCTGTATAGGGATATAGGGATATCTTTATCAACCCTTTATATACATAAATTACTTCACTTCGTGCTTGTAAAATTAGTTTTCCACTCAATTTTTCTTTAGATAAACCCTTCCCCTAGCTAGTTTAGAGATTTGCGGAACTCAATTCGGGGCGAACCATGCACGATCTGTGGGCAATTAACAGCGGCCAAAAGCGATGCCAATGATTGTGGCAGCCTCCTGCCATTGTTAGCCCATTCCCAGCCGGTCTTGGCCAGGTCTGCAGCAGCCCGAAAGGCAGTCAGAGTCAGAGTCAGAGTTTAAGCTCGGATTCTCTGTCTAAACCGAGTGCATACATGTGTCACTCCGCTTGGCTGCAGTTGCGGCTGTCGCTTTCATATTCCTCGCACTTTCCGGCCCACAAGTCAAGGGAGGGAGGGGGGGGAGGGGTTACCTTTGAATTTGGCCAGCAATTGCATTGAAATCGCATTATTAACGCCTTTGCGAGCTGCACTGCTGCTGCCTTTACCAAATTGGCAGCCAGCCCCAACGAGACGGGTGTGAAAATAATCTGTTTAACGAGGGAGTCTTACAAAAGACCCAAAAGGTGGACCGAGGTGGCGAAAGATGCCGCCGCCGCCGCCAGCAACAGCAGCAGCAGCAGCAACAGCAACAGGCTGCAGACAACACAAACAGCAACAACAACAACAGCAACAACAACCGATTACAACAACAACAACAAACGAGCAACAATAATGACATTTGGCGCAAATGAATGAGAAGCGCGCTCAAATTTCCTCTACAGAGGGAGACAGAGAGAGAGAGAGGGAGAGAGAGAGAGGGAGAGACAGAGAGAGAGAGAGAGAGAGGGAACCCTCGGTCTTTGCCTGCCGCAAAAGGATATGACAGCGCAGCCAACCTGACAGTCCCATTGGCAGCTCCATTCAGACAGCGGCAGAGATAACGGCAGAGAGAGACAGAGAGAGGGGAGAAGGAGAGGCAGTTAGAGCGGGAGGGAAGTGGGGATCAATATACCAACTGAGCGCTGACATTAAAAGGTGGGAAAATTGTTAGCAACATGTCGAAGATTAAAGGAAAAAGAGGTTGGTAGTAAGGGAGATGGGTAGAGCAGGGTAAAGGTAGAGGGGATTAAAATAATTATCGAAATAAAACGGGATTCTTTGATGTATAATATAACTGTCATTACCAAAACTTAAATTACAATTGAAATGTACGTAATATATAACTTAAATAAGAGTTAGGATTTATTTATTATTTAATATTTGATTTCCTCTAGAGAGTCATTTAAAACATAATCATACGTCTATGATACTCAACAATATTTTACCTAAATATCAAATGTATTTTTATACATTTATTAAAATGTTCAGTATATAACGTTTATTTATAAGAATTTTAATATATTTACTTAGAAACTTTTATTTATTTAATTATTTAGTAAAATAATTTGGAATATATTTATAAAGCTTGTGATAGTGATATTTAATCACGATAAACAGAAGATGCAGCTAGTTTGGTTCTGATATGATGTAAAATAACCAAACTTTCACTATAAAAATATCCGCCTAAAACCGCTTCTTGAAACTTCAGAACCATTAAATTATACTCTGACTAAACTGTTCTATTAAAATATATTAAAATTTCCTAAAAAAAAAGACCCAATTCTCAAGATCTTTCTCGAAAAGTCCCATATATAATTAAATGCATAAAAGCGCGGAAACGAGAATGTGCTCTGTGTGAGTCATCATCATGTCGTCATTATCAACATCATCGCATCTGGAGTGCGAGAAGTGCCAAGAGCTGCCGCTAGAGGGATATGTGTTGTTTTGGGGAATTTGGTTTGGTTCTTCGTTTAGGGAAATTCAGAGCGAAACGAAAAACTAATTTGATTTTCCCACTTGTCTATTTGCAGTTGGATTAAAAACACAAACATCTCTCTCGCTCACTCTCGCTCTGGCACAATTGGATTAGCCACCACGAGGGGGTACTCTATATGGAGAAACAAAGGAGAGACCCAAACAACAATACGAAAAAGGTAAGCAAATTGAGCGATTAACCCATTGACATGTTTAATCCATTGCCGAGCGGCCTATTAATCCTAAGTGCTTCCTGTGATTTTATGCAAATCGAACATATCGCCGGGTAGCCTCCTCCCCTGTCCCCCTCTGCCACATGATCCCAAACGAGTCGCGCTTTCAATGTACAAATGACAGTTGACTGTGACATAAAACAGCGGGCCAAGAAGACGTTAAGCGAGTGTGTTGCAGCCGGGTTAAGCGGGTTGGTTGCATGCCACAGCAGACAGAGAGCAACACGACAATTTTCCGTCGACAAAAGACATTTTCATTTATTCATTGATAATGCTTAAGGCCCTCGAACAACGCTGCGAACGAGCGGAGCAGAGAGCGAAGCGCAAAACATGCGACAAAACAACATAATTTAAATTTTGCGCATGCATCAGCGGCAGCAACGTCGCAACATGTTGCTGCAACACGCCAGCAGCAGCAGCCTGCCTCGTAATCCGGTAGCCTGCAACTTTGCAACTTTGGCTGCGTTTCATTCGATTTGCTTTGAATGAAAATGAAATTATCGCATTATTAACTATGAGACCACGACCGGAGCGTACGGGAGGCAGATGCAGATGCCGACAAGTCTTGTTAGCCAGGCCAAGACCGAGAGACAGCGAACGAGGCCGAGTCTCTTCGCGTACTTAGAACTGCCCTCTGCCAGCTTCCTCTGCCTTCCTCTGCACTCCCGGCATATTTAACAATAAAATGAATTGTTAATTCTGCTGCACTTTTCCGTTGTTGTTGCTGATGTTGCCCATGTTGCCGATGTTGCTGTTGTTGTTGCTGCTCTTGTTGCCGTTGTCTGGGCCGAGTCTGCGGAAGGTGGACGTGCCTGTGCCTGTGTCTGCTCGCAGCAGTTGTAATGCGCAAGTGCCTTTATCCGTGGCACAATCGCGCACTCAGGCTGCAAGCCACGGGGCAACAGGGCAGTGCAACACTCGCAGCACAGTGGGGCAAGTACGTTTGAAAGTGGACAAAATTAAAAAACAGAAAAGAGGAGTAAACGAAATTAGGAAATGGGAGAAATAAATCAAAATAATTTAAATTTAATTTAATTAGATTAGATATAGAAACCTAAAGTTTAATCTACCAATTTTTCTTAACTATATAGAAGGCATATGGTATAAATATTTTTTATGTATTAGAGTTGTGTTTAATTGGGCTAAATTAGTCCACGATTATAACTTAATTTGAGAAGAAATAATACTTGAAGTGTTACGAATTCAGCTCTTAATAAATAATAATTATAATAATACTAATTCCTGAAATATGATGCCAACTTAAACATTTTACAACTTCGTGATTTTGAGCATGATTAATTCAAATTAATCAAGAAACAATAGTTTACTTGAGACAACAAAAATAAAACAGTTTATGGACAGAAAGACAATTAGATTTTGATATTTATTTATTATTATTAAAATAAAAAGATGATAATAAATTTAAAAAAAAACCCAAACTGAAAATACTTTAATAAACAGTGTCTAAATATAATGAAGTTTTGAAAAGATCTATAAAAGTAACAACTTTTTCAATGCATTGACTTTTCTGCATATTTTACTGATAAGTTTTACCAACTTCAGCCCACTGTGCGTGCTCTTCTTCTCTGCGCATACCGCTCTGCCGTCTGTTTTGGCGGTCTGTTTCAAGCCGAACTTGTTTTGCGCCAAAAAACGAATGGCCAGAACAATTGTTAACGCGTTCGCGTCCATTCACAATGCCCCCGCCAGGTCCAGGTCCAGTCCAGGCCAAGACTTTGTGAGTCTCTCTCTCTCCCTGTCTCTGTCTCTGTCTCGGGGCTGCTGCTGCTGCTGCTGGGCAAATGTCTTGTTCCATAGAATTTGAAACGGAAACATCGAACACTTTGTTTTGGTTCTTGTACCACGGTTTGCTCTCTTTTTTTTTGCAGTTGTTGTTGTTGTTGTTGCCGTTGTTGTTGTTGTTGTTGTTGCTGCTGCTCGTTTTGTTCGAGCTTCGCGTTTGTAAGCGCGCGCATGCGTAGCCCTCGCATTTGGTCAGTCACGCAATGCGAACTGGGCCTGGGATCAGGATTGGGGATTGGGATACGGGGCGGGGATTGGCGCTTATCCTCGCTGCACGTAAGCGAGGCGACTTTTAGTCAAAATTAACAAGGCTCAAAACACAGTTTCGAGTGCATGCAAATTCGTTGTCAAAATACAAAACAGAAACCGAAACCGAACTCGAAGTGGAAGCTGAGCCTCGAAGTGGAAACCCAACTCCCAGACTGGCCTCGCTCTGGGCAGAGGCAATCGTAGCCGCGTCCAGTTAAGCGATAAATGAGTTACCTGACGTCGCTGCATGTGCATGTCGACCAGTCCGATCCGTTCCCGAGCTCAACAATCGCTGCAGGGCAACCCAGGCAGGCAGGCAGGTGCCTCGACCAGGTCCCAGTTCCCAACTCTGGTAGTGCAACATTTCAACAGCCTTCAATATCATTTCGAGACATTCTCATATGTAAATTTATGCACACTTCGTCTGCCCATCGGCCATGTGCGGGTTGGAGCGGGTGGATTGCTCTGACGGGCCAAAGATGAAATATGCGCTGGGCTGGAGGAATCTACTAATTGATCAGGGGCTAACATGATTTTTATCTTTTGAGAACTTAATTATTTTCTGTTCCAAAGTGCGACTGTCGACTTCCAATTGGAATCGATACGTGATCAACTCGGTTCCATTGACAGGAACAGCGAATGCGCCTCGAGGCGTCGTCGCGACGCCAAGGAATGCGAAGGTTGTGTGTGCCTCAGGTGTTTCTCAAGCTTAAGCTTAAACTAACTTGATCAAACCGGAATACTACGGTTCTAATTGATTTCGCCCAGTTCGATCGGTCTTAAAGTTTATTTAAATATAGATTAGTTAATATAGTAAAGAAATAAGATTATATTGATTATTTCTAAAAGATCAGATTAGAGAAAGAATTTATTTTATATTTTCCAATTTCTCAATGATTTTAATTGATTTTATCCAGCTCAAATAGTTTAAAACATTTCTTTAAATTCCTATTAGATAAAACAAAATAATCTTTTTAAGAAAACTTAATTTTTTTTTTTTAGGTCGATTAAAGAACGTACATATATATTATTATATTACTATTATATTTTCTATATAAATTCTTAAATTTTATTGCTGGACTTTACTTTCAGTCTTCGAAATAAATGTATTTATTGATGTGCTTTAAAGAAAACTTAAATATATAATATATAGATACGATTCAATTATACATTTATATTAAGTTTTTATAAATTTAAAATTCTTTAAGTTCTGCCCCATACTTTTCTCTCAGTGTTGAACAGCTTAAAGAGTCATTCGATTAAAAATTATAAAAGTATTTTTTTATTTTTTCTATTATTACAAAAATTCATAGAGTTTTGCACTAGACTTTTCTCTCAGTGTTGCAAAAGAATTGGGTTCCACTTGAACGATCGTCGCAGCGCTTGAAAATATTTGGCAAAAAATCATTAGCTGCAAAAGGGTCAGACGTGCGAATTTCTTAAATGATACGGATAGATATAGATACACAGATATGTGTGTGTATTGGACGATCGAAAGTTGTGGCAAAATTTGTGCTAATGGAAATGAACTAGAAATGGGAAGCAGCAGTGCGATCAATATGCAAGCAATGTACGGCAAATTGAATTTTGCACAAGCCAAGGCGAATTCGCCGATAATTTGGCAATGAAAGCGAATTCCCGATAAATCGAATCAAAGGCAAAAACAGAATTTAAATTAAAATTCCTGATAATAATACGCAATTCCTGCTCCGAAGTCCTCCCTCCTCTCTCTCTCTCCCTTTCTGGCAGGCACCGGCAACTTGTTTTGCCTTCCAGTGGAGAGAGAGCGGCACTTCCAGTGAGAGAGCAGTATGGCAGGCAATTGAAATTTGGCGGGAAGCTATGCAGCTGTTGAGTGCGAGCGAGATGGCAGCCAGAGCGAAGAGCGCATGGAACGGTAAAACAGGATAAGAGCAATGCTCTCTAAATGCGCTCTCTTTGCCGTCGCTCTTTGTGGATGCGCAGCTGTTGCGAGCATGTGCTCGCTCTCCCAGTCTCTCTCTCTCTCTCTGTCACTCTCGGGGGTTGCTCGCGCTGTGTGTGATGGCTGCCGAAAGCATCTGCGAGACACGTTTCGTCTCGATGGTGGATGAAGAAGATGATGACGTCGGCGGCGGGAGCCTCTCGCCTTGCTCATTTCTCATTTCTCACTTCGCATTCGCCAGCCAAAGCCGTCGCATGGCAGGCTAACGGAGATACTCTTCTTCTTCAATGGCTGCGGCGCAGCACACGCTGCGGTTTTGCCGACGGCAAATCATGGCCGTTCGCTGCGCTGTTCTTCTCTCGCTCTGTCCTGCTCTCGCTAACGTGTTTCTATTGTTCTATGTGGCGTGTGTGTGTGAGTGTGTGAGTGCTTAGGGTTGATCAATGTGAATTGACGTGCGGCCATTATTCATATCTCCCTTCAGCAACAATAAGCAAAGCTGCTGGAGACTCGAGCTGAGCTTTAAATACGTCATCAGATTGTGCTGCTGCTGCTGCTGATGACGTCCTTGAAAACCCCCTAGAGTTTGCTTCGACAAAAAAAACAATCATATATGTTTTATTAAAAAGCAATTCATTTCACTAAATTATCTTGAATTGCCGTCGGCTTTTAAAACACATACAAATAATACAGGAAATTTGTTTTTTTTTTGAATTAGTATTTTTTTGAGGTCACTTTAATTTTCTTTATATTTTAAGAGCAATTTACACATTTTCCCTTTTGATAAAATAATCATATCTTTGCAATAAATCCAATTACAATTGTATGTGATGCAACTAATCAAGGAATAATGGGGAATCAAACATTTATTTTGTTGTACAAAATTTAAATAATTTCTTCAAAGCAAAAACTAAATATTACTGCATTCTGAAACTGAATTTATTATAAAACCATGCAGTAATTAAAATAAATAAATAAACTTAAAAAATATATTTACTTTTTTATTATACGTTCACAATGAAAAAATGTTAATCGTTTTCTAATTCACTCAGTATATCGCATTTCAGAAACTATTGCTTTTTTTAAATTTCTTAAAATTTCCAATATATCAATTGAGAAAATATTAAATCCAGTAGTTTAGCTACCTATTTCACACGCTTTTCGAAGAAATATTTTACCTTATAAAGCATAATAAATATTTTCATCTTAAATATCTTCTTTTTCGATTGGATCGCATTGAATTCGTAATCGGCACTTTGCAGTTGTCTTCGCTTTGTTTTGTGCGTCTTTCAACTTGATTTCCTATCGATTTTCGTATTTAAGCCCATCGAATGGGGGCTTCTAATAATAAAAAAATAAATAAAGTTCATCTTCTGCACACTCCTTAGCCGCTTGTTTTTCTTCTTTTCACTTCAGCTTCGGTTTGCTTTGTTTGCTTTAGTTTTTTTTTTTACTTTTTTTTTTGTTTTTGGAGGAATTGGCACTTAAGTTACTCAAGTGGAAAAAAGTTTTTGTTTTTCGTTCACTCGATATAACTACACACACACACAGGCACACGCACTCGTCCCCCACACACACACACACACTTGGATACAAACATCATGCCACATTCTGTGCAAGTTTCAAGAAGAGAGGGAGAGAGGGAGAAGCAGCGTATTGGGGGATATTGAGAGAATTGGGGGAACGGGGCCAGGCCTGTCAGCTGGATTTCTTCATGGGGGAATTCTCGGATCTCTGTGCGTTATTTCTGTTATTTTCTCATTTTTTCTGTTTTTTTCTGTTTTGTTTTTGTTTTGTGTGTGTTTTTTTCTTTTTGCTTTCCGATTGCAGAGCAGCCCGCAGCAGTTTTGTCGCTGTTTTGTTTTTCCAATTCAATTGAAGCCTGACAGTAGCAAAAATTTCATTATGAAATTGAATCGTTGTCAATTTATAAGACTCGCGACGAGACGAGTACTTAGAGGAGTCGCTGTGCCCTGCCCTTTGCATTGGTATCTCTTAAGGGTTCTCCCGGGTCTGCCGACACCTGTTGTGCATTTTTTACGACCTCTCGTTGTCTTAGCCTTTTTACCTGCCCGTTTCCCATTTCCCGCCTCATTTGCCGCTACAAATCGCTAACTCACCTTGAGCCACTAAGGCGGCACATTTGTTGCAAGTAAAGTGAAAACACTCAGCGAGATGCCGACGCTATGCGCCTCAGTGGCCACCCCGGCTGCAGGCCCCACAGTTCATAAATTAAACCCCCCGAGTAGCCCCGAAGAGAGATTTGAACGGAGGAGTAACCCATGCCGACTCCGACTCCGTCTCCGACTCCGACTCCAACTGCGACTCGTTTGCTTGTGATGTGATAATTGCGGCTTGGCTTACTTTGTTCGCCATTTAATTGTTGTAATTTGTGCGTTGGCTGCCGCCGCAGCTATTATGCTATTTTCCTTTGCGCTTTCCCCCCTCTCCCACTTTCCACTTTGCAGTTTTCGCTTTTCATTTTCCAAGCCAATTTATTCGAGTTTTCGCTTCGAGTTTAGCGAAATTGTTGAACAAATTCTCGCTGGCACGCATTGCTGCATGCAGATACTGAGATACTTTGCTGCAGATACAGATACAGATACACATACGGATACCTTTTTTGAAACCCATTGTTGTTGTTGTTGCTATTCTCGCTTGTCGGCGGCAATTGCCATGAATGTTGTTACTTTAGCCTCACTTGCACCTTTACGCTTCGTGGTTTGTGTCTAAGCTTTGACGTGCACTTCCTTTTCATGTTCACGCAACCGTGGTACAAAAACAGTGGGCAAAAAGAGCAAAAACCGAAAAAAATAAATAAGAAAAATAAAACAAGCGAGCAACTCACACACAGAAACGCAGCGCAAATGAAATTGACCAGCAAAAATGTCTGCAAGTTGCCGCCTAAAAAGGCCAAGGCTAATTTCGGGTTTACTCTCTCGATAGAGAGAAAAGAAGGGATTTTATCGATCGAAATTATATAAAACTATATGCAATTGAATGTGCAGAGTGAGACATCTAGAGTGTAGATATTTAAATGTTTAATCACTACGCCACAATATGTTTTATAAGCATGCAAATTTGTTGAATCTATTTCCTAACTTGGTTTCTTGAGAAGATTTTAAAAATATGTCTTAATTTATTATGCAGCTGTAAATTGCTTAAAAAATCAAATTCACAATGAAAGTAAATCGCATTATTATCTTTATCACGTTAATTTATAAAAATACATAACATGATTACAGTTCATGGCATGATATACTGTATTTACACTCCTGAAATCACAATTCTGCACAAATTTAATGATTAATATTGTTTTTTGTATTTATTTAATTATCTTAACTTTAACGAATTTTACTGAAACAATTCCATTTAATGCTGATGCTTGGAAAATACATTTGATGCACACTAAAATTGTGTTAGCTCAAGGGAAAAATATATTGTGGACAAAACATTACTAAGATATAATTTGTATGTACATATATAATTTGGAATAAGTCATAAAAACACTCATTATTCTGGCCTTGAATTTTTCGTATGTTTGCTATTGTGGGCAAGGACAAACTGTCAAAAACATTTTAATTTTTTCTACAGTATTATGAAGTTCTTAGGTCGGTTAATTCTCAAATAAAAATTTTAATTTCTCTCTTGAATGTCCTAAAAATATTTCATATGTAACATAATAATATATAATAATAATAATATAATAAATATTCCAAACATAGATCAGCTAATCCACTCCGAAAGACTATTGGAAGATTCTAGAGTGAAGATGTTTTAACATGCCATTAGCGTTTTACTTCCTGACTTTCTAACTGTAATTTAAACTCTTACAACGGTTCGCAATGTCAGGTAGTGCCTCGAGTTGTGCTAGTTACAATCCCATCCTAAGTTACACAAACTTTCATTGACATTTCCTGTGCCTACCATGGCCACTGCCCTGCCATGCCCTGCCCTGCCTTGCCCTTTGCCCCTGACTCGTCTTGTCCAGGCTGCGGTCTGTGTGGAAGGCCACGGCATAAACATCAAAACAAAATGCTTTGATAATATACATAACAAAAAACAAAAACAAAAACAAAAACCCCAAAGCAAAGCTCAAAACTTAAAACGAACATCAAGAAAAAAAGAAACATCAGTGAAACAGAAGAGTAGAGGGAAAAAACTCGTGTGCTAAATTCCCTGGCCAAGGTTCCGAGAAAAAAAGTATGAGAGAGCGAGAGGTAGATAGAGAGAGAGAGAGAGAGAGAGAAAAAATTACATTTGTTACCGCGAACATTTAAAGAACCTCGGAGACCGCAAAAGAACTTTGACATTTTCCCTTTTTTGTGATCAACGTCTCCGCACTCGCATTCGCAGACCTCTCCTCTCTCTTAGCCCCTCTAACCTCCCTCCCCTCCCCCCTCTGTCATTGTTTGCAACGTTTTCATGTTTTTGAGCAGCGAAGTTTTTGGGATTATTTTTGTGCGAGTTTTCGGGCATGTGAAGCTAAAGCCCGAGGTTGAAGCCAAAGTTGAGTTTGACTTTTTGACTCTTTCGTAGAATAACATGGACTTTTGTTTCATCTGCTGCTGCTGCTCTTCTTCTTCTTCTTCTTCTGCTCTGTCGGGCTGTTGCTAGGCTACCCCAGGGCTGTCACCTCCTTCGGGTTTGCATGTCACACAGCTAAAGAGCCGGAGAGAACCGAGAACCGAGAACCCAGAACTGGTCATTGTTTTTATCCTGCGGCAGCAGCTGCCATAATCGCGTTAACAACACTGACCTGCCCAGGATATCTATCTCTCTCTTTCCCCTCTCTCTCTCTCTCTCTCTCTCTCCCTCTCTGTGTGTGCCTACATCATTGCACAGGACTTTGAAGCCCTTGACGTCGGCTCCTTATGCCTGCATTTGTGTTTGATTGTGTCCCCAGCGAGGCACTTGGCCATAAATCAAAGTCGCCAAACTACAGCAAAGTGTCGGATGTCTGAGTTTTGCAAATTACTTGGAAGTGTGCCCCATGGCCATCGTCTCCGCTTCTGCCACTACCCCCTTAGGCCATCCCCTAGACAGAGTGGATCAACATATGTGGGTGTGCTGTGAGTGCTCTCGACATGTGGGACTCCAACTGAGGCACTTCTGCTGCCCCTACTCATCTTTAAAGTGTACTTGAATTAATTATGATATAATAACAAATTATAATAATAATTTAGGAATGATTTGCCTACACTTTTATCTACTTTAGATTAGGATTTATATGCGAAAACAGTTTAAATAAACTAGTTTATAAATATTTTCAAAATACTGCAAATATTTTCCAAGACTGTAATAAGTAATTTACAGCTATTTCTAGTGAATTTGGATACACAAAAAAATTTACAAATAAATTGCCTATAATTTTTTTAAGCCTTTACTTGGATTTTAAACTTATTAAACAGCTTAAAAAAATGTTGAGAACTTTTCAAATTTATAAAGTAACTAAGAATAGTTCGCAGTTTTATATATAGTAATTCACAGCTATTTCTATTAAATTTAGGTCTTGGGGTGTAAGTAGCCTCCTTAATCTCTCAAGGTGCAATGATCTCGCTTAAATAGTGCTCAGACCTTTCAATCCATTTATATTTTCATTATATTTATATTTATATTTATTTTAATATATAATGCGTAGTTAAGGATCAATATTCCCTGAAACTTCCTTTATAACAAGAGCTCTCCTTCGTTCTGCTTAGTTCTTCTTTCATTCCGCCTTCCTTCACTCAGTTCCCTGGCCTACAAATACTTCCAAACTCTCTAGAAATATGCGTATTAACTCGAGGGTTGCCGCTACAAACTTCGATTTAGTTATCGAGTCGCGCAGGGTTGCCATCCGTTAAATTAAGCTAATCAGTCGCTCGGCTGGCGATTATGGGGCAGGCGCCTTATAGCACACACACACACACACACAACTAGAGCCAACAATAAATAAATAAATCAAATAAATCAGCAAGAAAAACAAGAAGAAGAAGAAGAAGGAGAACGGAAATAGGAACAACAATGGCAACTTGGCGACGTAGCCAAGTCATTTGGATAAGTTAAAAGACGAAAGCGTGGGCTCTGAAATTGAACTGAAGTAGTTGGGCAGATGATTGGGGGAATGGGAATCCCGGGAATATTTGACATTTCTCCAAAAGCCATAAATCAGTCAGAGGAGCGTGACATGATTTCTTTCTCTCTCTTTCCGCTCATAATTAGAAAATTAGTTGGAAAATGGCAGAGTGAACTTTGGCACAGACTGAGCTGAAGATGCTAAGGGTTTTCAGTCTAACTATAAAGTGGGTTAAGTTGGGTTATAATGATAGGTATAAGGAGCTAAAGAGAGTGCATATTTTGAAACCTGGAGACTGGAGCCTGGAGTGACAACGCCAGAAGCCACTTTGACAGACTATTATGCGGGAAAAGGTTTCTTTCACTTTCATCTGCCTGAGAGGAGGGGGGAGGAGGTAGGGTAGGGGAGTAGCGTCTTGTGAGGGGCGCTGGCAACTGCAAAGATGTTCGGCGCTCGCTGCGGAACTGTCATTTCCGTTTTACTTGTAAAATGAACATGGAAGTATTCGAGGCAGCCGACAAAGTGCCGCACGGGCGGA